>JAHWFO010012390.1:404532-434038 GCA_023313115.1 Rhysida immarginata | reverse complement strand
TCAAACAAAGTGAATGTGGTTTATAGTCCCTTTATCCAGTTATAGTCAATGTGGTGGTAAGTCCTCTTTTCACAGATATATACAGTTAAGAAATAATATGAAAATAACTGCAACTATCATTATGAGTAACTGGAAAAAAGAGGACTATTTATCAAATACACTGGAAAAGTTTAAGTCCCCATATTCAATTTCTTATTTCCCTTTTAGTCGGGAATTTCAAGGCGTAGCTATAAAACAGATTTTTGTTAAAAAAAATAAGATCCAAATTAAATTTTATTAAGAATATATTTAATCTTTGCCTATCTATAGATTTTGGAAAGTTTATTCTCTTCCTTCTCTTTGTAGATGATCCGTTGAGTCAACAGCGTGATATTTTGAGACGACCGAAGCGAAGCAAACGACTCTTGCAATCGTTTTCCGGAAGCGATATGATGACATACACGTCGCGCGAATTTCGTTCTGGTCTCTTCATTTTGGAGTTGCTTGCACGAGACAGACATACGACGGCTCTTCTCTATGCGACTGCCGTTCCGGATGCGGAACTGGCATACCCAGAGATCCCTCCGTCAGCCCGGATCGACGTGATACAGGCCGACAGTGAAGCCGTCACGGTGGCGTGGAAGCCAAGCCCGTCAGAACTCCGGTGGAGCCAGCCCATAGAATACTGCGTCGCATACAACACACGCAAGAATTATCAGACCATGTGTGCGCTGCAAGCGGACATCCGTGGAGAAGTTCCCCCGGCTGTGCCTCAATACGCTGGATTCGGCTTCCACTGGGAGAAAGGGAACGCCAAACAAGTGACACGGTTGCGAAAGACGATGCTGCCCAATCTACCGGCGCAGAGGGACATTCGTGTCGAATGTGTCGGTCGTCGAACGTGGTTTACCATGGTCAATCTGCTTCCCGGAACGCAATATTTCATAGATGTGTTTGCCATCAGCCCCTTAACCAATCGAAGTACTGCCTATTCGGGTACCTCTTTCATCACCGAAGGCCAAGGGGAGACGATTCCTCTACCGGAGCGCCAAGTCCTTTACGTTCCATTACGCCATAAACAAGAGGGATCGGCTGTATTTGAATATAAAGTGGATGCCCGCACTCAGCACGTGGTCATTGACGTCCTTCCCTGCTTCGGCCAACTTAAGGTAGAAATCCAGCTAGGTAATAACGTCGTTGCTTCAGACCCCGAAGTGCGGTATTTGCGGAAATTTTCCATTGCACATTCGAACTTCACAGATGGAGGATCATCCTACACTGTGCACGTCGTGGGTGATGGGAAGCAAACCCAGAGCCTCAAAATCCTCGGCACACGTCGTTCTGCCAAAGACCCTTTCCCCGTCGTCCCCAACGAGCCTCGTTTGCACAGCAACGAACAGGCGACGACGTGTACGTCGACACAGCTGTCGTGGCCGGCGCCGGATGAGAAAGCCTTGTATTGTCTCTACCGACGGAAGGACAGCAGCTCCCTGAAACGCCTATTCGCCAAACAAGATTGGTGCAACCCTCAGGAGATTCCGAAAAAGAACGAGAAGATCTTCTGTCGCCGGTATCGTCGGTTCAGCAAACAGCGTTCTCGGCACATGGTCAGAGAAACTGTTGGCAATCTGCGTCCGGGGATCAACTACGTGTTCGAATTGCAGCTCACGCGTAGGAAAGGCGAGACACTGGCCTATGAACCCACTCGAGTCACCACCCGCACCAAATGTTGAACTCATTTAATTTGCTCATTCCTGAAACTTTTTTTAAAAAACGATAAAAATTCCTAATGGATCTTTCAGACAGGGCATTTACTTTTTGAACCGTCTAAGTGATGCCAGAAATTAACGATATCTTAAAGCAGGTCAAGTGATCCAAAGTGAAATAAATTATACCAAATGAACGCCATAAAAAAGTGAATTTGAAAGGAGCGAATATTAATAAGAATTGCTTTTTAATTATAATAATAAGTGGGCAAAGCATCGTGAACAATTGTGTGTGTCTCCTAGAGTGTTTTAGGATTGTGTAATATAGAACATGTCCAGGAGAGTAAAAGCCAATTCACATCAAAGATGTTGTTAAATATCAAAGATGTTGTTAAATATCGATTTTAAAAACATCAAAATAATAATAATAATTCAAATTATAAAGATTTTAAGAGACTAACTAACTAGGTGTGCATAATATATTTAATTTAATGAAACACAAGAGACTTTGTTGTTTACGGCCAAGATATTCTCCGTCTAAATTCACACTGTTTACATTGCCAGCGAAAAAAAAAAATCCGATTCTCCGAATGACAAGGAGACGACGGCATTTCGCCAGGACAATGACCCCTGTTCACCACCACCACGAGGACCCCTATGGAGTTCACACTTGTTTACCAGTGGTGGAGCCTCCTCTTCCTTATCCATTTCCCCCTCTTTATTTCGTTTCTCCATCGCTGGGGACTGGAAAAAATAACTCTTGATTCTATGAAAGTGGCAAATAAGTTTCTCCTTTTTCTCTCTCTTTGTACACTCTCCGAGTTCCGACGTCGTCGTAAAGCACTCGTCACTTGTCTCATCAGTGCCATAATCCGAGTGAGTTAACACGATCAGAACCTGCACCCCCAGACAACCAGGAAGAAGAAGAAGAACTGAAACTTGGGAAGTTTCATTTATTTAAAATCATCCCGTGGGGTATCTTTTTTGAAGAAAAAAAAATCGTAATATAACGTGAAGCTTTAAAAAGTTAATAATTAAGTTTAAAACCCGAAAAAAAAAAGATTTCTTAAAATTGTTATATATCTGTGATTAAATTTGATTAAAATTGGCTTGGCGCCAACGACTTCTTAACTTATTCATTTGCACTCATTTTTTTTTTTTTTTTTTGCCTTCTTCGTCGTCGATTTCTAAATGAAAACATTTTGTTCAGATTTCAGTTGTTCGTATAAATAATTTTCTTGTTAAAAATTCATATGATTTTTAAAATTATTTCTAAATAAAATTATAAATAAACAACAAATGAATAGAAATTAATGCTCTTCGTCTTCTTAAAAGTTCATTTATCTCCTCTCAATTAATTAGACTCCAACTGTATATTTTTAAACATTTAATCGTTTTGCAGCCAGAATCCAATTTGCTTGGGTAGCGTTACCCTCAAAATCAAAATATTGACTAAAAATTGAAAAAAAAAATTTATTCGTTTTTAACATCTTAAAGTTTTGGAGAATCCATTCCTATTTTTTTAAAAGCTTTTATTAAACTTGCAATGTTAGTTTGTTTAGGTCAAATCTAGTAATTAATATTAAACCATATTCCCGACAAGCTAGAGAGCTGAAACATGAGACAAATACATAGGATCGATGACAATTTATGTTAAAGAAAAAAATTTTCAAATGGTTCATTGGTTCTAATGGTACTAAGTCATTACTACGAATTGTCCAATTGCCACACCAAACAATTCGTTATGGCGAGAGTTAAATGTATCTATTGTTTACTGTTGCAAAAATTAAACTTTATTTAGCTCACTAAGCTAAATAAAACATTATAAAAGCTTGGTTTGAAAAAAAACCTTTTCCTTTATCTTTATAGCCAAATGTTAAGTAGAAATTAAGATATTAATTTTATTTGTCTCAGTATTTCTGTTTCTCAGGAAACTTTTAACTTTAAACACTTCTCAAAGACTAAACTTGTCATGGGTTTTTTTTAATATTTTTCTATAACACTGTTCTACAAATTTTCAACTTTTATTCAGTTTCGGAAATGAGATGTGCTATTTCTTAATGAATTCACATGCTGAATTCAAATATAACAACGAAATTTGTCAGTGGTCTCTGGTTTTCATGCAAACGGAAAATTTACGTTTCTCAATTATGGTAATAAGTACATAATGGACTAAAATTTAATTAATATAGACCTAAATAAAGCAAAATGGTATAGGCAATAGTGTATATATATGTAATATGTTGTATATTTATCAAGCAAAACTAAATTAGTAAACTAACAAGGGAATCCCTCGAACATGTACGTCATAGATTTCCACCATAATGAAATATGTTACTCATCTGAAACTACTATAGATGCTTGCAAAATAAGAGAGTGTAACATTTTGTTTCTTTCAAAATAAACCGCGAAAACGAAAAAATTTGAGCATACATAACCATACAAAGACTCCATTGTTAAAGCGGATAGGCTATGTGGGATTCCCTTGTAAGATTAAAAGTTTAAATTTCTCACTAGATTTGTCTTCAGTTTGTGTCGTTTCGGCTTCTCTTGGCCTTTCTCTTGTATTTAAGATGTTGCAGGATACTTTTTTATATGCCTTACTTCATTAGGTGATTGCTTATATCATGGAAACTAGAGCCAATCAGCGTTTTTAAATGTCATTTGCAACATAACATTTTATATACAATTAACATTATTAATACATTACCGTTTTTCCTCACCTAATAATTTGATATCTTTCTCTCTAAGACTTATAGCTGATATTGCTATGCAACGATTATTAGCTAATATTCTCAGTGATAATTTCGAGGCTCTATTTTTCTTAGAGAGTATTGGCTTATCTACCGCTAGTATTATTAACCACTCTGATCTATCACTGTCTACCAGATTTTATAGAATGAAATTGAAATATTGTGACTTAGGAGCCAAAATGGATGTGTAAATTTTTTTAGTTTATTCAGTCTGGTTTTTTTCCCCCTTTTCTTACGTTCTTACACTTTTCTCTTTCACTTTGGGCAATTTTTGCCTGTTGGGGGCAACCTCTGGTGCAGTGCCATTGTCCATAGTAGCCATGGTTCTTTTACCGGGTTGATACATTATTATTATTATTATTATTATTATTATTAGCACCTCAAAATTATGTAAGAATTATTCAGCTCTTTTCATGCCCGTAATTTTTTACCTATAGAACAGTATATTGAACTAGAATTATTGATATGTAAAAATTAACAGGTCTACTTATTTGATTTGATTTCAGGTCTACTTGAAATTTGTATAAAGCAAGATAGTGTAACAAAAGATTAAAGAAATATATTAATATTTATTTATCTTTTGAATGGATAAAGCTAAATCAATAGTTTTAGTTCAGGATGTAAATTAAGATTTTTAGAATTTAATTTTAAGTTCATAAAAAAATCATATATGAAAATAGTGATGACAGTTTTGATTTTTTCCCCTCAATTTTTCTATTTGCCTTTTCGAGGGAGTGGCTACCCTTAAAAGCAAACGGCAGTAGTGCTATTCGATTGCATCCACTAAATCGTTTTCCGATAATGGCCTTCGCTAAATTTCCAACTTCCTTTATAAATTTCTTAGGAGCATTTGCAGTCGACTATAATTCAGACCAAGTTAACAAAAAAAATAATAGCAATTTATTTATATTATTGCCCCAGCTTTTTCTAAATTAAAAAGAAAGTCCCATCTCTGTCGTTCCTCTTTCAACCAGTGTTGTTACAAAGCTTGCCGCTGAAAGGAATAAAGGTTGCTAGGGGAGAATAAATATGAGCTTAATTAGTTGTAAACCTTTCGAAAGAAGAGTTTTATAGTTGGCGCCACAAAGTGCTCCACGTCTTCTGAATGAAACATCACCGCCCTTAAATGGGAAGGAATTGGGGATGGAAAGAAGCAAAGCAACCTCGGCCAACAACACTAACCAACCATCCATTCCCTACTTGCCCCCCCCCCCCCCCTGCTCTTTCATTTGCGTAAAGAAGGAAAAGGGGAGAACGAGCAAATTTTAGCACGCCTCCTAATTAATTAATGATCCCTCAATTTGAATACGGGCAACGAAAATTTATGATCCTCTTTCCTTTCCTCTCTCTCTCTCTCTGTCTCTCTCAGTCTTTCTACATCTCCTATTGGGTTTTTATCATAAATGAACAGAAGCTTCTAATAGTCTTAAAGAGAAGCTTTGGCTCTTAGGTGATCCGTGTATTGAATCAAATTGCTTATACGCAGCGTTAAACACATAACCGATAAAAACCGAAGGAGTTTACTTTAACTCTGGGAAAAGAGGGTTAAAGGGTGGTTTGCATTATTTAACAGTCACTACATCATCCTGTCGATTTAACGACTTTGTGAGGCGTTGGTATTAAGGTTGGTATTAACAGCCTGTCGGTTTGTGCGCAAGATTTCGAGTTTATAGTAAGTCAGATATGCTGATCACGAAAATTACATCAGTCTTTTTTATATTTTTTTAATCACACACGGATTTTTCTCAATTTCCTATATTATGCTTACTCATTTAGATTCCACCAAGATATACAGGGTGGCCCAAACTTATCTATCAAGATTAAGCGTCAATTTCCAGCTAGTATTAAGTGTAATTATTTAAAAATTGTTTATACGAGGCATCAAGGCATTTTGTTTAATATGTTTATATCATTTTGCAGAATACATTCGGGCATACTAAAGTCCGGAATGCGTGAGACGAGCATTCCAAGTTAAGTTTGGAGTCCAAGATGGCCCATACAAAACACAATAACCAATCTAGTGAACAAATTCAGGGCGGTTGCCTAAATGAAAACTCGGCTGTTCGGTGGATTTTTTTTTCAATCCTGCTTGGTTAAAAGAGATTCCTGCGTCTTAAATGCTGACTTGAAGAAAAAAGGAAATGATGATGTAGAAATAAATTATTTTATATATTTTCAGTTCTTTAAGAGTTATTCTATTCACCAAGCGATTAGTATTTAGATTTTATCAACATCCAATGACTCTTGGGTTTATACTGTATATAAATTATTTAGTGTGTTTATACGCTTTTGGAAATTCAGAAATTCTGGACAGAAAGCTAAGCTGATCACGTACTCTCAGCAGAGGTCTGCTCAGATCTGAGCCAAGAATGGAAGAGGGTTTATAGTAGTAAGATAAAATAGCAGCACTCAATGTGTCAAAGAAAACATTCTTTTTATTGAAGTAAGTGAAGAAAATAAAAATGTATTTTTGAATAATGAATTGTCAGTTATGAAAATTTAATTGTTAATATAATTGTGTCATACTGTATTATTTATTAAAATAACTTCATCAATGCAAAGATAGCATCAATTTTTTCGTTCATGGAGGCTGCCTTCTTCCTGAGAAAGTTGCCGAGCTGCAGAATTTGAGTTCGAGCTCAGATCAGTTCAGATTTCTGAATTACCGAATACGTCTCCTGTAAGTTTCTGATTCTATAAATTTATGAATCTGTTTTTCCAATGAGAAAAATCCTTACGTGGCAGAGAAACGTAAATTTTATTTTTGAAATCAGCAAAGCTTAATGTAAACTCCAATTAAAAACTTATATTTTCTAGCTCTGTGTAATAATTTGTTTTCTTTTCAATTCCTATTTATTCGGATTTAACCAATTCAATACGTCAAATCAGGCGACATCATCACCATGGTTTCTTAATTGAAGAAACCATGTCATCACTATCACTTACATCCTAACTTACTAAGCTTATTATCGTGAAACTTTTAATAGACTTAGCTTATTAATATCATTTACTCAATATAATTTTCTGATTCTTTTTCCATGAAAGAGAGAAAATGAAAATCTATGAATTTTTCCCAAAGAAATTTCTTTTTAATATTCTCTTTAATCAAAATGAGCTCTTTTTGATTATAATATTCTCTATAATCAAGCTCAATTTTATCTAAAATTCAAACACAAGAATTAATATTCTCATAAGTTTAGAAAGTGCATTTTATTATAAATTAAATATCAACTCTTTAATAATATTTCGCCGACTTCCTTTCCCCTTGTAATAATCACTAGAAGCTGAATTCGGTGTACACGTTCAGCTCTTTTAGAATTCATGCAACAGAAGTAAATCTTTAAAAGATTCGATTGCCTGAATTTATGAATACAGTATCCAAATGTAACGAGGATTTCAGCAAACCACCATCTACTTTTAAAGTCAGTCGGGTTTGCTCATTCATATTTTGTTGAGAAAAACTAGTTTTGAATGTTGTTGATTATTACTCCCGAACAAACATCACCACTTATTAATATCAAGCAGCATCAGCATAAAACGAAGGAAACAGTTCGCCTACAGTGCATACTTATTAAAAAATAATTCAAGCAGTGGGATTTAAATTCTAAAACCCATCTTTTGACCCTACTGAATATTTTTCTGATGCTGTTTTGCACCCTTTCTGCGCTGTTTGCCCCTTTTTGCTCTGAACTGAAGATCTCAGAAAGAGAAGAGAAATCAACTCAAAATCAAGTTTTTGGTAGTTTTCACGCAAAAAATACATGAAAGTGCTGTTTCCCTTGATTATTCATCATCTTTTATTTATGTTCAGTAATCATCTATAAGCACTTCCTTACTCAGAACGAGTTATTAAAGATATCAAAATAAAATTTTAATAAAATTATGAATAAACTTTCACTATTCGTATATAGATTGCTTTTACGTTAGAATATTCATTTATTTTTTTAATAAAAGTACTTAGTCAGTTTATACTTAAATTTTTATTTTAAAATAGAGTTTTATTTAAAACCTCGACCTCTCTTACAAATGCCATTTTCAGGGAAGACGTCATTGTGTTGGTTAATCAATTTGGTGTCAACTTTAACCTTTCCCTATGTCATGAAAGAGAACATTTTCAAAATAGATCACGTCGCTAGTTTCATGCTATGTATGTCGTTCTAACCTTTTGGATGCTCTTTGCATATGCATAAAGGGAATGGTTAGTTTCATTGCAGGTGGTGCTAAATACTTACATAACGGAAAAATACTTTCACTCGTTTTGATTGTCGAGTTAAAGGTTTATCGTGCGTAAATGGAAAAGAATTAAGAAAAATTAAATTCAGACTTTCTTTTAGCGTATCATTATAAAATTCTTGAAGGAAAAATTAAAAAGTGCATAATCATTATTTTTAATAATTTCTAGTCAGTTTTATCCTTTTTTTAAATTCGTGAGAAGATAGTGCCCAAGGATTACTGTCGTTCCTACTCTCTATCATAAACAAGCGCACTCATTACTTAGATTTTATAACGGTCAATTATATTTGGGTCTTAAAAAATAGAATCAAGCAGTTTGCACTGTAAATCTAAGGTTTTATTAGTTTCATTTCTGATTCATCTCAACGGTTTCTTTATTTACTGTTTTATTTTTTTGCAAGGATTATTAAGTGCGCTTTCATTTTAAACTGACGTTACATTTCCTTTCAGCGTCTCTTTTAACCAGTTTGATTTCAATAAACTATTTATCTTACTTCAAACCCAAACCAGATTAATTATACAATCTCATAAATATGATTTATTCTCCCAATCTGCTTTATTCCAAGAACTGTATTGTGCGAAATGGATTGTTTACATACGAGCAGTCAACTTTTCAGATTGCGTCATATTGTGTTACATAATTTTTGTGAATGGTTCTTCTGTTGTTGGTCATGTTAAGTACAAGTGGAAGGGGGGATGAGGAAGTGTAATGGGGGAAGATAGGCAATAGCCCATTAGTCACGTGGCCTCATTCTACTTGGAAGACTTTATCGACTTGAGGGGGGAATGGGACATCGCCAAAAATAAACGCTCACTTGCAACTTCATTTCCCTGAGAGGAAGGAAGGAGAAAGTAGTCATGTATAATGAGAGTGGTCGTGTTCGAGCTAATCCCGACTCGAGAAGATTTTAAGGTTTCTTCTTGGCATCGAAGCATCCAAAATTTGCGTTCCCAATTGCTAATGAAAATTACTCATCCGAAAACGTCCTTAACCACGCAGCGTAAAAAATCCTATTTTCTGGGAAGCTTAAAGAAGAGTAAAAGACGAAGAACAAATATAAAGAAGGAAAATTCGTTCTAATGACTTCACCAAAATTTCGAAAGGGAAAATTCAAACTCCAATAGATGGAGCCGATTTAATCAAAAGTTATTGAAATTTCAACTCTTCGAGCTTATCGAGTTTCTGCAGATTGGATGGATGGATGGATGGATGGAATGAACGAGAAAGAAAATTGATTTGCCGCAAATCCCATATTAAGAAAAAGGGCTAGGAAAGAGAATTTGATTTATAATCAAAAATTACAACATTTATAAAACAAAAGAATTTTGGAAAGAATTTTTTTCACAAACATGCCCAAATTAGCTAATAGCTAAAAATAATAATTTCTGTAGTTTCATTTATCAATCGCGCATTTCTTCTCTTACAATGCGGACATTTCACTTAGATAGAATTACATAGAGCTTATTATTTTCTTTTGAAAAATGAAATAGAAAAGGGGTTGCCATAGTATCATAGCCCAGCCAGTTAGTGGCCTCTTCAAGCAGATACTGAAAATGGGAAGGGAGATGAAATAAAAGAACCTGTCATTCCTCGATTCCCCATTATCTAATGAAAGGTTAACAAAGCATTAGCGTAATTGTTTGGACTTTCAGAAAGTAAAAACTAAGTAAATGGAGATAGAAAAGAGGTCGACAAATATTCTCTCCTGATCACCACTAATATTCTCTCTGTCGTCATTTATTAACCTTAACAAGGCGCTGCGCTAATTAATAGCCTTTTTGCTTGCATGTTAGCTTAAGGTTGAAAGGCACTTGACGAGAATAAGATTGAACGGCAATATTACAGCAATATTAGTTTTTCAATCACGTTCGTATAGCTGACGAAAAGACTTCAGAAATAACTCAACTGCATCTTTAAGACTATACGGTGGAAAAAAAATTGCAGTCTAAATTTTCCTCAAATATCTTTAAAAATTATTAGCAGGTGAAGGCGTTGGAAATATGAGAGATTTGAGAAAGTGTTCCATCATTCTGTGCTGTCTGTCGAGTGGAGGAAAAATGTTTTCTTTGCTCGATAAAGTGCTTGGTTTTTACGACTGTAAAGATGGTCGACTGCTTTTAACGAGGATTATTTTTCATCCCTTCCTCTGAGTAAATTGTTGGAAACCGTTAGCTGTCATGGCAGAAGTAGGTGACTGTAGTCGTTTGCCCCATCGACGCGATTTCTCCAACAACGTCTTGGTGTCATTGGGGGTAAGAGGCTTTCCCCACCGAGGCAAACACACTTTCTCCGCCTTAGGTCCTCTTTTTTTATATCATTTAACTAAATGTGTGCTCAGGGTCTCTGAGTGCAATTCTAGATCGCATTACAAAGAGTCCTCACCATATTTCCCGAAGGATTGTCTTCCGTCAAATCCGATCTTCAGAAAATAAAATTTCTTCCGATCCTCCATTTGCTTTCTTCTTCATTTTACTGATATTTGTTGAAGAAATTTGATATTCATTAACATATAATATAAATTCATTAACCAAGACAATTTAATAGTAATATAGAGTAAAGTAAGCCAAAACGCATTATAAGCTCATTAGCATTAATCCAATTTTTAGAACTTCAGAAACCCTAAGGCAGGAATAAACAAAGGAAAATAAAAATGTTAATTCCTATTGAATTTTAATTACAAACATGTTAAATAAGTTATTGCAGAAATTGGTATAATCCATAGCGAGTTTGGGTTTAAAATGTTTGATAAATATCAAACTATAAATTCAATTTCATTTATAATACCAGCCCAACTCACTACTGTACAAGTATGACAACGAAGCTCGACCTAAGATACATTGCATTTATTATTGTTCGCTTTATTGCCAAACCTTTAAAGAAGAAGTGATATACATGTCAAAAAAGGAAATGGAGCTTACATACATGTCAAAAAAAAGTGTTTATTTACGCAGTTGTGCTTAATTTTGAACTCTGCAGTAAATAGATTTTTGATTGTATAGAAGCTGGAAAGCAATTCCGATAATTTTTGAAAAAGAACAGAATGAAGGAACTGTATTAAAAGTACTATCTAATATATAGGACAGAGTAGTATTAATATTATCTATTTTACAGGTAGAGAGAATGAATGCTTTTCCATGGTCCAAGAAAAGCTAAAAGGCACGGACAATATATTCCAAAAATATTTGTTATTATTGGTCGCCTGCTTAACGCTAAAATTTGCGCATAAGATTATTGTAAATAATATTTTTTTGGAGATTCGAATCAAATTGGTTTAGAACGATGTCTTAACATGGGGAATTTTTAAATTTAGAGGAAGTGTTTCAAAATGTCCAAATATAAAGATAAAAATTTAGGCAAAATATTTAGATAAACAAAAATGATTTCGGTGCAGAATCTGTGTAGACTATGTTTGCAGAGACATAGGCTAAAATATAAATAAATAAATAAATAAAATACATAAAAATAATGAATATTTTTTGAAATCTCAGCCGAAAGTTATCATCAATGATTGCTCATGATCGAATATTTTTTTAATTTCTTCGAATTTTTTCTCGTGAATTAAGAAAAATGAATATAAAATTTTTAATTTTACTTCTTTTTGAAGCTTATCCGGTTTGTTTGTTTTCTGGACCAGCAAAATATTTTCTCTTAATAACGTACAGTATATCGAAATAGTAAAATAATTGTTGCATAGCAATTTGGAACTCCAGCCAGTTTTTCTTAAGGACCAGAAAAATATTTTCTTTTAAGAACATAATATTTCTCTCAATAACATTAATTTTCTTTTTCTTTGATAGTTCGGCACAATAATCATTATTACACTTTTTACGACATAATAACAGCGTTATTTCTGAAATTACATTTAATAGAGAGACTGTGTTGAAACAAGAATAAGCCCTCACCAAATTGTTGCCGCAACTAGAAAAACCAGAGCTCTCGAAGAATTATCAGCAATCATCTTGGATCTGTTGCGAATGTTTTCTGTTGATTCCATACGATTACGTTTCACTACCTAAATATATAGCAGAAATTACACGTATAGATTTCCCACAACCATAATACCCAATCACTTAACTATGTTCCGTGAAACGTTTTGCAATGAGGTCCGTGGACTCTGCATCCTTGTTATCGGAGCTCACTCGCAAAGTAACTTTTATGTCAGAATCCACTAGTTTGGGGAGGTATCC
Source organism: Rhysida immarginata (assembly GCA_023313115.1). Classification (NCBI taxonomy): domain Eukaryota; kingdom Metazoa; phylum Arthropoda; class Chilopoda; order Scolopendromorpha; family Scolopendridae; genus Rhysida; species Rhysida immarginata. The sequence continues at coordinate 421,179 of JAHWFO010012390.1, read as the reverse complement.
AATACAGGAAACTTTAAGAAACTGTTTCTTAATTTATATTTTTAAATTTCATCGCCTATAGTATGAATCACTTTCAAATGGATTTTGAGATCTCATTAATGCAGAGATTTTTGTTGATCTTTAAGTCATAAGACAGATTGAATTCGCCCTTCTTCGTCTATAAAAATTATTTCCTCCTTCAATAACGAAACAACATTAAACTATGGAGAGAGGAGGGGTGGGGACGAAATATTCAGGAAAAAAAACTAAATTAGACTAAAAAAAATTAAAAAGGGGAGGAAAACCCTTTAAGATTCTGTGTCAATTATTGAATGAAAATTCAATTTCCAAAGTGATAGCTTTAAGTATTGAAGATTTTGGATTGAACAATAAATTTAATTAAAGTGTGCGTCGAAGGGATGTCGTAGACGAACCCTCAAGAAGGAGTTCGAGAACCCTTTGAGTTAATTAAAAAAGCCCGCAACTTCGAAGAACGATTCTGAAATCACTTTCGCCACCTTCCAATCGCAAATTTCGTTTGGAAAGTCTCTTTAATGAAGAAAAGAAGATAATCGCATTTAAAAGTTGATTTAAAAAAAAGGAGTGGAGAAGATCCTTAAAAAAATGGTAGGGCTTTTAAAAATAAATGTCTCGGTTACTTCACACGTATGTACGTTTGGACGGAAACAGGTGGTCAAGTTAGATAAAACGGCCAACTAGTTCCTTCATTCATTTGATTTACATCTCTGGAAAAAATTAATAGGAATTTTATATTAAAATAAGAAAAGTTAACAATTTTTATTTCTAAAAGGAAATCCCGTTTCATACGTAAAAGTAAATTGCTTTTGAGAACACATATAGGAGAAAGCATAACATTTCGATATCCAGTGTCGTTCTCTTGTCAGTGGCCTACGTCTCATTTAGCTTCAAGTCGAGCGTTGCCTACGATACCCCCCCCCCCCTTCGCTAAATCTACCAGTGATGTAAGTTAAGAAACTGTAATACATGAACAAAACAAGCGAATAAGGGGGGACAAGGTTTGAAATCTTATTTACTAGTCGCAGATAGTCTTGAAATTCATAAAACTGTTGCAGAATACCGAGTACAAAACAGATAAGAAATTTTAAACAGACGAGAATGAGCAAGCTATCATTACCAAAGCGAACTTAAAAGTTTGAGAAATTTAAATGTGAAACAATATTAATAGCATATTGTAAATGTATTCGATAAGATGACTGGATGAGTTACGAAATACGCCTATTGTATGAGCATGTTTGAGTGAAATGTGTAAGTGGATGTGTATAAATAAGCATGTATTTGTGAACGGGTGACTAGTGTTCAAAATAGTCAGGATACATGAGAATAAAAGTGAAATCATAAAAACAGAAGTTATGTATTAACTAAAAAATTCTTCAGTCAGTCAGTTAAAGTAGCGAAACTACATGTAAGTAGTATTTGACCATGAAATACTCGTTTGTCCTATTTTATACCATTGTTACAATACGGCTTTCATTTGTTGAGAATTATATCTACTAGTATATATTGTTAAATTTAAACACTCACTTAAATACTGACTGAATACTGCAATTCATATCATTCGGTTGATTGCTTTATCTCCGTAACGCTTGGTCCAATTTTTATTTTTTTTAAAATTTATGCTTATTGAGTCCTCTATATGCGCATATATAAGTCGCATCGTTATCTGCTGTCATTTATAGATATATCGAATATCAATAATGATGATTATTCGTTGGAATAATGAGTACTTATCAATACAAAATTTATTAATTTTTTTGTGTAATATAAACTATTTTGGTTCTATTTTGCTATGACTCGCCATTTTCGAAATACTGCATAGCATATTTCGGAAATTCCATTTTTTGGCCCATATCTCGGGAATTATTGGTCCCACAGAAATTTGGATGCGATATTAGTAATTAGCGATGAAAGACGCATTCATTTCATATATCATGTCCCGCACCTTAAAAAAAGTGCGGACAGACTGAAAGTTATAGAATTCAGTTCGCTGAAGAAAAACAAAAAACAGGAATCGACAGTCGTCTGGAGACAGATATTTCATTAATAACACGAGTCGTATCTACTCATCCAGAGACCATCGAATAATTGCCTCTTCCCCCTACACTTAATACTAATTTAAGCACTGGCGTGGACGGCGTACTCCAAAAAATTTACGACATTCATCTCAAAAAAAAAAAAACCCTTATAATAAATTTAGGAGTTACATACACTATCGTGAACAGATAAAAAACTTGGTTCGTCTAAATTTCTCAAGTGGCCGTGTTTCCGCCAACACTAATTAATAGATCCCACTATTGAAGCCACGGTCGTGCTGGTGGATGCGCGTGCCCACTTAACCTTGAAAGCTCATTACGCATCACCACTATCAGCCCCCACCATTTTTGCCCGTTTATTTTCATTTAACTACTACAACAACAACACAGCTGGGAGTAAGGGGAAGAAAGAAAGAAAGAAGAAACCAAGAGTTCCCCGAGTCGGAAGGAGTCAATTACCAGCGTGATTGCATTCATCATAATTGTAGCCATCATCATTAATCTGACCCCGACGACGTCGATGCTCTTGGCAATGAGCAACCGAGGTCGCCTTTGAACCACCTACCTCACAAACGGAGATTATGCGCTATTAAGGGGAAATCTTTGATGAAAATAAGAGGAAAATTGGAATGTTTTTCGGTGTGTTTTAATAAGAATTTATTTCCCAAATATCAGAATCTGATCTTAATCACAAATTTTGATATTTGAATATCGTTCGACTGTTTGGTTGGAATGCTTCTCCAACGCTCTTCTTTTATATGCTGCCCGCTTGACGTTAACAATGAATCTCCGAAGAACTCTTACTAACCACGACGATGTAAAAGATAGTCCGAAATAGTTTGTATGAACGTCTTATTTCCTTTTCCTTCATCGCCTTGCATGACATCAAGATTGGCTTTTTTGGAAATCTTATTGTCGTTCTCTGCTATCTTCGTCAGATGTTCGTAGATCCACGGCAAATATTGGCGGACGGTAACGTAGATTCCAGGCTTGTTTGGTCTGGCGCAGCCGTGGCCCCAACTGATAATTCCCAAAAGGTAGAATCTGCCTGTAAACAGAAATACCTTATTAATACTTTATTTAAAACAGTTAATGGTAAAACAAAAATCGCAATAAGGTTTTCCCATCAAAATCAAGTTTTTTCATGGAGATAGCACATCATCAATCAAGCAGGCACACATTCATTGCCTTTAACATAATAGAGCCCTCTAAATTGTTGATGCAATTCATTGGATGAATGTTTTCCTGCGTAATTAATAGAAACAAAGAACTAGAGTAAAAGAGCTTAAACTCCCTGAACTAGGGTGAAAAGGCAGATTCGCGGTTATGAAGCCCGATACTAATTGCCGAAGTGAAATGGAGCACTGTCCTCTTATACAGTTTAAAGTCGCGCACATCAAAGTTTAGCTGCCCGTAAAAGTACCAGTTTGAGAATTTAAATGAAAGTAAAGTATCACAGAGATTAGCTGTAATGTTGGCTTTAATTTTTAGCAGACAAACTTTAGGCGTTACAATAAATGTTGGAAATGACGTCCTTTTTCGCGAATACAAAAGCGTGTTCGTTTTACCAGACAAACTTTCAAATTAGGGGTTGTGGCCCCCTCGCTCACCAGATTTATCATCCCCCGATTTCTTCCTATGGGGTTTCTGAAAAATGTGGTTTATATGAATAGTCCACACACGATTGCGGAGCTAAAAACGAACATCACAACAGCCACTTCTAACGTCAATATTGCCATGCTTCGCAGAGTCTCATGAAATCTGGTAAAACGACCACGCTTTTGGATTCGCGAAAGAGGTCATTTCGAACATTTATTGTAACACCTAAAGTTTGTCTGCTAAAAATAAAAGCCAACGTTTCAACTAGTATGTGATACTTTACTTTCATTTAAATTCTCAAACTGGTACTTTTATAGGCAGGTAAACTTTGATGTGCGCGACTTTAAACTCGCGCTGTGCTCCATTTCATTTCGGCTTCATAACCACGAATCTGCCTTTTCACCCTAGTTCAGGGAATTTCTTAAGGTCTTTTACTCCGATTCTTTGTTTCCATTAATCACGCAGGAAAACATTCATCCAATGAATTGCATCAACAATTTACAGGGAATATCCTATTATGTTCAAGTGCTCAGTAGCGGTTCGAGCCAACTCCTAGGCAGAAAGCCTGATAACGGAAACTTCATACATTGCCCCCCCCCCCCCAAATTTAGGGCTTATTATTGGTAGAAATACGATTAACAATGGTAGACTAATGATGTAACAATGTTTGACGTTTCCGTTATCAGGCCTTCTGTCTAGGTGGTGTTGTTAGAGTTCAACTATACAGAAGCTGTTTTTAGAAATTGTTTTTAGCGTTTTTTCGTAAAATAAATTAACTTTATAAAATTTCCTTGTGCTAAGTATTTTTTTATAATTCTACACATTTTGACCTAGAATATTTTGCACGGGGAGATTTCAATAAGTAACATTTTTTTTTTTTTTTTTGTATAACTTTACTATAAAGGATGTCCCAAAATTCTGGCAAGAAGTAATTTTGATAGAAAACACAGGCTTTTAATTAAAAATTGTAAATTTCTTATTGATTCATAAAGTATACAGTATAGGGTTATGTATGGAATAGCATATCGGGTAAATGGCTTCCACGGCTTTGTTGGCACATACTCTTGTCGAAATTTTCACAAAATTCACGCAAGAACTTAGATTTAGCACCATTTGTGCAGTAAAGTCTTGCCAACGAGAAAAGAACAGCGTGACAGCTGACAGTTCAGGGTTATTAAAAATGGAGCGGATTTTGGGCTGGAGGCATCATTCTTCTTCGAAAATGGGCTGGTTAGGCAATAACAGTTAATGGTGCTTGCTATCGCGACATAATCATCCATTTTTTGTGCCTAAATTGCAAGATATGGATGTGGACGACCTGTGGTTTCAACAAGACTGTGCCACATGACATGCAGCCCGAGAAACAATTCAATTACTGAACGAGTCATTTCCTGGTCGTGTAATTTCCCGTTTTGATGATCAGAATTGGCCGCCCAGATCATGTGACTTAACGTCGTATGATTTTTCGGGGTTTTTGTAGTCTAAGGTTTATGCCAACAAGCCCACGACCACCCACGCCTTGAAGGAGGAACCCCGCTGTATCAACGAAATTCAGCCATATTTATGCAAAACGTCATGGAAAATTTCGACAAAGAGTGCTTTATCTGCCAGCAAAGCCATGGAGGCCATTTACCCGATATGATATTCCATACTGTAAACTTTATGAAATCAATAAGAATTTTACAATTTTTAATTAAAAACCTGTGTTTTCTATCTAAATTACTTCTTGCGTAAATTTTTGGACATCCTTTATATCCAAACCAAACAACATTGACAGTGAAACTACAAAGTTAACTATTTTTAACGTAAAAACCTAGTCGCTGAACATCTTTCTCTCATCGTGGCACCAATTTCATTATGCCATCTGCGTAAAAGTCAGTTTTCTGGTTGTGAAGTCACTTACGAACGGCCGAGTTCACGTCCTCGTCAGAATCGAACAGTTACCCGGCCATAAACCTCTTCATGGGACCAAACAGATGAAAGTCAGAGTGATCAAGGTCTGGACTGTATCTTGGATGCTGAGGGATTTCACAACTATATTCGGCAATTTTTTCTCTGATGTAATTTGTCTACAATCGAAAAGCAGCGAGGAGTTGCAAAGACAGCACACCCGAATTTGCCTCAAAAGGAATAGCAATGCTGAGCGTGCCTTTTTGTGGCGTGATGTTTAAACGTTGCTTTAGCCAGAGAGATACGTATTTGGGTAAATAATCGCGGCATAACAAATAATTGTGCATTACTTATGGAAATGCCCTCGTTTACAGTGCTCGTTTGTGTTTATTCTTCGCCAATTAGTAGGATGCTTAACAAGTACCGATAAATATGTGGTGAATTTTTAACGCTATTTATCGAGTTACACTGAGAGTTAAAAAAAAAAAAATAATAATAATTTCCCTGTATAATAATTAAAAAAGTCGGAAACAATTAGATTTAGCGTAAATTTTAATGCTGGCTTTTTAATAAACTCGATAACATTAAAAAATTGACTCGAAATCTATAGGTTGATCATAATCATTGAGAAAATTACATGTCACTTTCAGTAATTGAGAACGAAAGAAGCTTCAACAAAACATTCAAGAGAATAATAGGCTTCAAACCGATCACAGTGGAACGCAAAACGCTCTCATATGTGAAGTTTTCTCGCTATTACATTCCAAATACTTGAAACCCTAGGAAATTTCTGACTAATGCAAGCACCTTTCGAGATCAGAACAAACGAACCATTTTATCGGCAGTCTTGATTTGGCGTAATGACCTTCACCAACTAAAGCAATAAAAGGGGAGATTCATTCGGAATCCAATCTCCAACCAGCTAATGGAAGAGACAACCATCACGTTTTAAATCTTCTTAAATTTTTGCCAATAAAGTGTCGTCTAATGAAGCAAATAGGTCCTTCTTAATTTAATTAGTTCTCGTTTTAAAGATATGTACTTCACGTGGTTCCGATACTTCAAAATAATCGAAAATATTAGCGACGTTTCCGTCTCCTAGATCGGGAGTATCTGCGAATTTTTGGGTATTGGCATGCGGCTCTCCAAAATTCTTTTTCTGATCTTCTGTGTGTATTTTTCGTTTAACAAACATTGAATTAATTACGATTTCTTATCAAATTACTAATTGCCTGTAAACATATTTTATGACTCCCAAAAAAATTTCAAATATTTATTTGGGGTAGATTTGGCTCTCGTCTTCAAAAGGTTCCCGACCGCTGTCCTAGACAATTACCGAAATTAATTTCTCTAAGTTTTTTATTTTATTTCACGAAATATGCCCACAAAGTAAGAATGCAAATCCGACCTTTTGCGACTCATTTATGTGAGCCTGCAAAAACCCACAGTGATAATGGGTGAACATTTGAAATAACCTTTAGTGTACAAGTCTGCAGAGAGTCTGGTTACGGAAGATGGACGATTTGGCTGAGCATTTTAATTAGTCCCAGAGATGTTCCCTTGAGTTTAGATCGGGACTCTGTGAAGGCCAGTCCAGTTTTTGAATACCCGTGTCATCAAGGAGATGGAGAAAAATCACTGAAGCATCTTCATTTATGTAATTTAGAGCTTTCTCATCAACAATGATGTTCCAAACTACATCGAACTTGTAGAAAACATTTTCATCATGAAAATCCTAAACCTTTCCCTGCATCTAGAAAATACATCTATCAAGACAGCGACGATGGTAACTACTACTGTTGGCTGGTCAATAAACAGCACTTTCTAGTGGAACAACATAAACGCAAAACAAGATTAGAACTACCGACTTTTAATTGACAAAGAAATCCAGCACGCAAAATTTACTTTAGAAATCTTTAGAAATAAGGATTTTTTCAAGGGAGCAAACAAAATCAAACTAGGTTTTGCAGTATCACTGCCGAATTCAGAAAATTTCACTTACAGGTAAATAAACAAAAATTTTTAATATACAGATATAAATACAGGAAAAATAAAACCATAAACCACAAATCCACAAAGAACTGCTTTAATGATTCGGATGTACATTTTGATGGCAACGCCACTTTCATCAGCGAATTATTAATATTCAGCGATAAGGAGCTGAGACCAACTCCTCAAAAAGGGCTCAACAGTTCCTTGTTTCTGAAAAAATGGAAGTATCGATCGCTATTGGGAAAGCCTGCTCAAAAATTTCTCCTTAAGTTTCAATTTACTGCCACCTGACCGCATTTGCAGACACATTAACAATAGAAGGATGATTAACTGAGCAGCCTCTCCCAATACTTGTAGTCTTTAATATGTTGCAAATTCTTTAATATATTTTTTTTTCATTTACAGCAAATCATTGAGCGGCAGGCAAATTAAAATTCTTACCGCTAAGTTTACAGACGAACGGGCCTCCACTGTCGCCCTGGCAAGAGTCCACACCTCCGGCCATAGAACCAGCGCAAAACATGCCGGCTGTCAACCGGCTGGCTCCATAAGCTTCAGGACGTGAGCACGTTGAACGAGCCAAAATGGGAACGACGGCAGCTTGCAGTTTCCTGGCACTTCCTTTATAAATGGGAAAAAAAATAAGTTTGAAAGGACTTGAGTCTTTCATATGAAGGGTGAAACGCAATAGCGGACTTAAAAGATTCAAAAAGATCTCAGCGAAAGGAAGCGCTACTTACGGAGGCCCGTAGTTCCCCATCCGGAAATGACACACCGTGTGCCCGGAGTGTAGAGAACATCCGGCCGCGGGAGGCAGACGGGGCGCACGTACGAGCCGAACTGGAAGCCGTGGCCATGTTTAGGCTTTATTTGCACCAAAGCAATATCGTTATTCAACTTCTGACCTGGAAAAGTAAAGATTGCCGTCGTGAGTGATTTGCCCACAAGGAAGTTACGACATCACCAAAAATTGGAAATTTAACTTTAAAAACGTTAATATTTGGAGATTCTGAACGTTTCATTTTTATAAATACAAAACTTTTTTCGGTTTAGAAATTGGATATTCTAATGTTTAAAAATTATTATTGCAAAGATACAGTTCGAAAAAAAAGGCTTCAAACCCGCTATAACGTAACCGAAAGATTATTTTGAAGGGAAAGGGCAGAGGGATACTAGTTTTCTACATATAATGTATTACTAAAATTGAAAATTTTCGTTTTCACTTATTAAATCATTATCACCAGGAAAAGTCCGTAAATTACATATCTCCGGTTACCCACAGTGGGAAACATTGAATTTTTCCGTATGAAGGTCCGGAAGATCCCGGAAAAGAGAAAGACTCGACTATATGTGAGAAAAATGTCACCTCACATTTTACGCTTTAATATAATAAGCTACCAAATATGGTAAGAAGGTGCTATTAGAGCCTGATAATACGATACTCATTAGGGGTTTCATGGCAACTTTTTTCCCTACTGAACGTGCGGTAACACTAGTTCTAAAATACTTGTTTGAGAAATCTTTGGTGTAATTCTGCATATCACATTAAACTTGGCCAAGAGAGGAACGTCAGGGAGATATTGAAAACTCCTACTATAAGGCAGTCATCATTTAATAGAGTACAATGAACACATTAATGCTCAATACAAGTAATACTCCTCAAAGTACGACGGCGTTTTGAAAAATTCTGCCTCCTAGTCGATAGCTTCAGCAATTGAAAGACCTGAATTGCAGAACATCCCCAGTCCACTTTTGGTCGTTTTTAGTTTTTTGTTTGTTTTTTTTTAGCGAAATTGAATGTACATGCCTAGAGCTACCTCCTGGCATAAAATAACTTCCCAAGTCCAGCTCTTACCCCTTGTAATGACACATTATATTTCTTAATGAATGGATTAACATCCCAAGTCCTTGGTCAGTTTTTCCATGCACCTTTGGTACAACATTCAAACTGTTCTTAGTTTTCAAAATATTTTGGTTTGTCATTCTTATGTTCAATACCATAATTTATGCTATCGTATATCCAAAAACTACAATGCACAAGTTTTTTTCCTTTGTTCCAAATCTACTTTTTTTTTTACTTTGAATTGAAAAATAACCCCAGTCCATGACTATTTATTAATATTTTTTTCTTAAAGTATAACCGCCATGTTATTGAAACTTTCAGTCAATGTAAAAAGTGAGCATGACCTATATACTGGCTCAAAATGACCTCAATAAAACAAAACCTTGTTCTGCAATAATGGTTTTTACCTCTCCTGAAAAAATTAGTTTTTCGGACTTAGGATGTTCTTCGATTCAGGTTTTCAATTTGCAACATACAGGCCTGCGCTTATGAAAGCTTGGAATATCTTCTACCTTATGTTGTCTTATTTTTGACAGTCACCATCCCTGTTCACACACAAGCGCGCCAGCCAGCACCAGTGACGCATGCGGACGTTATAGACGGGCGTCGCTAAGTGTCGTGATTCATTGACTACCAGATATTCCTTTCATACCACTTTCACATCCGTGAAAACTCTCGCGTAGGAGGCAAACTTTTCAGTCTTCCTCGCAGTTTCCAAAACTATCCACGGTGCATTGTCAGCCATAGGAAAAGTGGCGAATATCATTAGCCGGGTAATGACTGAGCGAGCAGCCTCACCTGGGCAGCCTCGCGAGGCATATCCTCGGCCGGTCAGGACGTGCCTCGCCCGAGCCATGTCGAGTCGGTTTTTGTCAATGCTCAAACGCACCTCAGAACGAATGCCTCGCGCACTCAAGACTGTTCTATCTTGCCTCGCTCGCTCGCGCTATGGAGAAAGAAGGTTTTAAAGCTCATCGAACTATACGATTCTTTTAATAGGTTTTGGGATTCACAATGCGTAAAATATACAAATAGAAGGCTACGGTAAGACGCATGGCGAAGTATTAAGCCAGGAAATGAACTGAGGGTAATAAAATTTGTGTCATTCTTAAGTATTTTGGCAAGTGGGTAGTGTGTTTCAAATTCAGTCTCAGACATCCGTGTAAATTTTTTTCCTTCATCAAAACTCAATTCTTCAAATAATTTCTCCCCATGTTGCAATCTGTAATCATAGATTTTTCTCACCCAAAAGCACTTAGATTTTTTCTTCTTTTTCTTTACAAGATGAACTAATATAAACGCAGAAGCTGCAAAGGCTATCCGTATGTGCGGTTTGAACTGAGAGTAATGAAATGCTCGGGCAGCTTGTGGCTTGCGCTTGCCTCGCGAGGCAACCGTTTGCGCAGTTTCCTTGAATCCCAGGCTGCCTCGCGAGGCTGCTCGCTCAGTCAGTACCCTGTTATACGCAATACCCCTGCTCATACGCCTCACCTAATGGTAATGGTCAGAATCACATCCTACAGTCTTTCGAAGACGTGTATTCTGGAACTGCTGTGTTGTCGCCTGTTTAATAGGAAAATAAATAAAGGATGCCATGAACTCCATAATGACCCCCTGATATGTCGATAACGAAAATTTTGGAACAGAAATAATTAAGAAATTTTCCCCTTCGATTACGATCGAATTTCAGCAATTGAATTATTTTGTTTTTGGCCGACGATCCAGAAATTAATTAGTTTGAACTTGAGGGTCAAAGATCTGCCTCGAAGGAAAGATTTTAACATTTCAGGATCCGTACGCTTCACTTCATGGAGATTATTCCCCCCTTTAAAATGCGATTTCAATTCCTCTTTAATGGGTACATCCAAAATGGCTTGAAAACGATTTTCTGGCAGTTAATGAAAATTTTACTTGAATGCTCGAAGGGAAGAAAATATTTCAATTTTCACCTTTATTATATCGTTCGTGAGCGATGATTCTATGGACTTCAAACACTTCTTCAGCTTCATCAGACACTACATTATCGTAATCTCCGACACGGATGAAATAATAGGATGTTGGATGATCTCTATAAACCAATCAGAAGGAAGAAAATTTCGTGTTATGCAAGATAAATGATGCTGAAATTAAATATTGAAATACCGCGCGATCCAACAGTCAAGAAAAACTTAAAACTCAATAATTCGCACACGAATGCAGATAAAAGATTATGTTCCACAGAAACGATTGAAATGAAGTAAGAGTTTTTTTTTCAGATTATAGACATCGCCGTAATGAAGTTGTAGGCAGACATAGAAATGCTGTCATTAATCGAGAAGGCCCTCTTAGTTAAATTTCATTTTCAGATAAGGAAAGGGCTTCTGAAAATTTGCATAAATTGATGTCTATAATCTGACAACGTCATCTGTTGGTCAAAAACCGAACAATTATAAACTTAATTTTTTTATTCCTGGAAAAAAAAAATCACATTTCATTTCGATCGTTTCTGTGCAAAGAATTTTTTTGTCTGCATTCGTGTGCGAATTATTGAGTTTTAAATTTTTTCCTGACCCAAAGCATAATTGTTTAGAAACATTGTATGGTTCAAATGGAACAAAAAATGTCCTAGGCATATAAATATTACATCTAGTTTCGATCGTGTGTGAGATATCGACGTTTGTAACCAGTGCATTGGGGAACACTGAAGGAGGAGATCTACAGCAATCCACCCACCACCAGAGATGAGCTCATTGCATCCATTCAAGATTGTAGTCGAGCAATTACACCCGACCAGATCGTGGCAGCTACCAGCTTAGTTGTCCGAAGATGTAACCAGTGCATTGGAGCTGCGGGCAACCATTTTAAGGGGGTTTCCTCGACATTTATTTGTTACTTTCTTCTTATTCTTATTCCTTGTATCATTTTAGTTTTGTTTTGTAGTTCAATGTGATGTTCTGTCAGTAAGTAGAATAAAAGTGATCTGCACTCAAGTGTTTTATTTATTTGCTTTAACAACTGTACAAGAAAATAGACAAACGTCGATATCTCGCACAAAATCGAAACTAGATGTAATGTTTATAAGACATTTTTTGTTCCATTTGAACCACACAATGTTCCCAAACAGTTAGACTGGATAAGTTTGGGACACCCTGTATAGACTAATAATATAAAATTAAGACGGAAATGGTTTTTAAACCTTAACTACTCACTCGAAACAGTGAGCTGCAGAGAGGATGAAGAATTCGGAGATGATGGCGGCTCCGCACCAGTGGGTTGTTCGAGTCCCCGACTTCACTCTGACTCCCACCTGCCACGGGTAGGCGCCTGGTGTCGTATCCATACCGCCGACGATTTTAGGTGAAGAGTCCAATGGGTCTGGTGGTACATCATCGAAAACCCTGGTACCGCAATCCGATGGAACTATATTGAAACAAGATTACATTAAATTTCCAAAAGAAATGGCGGTGGATTTTAAAATCTGCGCTGTATATGTTCTCGTCTATTTACGATTCAGTTATGAAACCTGCGTGCTTTATTCTCACATTGTTCATGTTAACATTTAAAATTAATATTTGGTCCTTAAAAATAAACTTATTTTATTCTTTTATCAATTACATTTTTATGCCAACACGCTTACCTTTCTTTAATGTTATCTTTTTTACTTTTTTAGCGCAAACTATAAAAAAGTAAAAGTGTGTACTCAAAATTTTTTAAATATTTTTTGTTTTATTCTTTTTATTGATGAAAATAGGAAAGGAAATTTTACAGCCTGGATTTCAACCAGCTAACCAATTACGCCACTGCGGACACGGAAGCATTTCGCTGTCTAGATGTCCTTTGGGCTGATTAGAGCAGTTATCTAGTTCGCAGATTGGACTATCTTTCCTAATATTCATTAAAGAATAACTCAAGAATGGTCAATGAGGGGTTTATCCTACGCTTTACCTCAGATATTTAACTAATTGGTGAAACTAGGAAAGAAAATTCGCCAATTTAAACATTTGAGATGTGATATAGGATAAAGCCTCGTTGACCATTCTTATTCTTATAGTCCATATCAAAAAAAAAAGAAAAAGAAAAAAACAACATGCTTTTACATATCTACAAAAAAAATGTAAATCTGAAGAAGTTGCCCATGGATTTTAATTAGATGAAGAAAACCTGCAGAGGTGGCCCATCCCCTATATGGGAAGTGAATTAAATGAAAATCAGTTTTAATCCTTTGTAAATATTTGAATTTTGAAAATTTTTTTACTGGAATGTATTGTCACTAGAAGTGAACCAATGTACCAAATTTTGAGTCATTTGAACAAGGAGAAATAAACGAAATATTGATTATAAAATTTGCGCAAAAACGCACAAACACGTTAAATAAATAAAAGTGTAAAAATAAAATTTGCTGGAGCCATGGGACGGAAAATTCACCCATCTCAATTTCTCAGTTTGTTGAATGAAGTGAATGGTATTAATTAAAAAAAATTGTTATACCGGGACACACAAAAGTAAAATAGAAATCACCTAAGATTCTTTCACTCAGTCTGTGTTTACAGTCGTATGAAACTGCCCCTCAGACCCTGCTTGGTTCACGTGAGGCCGTGACGTCAACGGAGGCATGGTGTTTGTTTCACCGTATTTTTTAAATACAACGCATCAATAAATATATGAATAAAATTAATTATTTTGATGATTAAGGCAATAAGGCTAGCCAAGTCTTCGTTGTCAACATGTTATTGCATAAAGATGGAAAATTAAACCTGGAAAACGATGAAAGAATTTGGCGGGTTTCTTTCATCAGTTTATTCTTTCTCTCATATGCCTCGATTCTATCTCTAATTATTTCTATAAAATTAAAAACTCACTTACGCATGTCTAAAACAGTGGCTGGTGTTGAAGTGATGTCACTCCCTTTGTTGCACGTGACTCCTGCATCTTCATTGTGATTGCAATCCGTCTTCAGCCACGCCGACTTCTCACACTCGTCCAAGGCACGTTCTAGCCCGAAGCAGTGGACGTCGTCGAGCCAAATGGGACCGCGTCCGGGACCGAAATAGGCACCGCTGTGGGCTTGGGCATGGCCACTAAAACATAATGAGGGGGAGAAAAAAACAGCTCTGCAAATGCGCTAAGATTGGAGACAATAAAAGATGTTCATTATATAACTCTTTACGGGTCAATTAAAAGTAAAATTTTCACTTTCTATTCGTCTACAGCGAGATCACAATGTTTGAGAAAAATAATCAATGCTCGAAATGCCCATCAAGTATTATAAAGGTTTTTATTTTTTTAATTGTTCAATAAACACGGGATTTTTTGTATCCACTTGTGATTCCTTTCGCAAGTAATGAAACTCACAAATTTTAAATCCGAAATAAACACGAAGAAATAATAAAAAAAACCTACTGAAAATCAAAAATGCTAAGCTTACTGTCTTATATTTGGCATATAATAAAATTAAGTAATGAAATATATTTTTATTAATATTTATAAGATTATTCAATGAAATATTTTCCTAATCTATCAATATATATTTTCTGTGGATAAATTTTTATGATAGTTGTCCTCAATTGTCAATGTAAGTAAACAAAGCTCTTCCAAAACACAAACCAAGAAATTGGGCTAATCAGATGCGGAGAATTTGGAAATCGTCCAAATTGTTGAATCCACCGCTTTTACAGCAGCTGTGATATCGACAAAGTCAACATCTACCTATAACACACAGCAGAGCCCCAAGACTTGAAGTTAAATGAATGAACGTGATTGCTTTTCTATTCTGAAGAAGTTTTGTTTTATTTTATAAATTTTTTCATCTCAAGTTTTTTTTAAAAATCAATAAAGCAATTTTATCGTTTCGAATAGATAGAAGAATATTTATTTTAGCTTGACACCTGAAATGTATTAAAGCATTAAAACTTATAGAAGCATCTGCATTTATTAAGTACTTCTCAGCTTAGAATTTTGCACTTTTTTTAGGCATCCTAAAAATAGAATCAGTTGATATAGAATGTACTATACCAATCACAAAATATTCCCCACCTCAATATTGCGCTATTAGAAATGTTGATTGATTGCTCACTCCTAGAATTTGTTCAGTTGTCTGCGTTCTAAGATTTGGAAAACAAAAGCTTCTGTGTCCAATCGAAAGGATAACGGTTTTAAAGTCAAGTTTTATATAGCGTATTCACTTTTTTCGTTTCATGTTGTTGTTGTTATGTTCCATCGAGTCGTGGCAGACTCCTCGTGACGTCGTGAACATAAGACCTCCACTCATTTCTGTCTTCGCTGAACTTTCTGAGCTCCTCCAAGTTCCTTCCAGTGATCTCCCTAACTCCATCCAGCCATCTGGTTCTCTGCCTTCCTCTTCCTCTTCTGCCCTCTACCTTGCCCAACATGATCATTTTCTCCAGTCCATCGTTTCTTCGCATTACGTGACCAAAATAGGATAATCTCTGCCTGCAAATTTTTGATTCCAATGTGCAGAGAGGCCGAATTTGGTCGAGAATTGTCCGATTTGTCCTCCTTGCTGTCCATGGAACTCTTAGCAATCGTCTCCAAGTCCAAAGTTCAAATGCGTCAATCTTTTTCCTCTTTTTTTTTTTTTTTTTTCCTTGTGCTCCAGCTCTCACATCCGTACATCGCCACAGGGAATACCAGCGCCTCCACTACTCTTATCTTCGTTGAGATGGAAATCTCTCTTTTATAATCTTCTCGAGATTTTTCATTGCTTTTCTTCCCAGAGTCAATCTTCTTGAAATCACACATAATATTGGCCATTGTTCTCAATAATGGACCCTAAGTAATTGTAATTTCAACTTCTATACTTTCTCCATCAATTGTAATATTGCCCAAATTAGTTGTCATTACCTTGTTTTTCTTAATGTTTAGGAAAAGCCCAAATTTTTCACTTTTTACTTTTAGTTTTATAATGACAGCTTTGAGGTCTTGGCTTTCTGCAAGCGGTGTGGTATCATCGGCATATCTCAAATTATTATAATAATTATTAATGGTGCATCCGCCAATTCTAATTTCAGCATTCATATGTTCCAACCCAGCTTTCCTCAAAATATATTCATTGTAAAACTTGAACAGGTATGGAGACAAAATGCACCCTTGTCTCACTCCCCCTTTAATCTTGAAGCATTCAGTTACTTTAAAAATTGGGTATGTGTGTATTTTAGTATACCAAGGCTCATACTAATTCAGGATTCGTTAAAACTTGCGGAAAATAAACATAAAATTTAACACACTAGCAGCATACACTTTCAGTATAATTTCTTATGCACATTTCACGTTATC
>JAHWFO010012390.1:365933-384532 GCA_023313115.1 Rhysida immarginata | reverse complement strand
GGTTCAAAAAATAAAAGGGGGGACAGACTTATGGACCACCCTGTATAGTCATCGTTTAATATTTATAATTTTTGGCTACTTGTCTCAATTGAATCGGTTGCTAGAATAAGAAAAAAAATTCTCTCACCATGATACAATGATAATTTCTTCTATTAAGAGCATAGGTTAAATATAGCTAATAAATTTCAATGAAATATTTACAATCATTATCGCAAGAGAAAATGTACTTGAATAAAGGCTTTAATAATTAACGCATAAATTAACGTGTTAGCTAATTTTCTCGATGGGTAAGTCAATGATAAATCGTAAACGTCGAAATCCAGAATACCATTTTAAATTCAATACATGTTTTGCATACGTGAGCTAGAAATTAGAAATCATGCGATATCACTGTAGCTCACGGTTAGTGAGCGGCAACCCTGTGAATAAACGCGGGAAGAACAGGGCATGATTGTGCATTTTCTGTGGGCTAAAGAAATATATCGCGAGATGCGTTCCGTGTAAGGTGAAAACTGTATGTTATGGAAAGCCGTATTGGATTCAGGAATTCAACAAAGGACGACAAAGCATCGTCCTGAAATTCTAACAGACGCCTCCGGGAACAAATGATCTGTAAAGACCGGTGTGTGACCATTTATTGGGGCCCTTGAAAAATCATCTGGGTTGGTGGCCGTCCGAAGATGATACAGGATTAGCCTAAGAGCTCATTCATTCTTCGTTGCTGTTCCCTTTCAAGAATTTGTTAAGCAATGGGATAAATGGGATAAAAGCGTGGCGTTTCCGTATAAATTGAAATAAATTTCATCCAATTACTCTAAGCACTGTTTTCTCTATTCAATTTTGCGACTTTTTTTATTGACTTATCCCCGTAATTTGGGAGGCGAGCGAAAATTTGGTAACGTTGCTCTGCGGAGAGTCACTTTAAAACTCTTGATCGGGACAATTACAGATGAGCACATCAAACAAAATTAGGCGAAAACAAGTTCAGGCGATTTGCGCAAGAATTCTAGATGCCCAACGGCATCATTTCTCAAAATAAGCCTACTAAAATCGGCTTCATTGCTATTCACAAGGATCTCGTTTTCTAGTAATTTCGAGTCTAAAAACAGCAACAGCAATCCCAGTAAATCTCCGACCGGCAGTAGGATTTGCGGCCTTTCTATTTGGGGTTGGTTTGAAAGAGGTTAACATCCTACTAATGGTCGAAACTACAACTTGTTAATAGCTGTGATGCGAAAGTGTAAAAAATTTACAAAAAAATATAAATTCTTGTGATGGCAGCCCACTTCTAATTAACACTTCTGAAAAATTTAAATTTATACTTAAATTAAAAAATATTTTATTATATTAATTATTGGACGACTTTAAGGGCGATTTATCAGAATAATTTAACAATTGTTTTGCTTCTTATTACTGACTAGAGAACCTCACGGAGTGATAATAAAATTCCTAACAGAAACTAATATAGGTAACACATATATTAAATAAGATATCAATTATATAAAAAATTACGTGCAAGGGTATTCAAAGATTTTATAGGCACATATCAGGGTGTAGAGAAAATTCCCGAAACAGTCGAATAACTTTAGAACAAAAGGGGCTACAGCCATAAAAGTCAGCTCTATCTATAGAAAGTGTCCGTGTCCGTATGAATAAAAGTGTTTCCAGCGCACCTAGTGTAAGCGCTGAGAAGTTACGAAAACTAACTTGGGAACAATGCTAGACAGAGAAAACGTTCCAATCACAAATCAGTTGTGAGCGTCACGGATTTCAAATACAGGGTAATTATAAAGTCACTATACATTTTGGTGAAAACTCCGTTTTATTGCAGCAATTGAAGTATGCATCAACCAGATATCATACCAGGATACATTCTTAGTAAATTTCAATGTGTCCCCCTTGCACATCCCGGCACAGCTCCCAGCGTTCCACCGTGGCCCGGAAAACATTGCGCAACAATGCGGTGTAATGTCCTCCACCGCGGCTGTAATCCGTTGTTTCAGCTGTGCAATGGTGCGTAATCCTGACCTGGTACACCTTGGACTTGATAAAACCCCACGCAAAGAAATCCATGGGGGTCAAATCTGGGGACTGTGGAGCCCACAGTCTTGGCAAGCCCTGACCAATCCATCTACCTGGGAATGCGCGATTCAGGTAGTCCCAACGATGTTGGCCAAATGGGGGTAGTACCTCATCCTGTTGGAACACAACGGTATCCTAAATCCTTCATCTCGCAACTGTGGCTCCAGGAATTGCTCCAACGTGTCGAGGTACACGGTACCATTGATAGTCCCCTGGGCAAACATGAAGGGCCCATAGACCTTTGACTGTATAACTCCCATCCACACATTCACTCTAGGTGCGTTTGGGGTAGGGGGGTTCCCTGGATCAGCTCAATTCATTAGTGCCATCCCCTGTTACTTGCAACAGACAATGGTACAGTGTCAATGTCATTGTTAATAACTTGCGAATCACAACAGATAACTGAAATCCGGTTGCAGGAATAAACTCCTGAGAAAAAAAATGGTGTTAGATGATATACCACATGAACCCCCTTTCCGTTTAAGAAAATGGACCTTGACCCAAAATGGCGGATTTCAAGATGGCGACCAAACTCCTAAACTGTTCCAAAAGATAGAGCACCTATCCCATTCCCTGCTAGCATGGTCACATTGTTCATTTTACACACCATTTCCGAAATACAGCTATGTCCAGTGACTTTTGGCTCGCCCTGTAGAATGCAGAGACGTTTTCGGGAAAAATAGAGATCCTGCGGCCAGAAACAGCATTCAGACTGGAAGCGTGCTTGGGGCGCGGAAGCATTTCGGCGCAGCCTTGGGAAATCAATCCGAAATGAGGGAAGATGTCTTTATGACGTTACACTGAAAGCTACAAACATTAATGAATTTCAATGGCGAACCAGTGCAATAGTATCAATTAATGCTGCCTTGTTTGCAAGAACGTGCCAAAGAAGTCAAATAGGTTGAAATCCTCTGCGCGATGATTGATTTACACATTGAAACGTACAGAGGTAATTAAATTTTTTGATTGATTCGTTTTTTTAAAAAAAATAGTTTGTTTCCATCTTGTATAATTTTCGTGATGTTAACGCTTGAATTTATTTATATTTGCATAAATCAGACCAATTTAACTCATTTATAAATATTAGCAAAATAAACAAGAATTTATTTGTCATCGGCAACAAACCAAAAGAATGAGCAACGTACTCATAAAAGTCCATACGCAAAAAAACATAAAATACTTTTATTATAATAAATGTTTAAGTTTCTTTCTTTCAAACGAGCACTTTTCGGACAATAGCCTTTACAGAAAGTTTACGCATACTCTTCACTAAATCACAGCGTGTCAACTTGATTTACAAGCATTCTAGGTTCACTGAGTTGCTTCCTCTGTTCAACGAGAATTTACACCAGCTACCTGTTATCAGAAATAGGACTAAATTAGAGTCTTAAATAAATCAATTAACGTACTGTCGATGTCCTAATTGACGGCATACAACTTCGGCATCTCGGAAATCCCAGTGGTCGTCACAAACGATCCCCCACTGGCCGCGAACGTGTACCTCCACCAGACCCTCCGAGCTCGACGAACCATTCACCAGGCGAACAGCGAAATCATCCGGCTTCGCTTCAGGAAAAAGAAAGACATGAAAAGGAAGAAAACACGACAATCTAAAGTTAATAAAAAAATGGTTAGTTGTTCTTTCATGTCATTGTTAATACACACACACGCGCTCATAAAGCCAAAAAGCATATTAAGTATTCACAAGAACGCTTTAAAATCGTAAATGTGGCTACAAAGTTTCAAAGTGAGAAGAAAACGATTATTGTTAAAACAATTGTATCCTAGAATTACTCACCACAGATAATCTCGTCAGAGTCGTCGCCGCAGTCGTCGTGTTTGTTGCAGAGCAGGTCCTGAGAAACGCAGTTGCCGTTATCGCATTGGAAAGCACGACGACAGTCAGATTCTTAAAAATGAAAAAAAATAAATATAAAACGCTTGACCTACACGAAACTAAGAGGGTTTTCGAGTATTATATTTCAGCGACAGAGATATTTAGGAATTGCTTATACAAAGAACCATTTCAATTAAACTCGGTCGACTTTTCTCTTACCTCTTACGCCAATGGGAATGAGCCAATACGATTCCACAAAGGACTCCCTGATTTTAAGAGTAAACATCTCGGAAACAGAGATCGATAGAAGAATGAAACAAGTTGAATGTTTATTTCGAAAGCCGTACAAATTTGATACGAAAGTTACAAAATTAGTTACAAATTAATTATCGAACCTAAGACTGCAACCGCACCTACGAATCGTTCCAGCGCCCCACTTTGAACTTTGAGAAACACTGATGTAAATGGATATTCAAATATATTATCGGTACAAGAGTTCCATATAGCCAGCGTGCATGACTTCAATGCGTAGCAAATCGATGAAGGAAAAGCCAATATCCCCAAGCAGCATGGAAGGTACATTGAGATCCTTATGCGCAGGGCCGTAGCCAGGATGTTATCTTGGGGGGTCGATTTTCAAAAATTCCGGACCTTTTTTTCAAAAATTCCACTGAGTCGGACCTTTTTTCAAAAATTCCACTGAATCGGACCTTTTTCCATATTTGGAAGGCGGACCTTTTTCCATAATGGGGTGGTCGTCGACCCCCCCCCCCCTGGCTATGGGCCTGATGCGAGTCTTAAAATTTGTTAATTTCTCAAAAACGATTAAACGAAAATTAATAAAATTTCATGATACGTACAACGCTGTAGAGCACAAAGCATCACAACAACGCTGAATTTCCTAAATACTATCTATAGCCTGATGACCAGTAAGAATGAAATAAAATCTAAATGCGCATGCGTTAGCTTTAGGTTTCTCCGTATCGCTCTATTCACTATATGAAATACACCCTTTCTCTTAGGATACTTGTCTTGTCAAAAAAAAACAACATGAAATCACTAAAGAATTACTCAAGAATGGTCTATGAGGGTTTATTACACGCCACCGCATATATTTAAATTATTCCGAAAACATCATTCTATAATTACGCATCTCTCCGAGCTGACACACTACGAGAGGACACATACGAGCTGACACTCCCATATCTTGCTTTTTATTTGGATAATCGGGAGCAAGTTCATGTTGTGTATTTACAGTAAGCCTTCGACAATGTCAATACGAAACTTTTAGTGGAGAAGCTCGCCATTATTGACTGGGTGTCCTCTCTTTTATCGAACAGATCAGTTTTTATACATTTTCGCAACAGAGTCTCCAAAATAGGAACAATTCGGAGCGGAGTCCCGCAGGACTTTCTTTTGGCCCTGTTCTTTTTGACATCTATATTGCTGACCTTACTCTTTTTTGCTCCCAATCCAAAATTAAGTCTTCTTTTTTTATGATGATAATTTGAAAATCTATACTCGCATTTCAAGCTGGGAGGATTATAACCTTTGGGAACATTCTTTAAATTTAATTACCAATGGTCAACGACAAATAGTTTAACTATGAATGCTTTAAAATCCTTTCATGTACCTTTTTTACGTAATGTTTCTAGATTTGTTTTTAACTATTTCATTTAATCTTTTTTTTTTTCGTAAACATATTGATTGCATTATTTCCGAGATCATACTCAACTGCATAGGAACTATTAAGAGATTAACGATTTTTTATAATTATTCACTAATACTTAAAGTCTTACTTAAAACAATTGTTGCCCAAGGTTCTTTATGTCTCTTTAATTTGATTTTCTGGTCCAACACCAGTTTCTGTAAATTTTTATTTAATAAATTCAACGATCCTAATTGCTTGGGTAATATTGATTTTAATTATATTTTAGCAATCGCTCTGAGCTGTTGTCTTTTAAAAAATTTTAAATCTATTATGACCGAGCAAATTTAGGATCCTCGTATTCTTGAACATGTCGGACTAAGAGTTCTCAGAAGTGGAAGACATTGCCAACTTTCCTTACAAACGATCTTTTGGAGAAATAATCTTTGTAATATGTACCCCGGTTATAAGTTGATAACCATTTTTAATAATTACTTTCTTTATATGGTGCTTTACTTTTCAGTAAATATAGCAGACCAACAATGAAATGCACAGATCAGAAAAGTAAATGACCATGCTCTCATGGTGAAAACTTCAATACTAAATTTTATTATAATTCTATTGATATTTTTCATGACGCGCAAGATTCTTGTTCTTTTTAACGTTTTTTGTCTCCACTCTGGACATCAACCCCGTTTTGGACCTTTCGTCTGAATTGCTACAATATTAAAAAAAAAAAAGAAAGAAAAGAAAAGAAAAATAAAGGAAAAAAAAATTAAAGAAAAGATTAGGTTACTTTAGGTTTTTCTTTCCTATTTTCATTAATAATGAAATTACTACTTGAATGCTATTCAAAAGTAACTCGTTATATCTGTAACATGTTCTGATTCGTTTTGAAAATATAATTCGTTAATACAGTTATTTTGATCAGAATATTGTGCAATTGAATCTTAAATCAATAATCGCAGCGCCATCTCTTGACGAAATATATTTTATATATATACTATATATAAAAAATGACGTGTGGTCACCACCCGACTTTCTTATACGTAAATGTCCTGGTCCAAATACAGAAAAAAATTAAACAACTGTCTAAAATGGCTACTTCCGATAGAAATTTTGTGAATAAAAGTTACTTCAAATTAGCTTCCAAACACTTAGGTATAGATTCCAAATTTTCCTATACCATTCTCTTTCGCCTATTTTAGCAAAACACCGGTACATCTGGTTGGAATTTTGGAAAATTTCGTAAACAAAAGTTGTTAAAATAACTTCTAAATAATTTTGTATACTTCACAAATTTTCCTAAACCGTCTTTATTTCGCCTGAATTAGCCAAACACTGGATTTTGACAAGAGTAAAACTGGTACTTCCGGTTGGAATTTTGAAAAATTTTCTTAACAAAAGTTGCTTAAAATTGAAATTGGGACACTTTTTAGTCTCTTCAAAATTTTCATAAACGCAATGCTTAACGAGATATTTCAAAATTTATATTTTGGCGCTGGAGTAAACTGATACTTCAGGTTCACCGATTCCACTGGAAAACTAATCAGACCTCCCGAGGAAGATTATAATCTTAATTTTAAAGTTTGGTCTCGATAGCTTTAGCCGTTTGGACGCTATCGAGGTCACAGACACTTTCCAGAAATCACTTTTTCGTAATCAGTGAAAACCTGGAAGTCGAAATTTTTCGTGATTACAATACTTCCTTATACTATGTATAAGAAAGTAAAAAAAAAAGTCATTGTGTGTAGGGTTTTTTGGATTTTTTTTGTTACTAAAAATTATTGTACACTCTTCCATTAGCGAGTTTCAATGCAAGCAACCAAACAGATGCCTTAGAACAGTTTTAGTTTTATTTTTCAACGCGGATTGAAATGTGCGCTTCGGTTTTAGTTCGTCGAATGAAAGAGGGCAGAATTCGTGCTATTCCATTCTCAGTTATTTCCGTCAAATCATCTGAAGCTTCTTCATTGCTGGACTTTTGCAGCTTTGGTCTTCAAAAATGGGCCTTAAAAATCGTAAACTTAGAGCGCTTGACGGATTCTAGAAAATGAACCAGGAAATATGGAACGAAATTCCATTTCCCATCGTGCAAAAAAGTTTATTACAGTGAAAGCTGCAATGCAGAGCTATAATGCAATGCCAGAAAAACGAATAGAGCACAGTTGGTGGTAGAGAAACGGTATCCTCGAAATGAAAGCCATTCAAAATCACCCAAATTTAACTGAAATAACCCTTTGTGTTAACAGTTAATTTTTTTTTATCTTATATCAACAAATATTCACAAATACTTAAGCTTAGGATTGACAATATATTATTCTTATTCAAATAAATTATGCTTCCGTAACATACTATTAAAAATATGCATTCAATTACCAGCCAATGATCTTCGTTCATAGAAGTTATAGTCGGCGTTGTGGACAAGAACGATGGCAGAGGCTCGGTTCTTGTCGCTGAGGAGGCAGCGGCCGAGGACGCGACTGTACGAGAACGATTTGCACACTAACTCTTCATTCTCAACGCATTGACGAGCACACTGTAAATAGAAAATAACCCATAACATAAATATTAATAGTACGATATACTAGCGTGGATATTAATGTAGCAGAGATTCATATCGAAATTTATCTCTTAGCGAATTACATTTCTCCAAATTATCATTTGACTTATTTTAAACAGCGGCAATTACATCTCGCTGAAAATTGCCCTTTGAAGTTTTAAAATAAATTATCCTCGATTTGTCAAATTAAAAGCTAAAATTTATAGTTCATTTAATAACAAGCAGTCCTTGGCAATATACTCTACTCTTTTCTAAAGAAACCGCATATTCAGAAATTCCTGCACTGCTTAAATAAGTTTATGAAATTTCCCCAGAATCCCTTTTTCCACACTTTCAATTAACTCATCTTTAGGGGCCATCCATAAATTACATCACATGTTAAAGGGGATGGAGGAGGTCAACAAAGTGCGACTTCGTGTGGCAAGGAGGGGGGGGGGGACGAGTCATAAGCTTCGTGATGTCACATGTATAAATCTAAAGTATTAAAACTCTAAACTTCAACTAACGAAAAACTTTAAAATATTACCAACTCTATCAATATTCAATATTACCAGGGAAGTTCTTTGTTTGATAAACGATGACGACGCTATATGGTTGGATGATGGTTGGTTGGTTGGTTGGTTTGTTTGGTATTAACGTCCTTTTCAACTGCCATGGTCATTTCAGGACGGAGTTGTAGGGGCCGCAAATTTTGCCTCGCAAGGGTTATTTAACGTGCAGCCGGCAAACGACTACACGGGACCAGCGGCTTTACTTTACTTTACTTCCGAAGGAAGTGCGTGATCTCAGAATTTTCCCCATGAAAAAATCCTCGTCGTCCTCGGCCGGGGTCGAACCCGCGTCCTCGGGCATCAGAGGCGATCACGCAACCACTGAGCCACCGAGGCCTGTATATGGTTGGATGATGAAGATGTTGACACATCGAATGTTCCTAACATTATCCAAATCAAGAACGAAGTGTCTGCTATGCCAGTCATAAATAATATAAAGGGATGGGTTCAAAGTCCATGGACACAAGATGATTAAATTTTGATCGTTATTTGATTTATGTTTTGTAAATTTTCTTAAATGATTTTATGAAAAAAGATTTTAAATAGAAATATATAAATAATTTTGTAAGTGCTGTTTTAATTTAATTTCTAAATTTAAAATTGCAAAATATGTGACGTCACACCAGGGAATAGGGGGTCACACAATGTGACCATCCGTGACAAAGACGGGAGGGGGGCTCCAAAAATCATGAAATTCGTGTGACGTAATATATGGATGGTCCCTTATATATGTATGGTACTGTAACGTGTCAAATAGTGGAAGCATAATAAGACAACCAGAAGTGAGGAGATATAATAAATGTTTTAATAAATTTTCTAGACTTAAGAAAAATATTATAACAACTACAATAATGAGCTCAGAGCATACATTACATTTAAGAACCAATAATAATCAAATACACACGCTTAATGTATTGAGTAAATACTTAAATTGCTAATACCACGAATTATCAAATTAGCAATAAGGAAATACATTTCCAAATTAAGTGGGAATCGTCTTTGCTTAAAAAATAAATGTCTTAAACACTAGCATACAATTAACTCACAAAGTTTCGCATTGATAATTTGATATAAGAGAAAGCTAAATCTTAATATAGAAAATCTAGCTCTGAAAACTTGAAAAGCTTTAGCTCTGGACATATAGCTAACCTGAAAAATGGAACAAACGCTTATTCAAATAGACCATGAGAAACACAAAGCTTCATTAAGTAAGTAAGTGCGTAATATAACGAATTACTGCCAATATGTGACTAGTTACTCCTCTCTCTTCACGAGATCGGCGAGCCCCTTTTTTTAAGGAGATATGTATAGAGGTTAAAGTTAATGGACTATGCGTTAAGCTCCCCTGGATGCAACGGAAAAATGAAGGTAACATTTACGGTTCACGAATCACATTTACGCTGCCCTGGTACTTCTGAGGCTACCGTTCCGGTTACTAAAATGCAGTTCTGAAGCGAAGCAAAGTCGAGAACAGATGAAGACGTTAGCGAGACTTCAAGCACACACAATTTACAATGTAGTGCTCTGTTATGCAATAACAGCCTCTTAGGAGAATTCTGCGAAGCCGCCCAGGCTGTCCTCCAAGTAGGCCCGTATGGTGTACGGGAAAATTCCCACTACATTTTTGTACATCCAATACTTTACGAAAATGTTCCAACTTGTCAGAGATATTTTTATACGTCCAATCATTATGGAAAATTTCAACGTCTTACCTGGAACTTTTGAAATTTTCACCTGACGTCGATTCTCTCGCCATCTCAACTCTTGCCTTCTGATTGGCCTCTTCCCTAGGAGACGAGAATGACGCCGCCGATGACAGATACAAATTTTGCACCATTTAAACTAACTTCCCGACAAGCTAGAGAGTTCACACTTGAAACACATACTCAGTACCGATGACAATGCTTGTTAAAGGAAAAAATTTTCAAATCGGCTCACTTGAAGTGTAATACGAAACAATTAGTTTTACCTAGAGAGATTGTTGATGAATGAATACGTCCTTCATTGTTGCACCATAAAAATTAAGAAAGGAACGTATTCCATTATTTTTTTTCTTGGATTTAAAGTCATTAACCTTAGCAGATCCGTCTTGCCCCACTTTTCCCTATACTTAGTTTGTTTGTTTTTTTAATAATAACAAGATTTGTCATTGTTAAGCACGCGTCTGCAACCCAAAGAAAAAAGACAGGCGACGGCATCACAAAAATTATTTGCTATCTGTGACGGCACTGAAAAATCACCTGACCATTATATCTGTGACCAACAATTTTTATTTAAAATCTTTACTGCAAGAGATATTATAAAAACATATTGAAAGTATGGTTTGAAAAAAATCCTTTTTCTTCTAATTATTATTAACCAAAAAGGGAAAACCTCTAATCCACAAGGAGATTTGAATACGTATTTCGAGTACCAGGTGCCTATCTTCAACGAGAAGGACAACCATCGCCAGTAACCCTAAGCTAATATTGTAATCGAAACTTACTTAACCTAAAGCTAATGGTTTTCTCAAAAATTCAGGGTAATAGAACATGCTATCAACGCATAATAAAATTCAAATGCTTACGGTCGGTAAGGAGATGTGTCTCCATACTTGAAGATCGTTTTGTTGTATTAAACGTTCAGTGACATTGCTGAATTCCGCTAAATAGTCTCCTATGAGAAACAAAAAGGTTTTTAGCGTTCTAATAAACGCAAGCCTTAAACTCTACATAAATTTGAAAATTTACGGCAATTAAGCTCGTCTTCGCCATCGAAGCAGTCGTTTTCTCCGTCGCACATCCAACGCTTATTGATGCATCTGGAAAACATGAGGCAAGCAAATATTAAAAAGAAAACATTCGATTTCGAACTTAATCGAAGTAAACAAGATTTTGTTTTTAATTAGCAGTTTATTATATTTACGTATAAATCAAATCATTTGCTTATTCTTTGGAGAGCTCCTTTTCCCGAAAGCTTCCCCAGCTTCCGAACTAATCCCTCCACTTTCGTTAGTGATCCGATTTAACTTCCATCTATTTTTCCCTACCAAGTTACTTATATGATAAATCCGATTATGATTTCTTAATAAACATACGTAGTGACGTAATTTTTCTGGTTTTCATATTTGAAGCTGTTTACATCAGCTTTCCATTTCTCACGAGTCACCTACGCGCTGTTTTGTATCTAATCTTTTATCGTTTGTTTACACTTTCGAAAAAGTTATTTAATTCCGCAATTTTCAATGTTTGTCGTTTAAAAGCGTAACCGACAAAAATTCCTGTAACCTATGTTTGTACAATGTTCTTTCATTTGATTTAAGAAATTCATTTGTTCTATATAATCCGACCATGTAATTTCATTATGAATATCGATTGCGCCCTCTTCTTCTGTTATAGCTTATCACCGATACAATAAACATTCCAAAAGCGTAATTTTATAAGTCTTTCTTGGTTTCTATATTCTTCCGATAGAAATATCCGATAACACCACAAACCATTTCTTTACTGAAGTGCATTAACGATCCGGTGTTCGCAATGCCGCAAAACACAAATGAGATGATGAAATTGCTTGAACAGAATATCAAATTATGGTCGGGGGGGAAATTAAACATTCCTCTCTTTGCTGACTGTTTGTGGCGGTCAGGAATTGGAAATGCAATTTATTCGCCAGATTGCTCTATACAGAGCAACCTAATCTATGAAGAAATTGTCCTCTACAGAGAATGCTGATAGCAACGCATTAACGCCACTATGCGATCTCCGGTGGTATCATTATACGGACAAACATTTTATTTTGTCTCTTGTGAAGTTTCTCTGTTGTTGTTTTCCTGCAATCTTTATAGCATTCAATCTAATTTGGAATTTTAATATTAATTCCATTTCATCCTTTTTTAAATTCGTGCTAAGCAAGTCAGTTGCCTATACTCGTAAACGATCCTTTTGATTTGCTGCAGGGATTAGTTATTTTTCATAAATGTAATTTTTTCCATGCAACATTTAAATTATCATCAAATATCTTACGAGGCTCACTCTAAAAGTAATGCACAGCATATTTTTAAATTCAATTTTTATTCTACACCTTTTAGAGTGCATAGAAGCATTCTTCCCGCTTGTTTTAAAATTTAACTCAATCCATTCTCGTGGGGGCGCCGTCTTAGCTCTTCTTCAAGTTGGCTCTTGCGCTTGAATTTCGTTAAAAGCAACCTGCTGCTTTAGAGTTCCTATGCTATGAGAATGAGACAGGTAGAAACATTCACAAGAGCTTGAAAAATGTCTATGGAGGTGGGGCTGATGTTCGCAATACGGTTAATTGATGGGCACGAAGATTATCTGGAGAAAGGCGGCACCTCATTGTGAAGACAGACCATACACCCTACAACATGTGAAGTGCGTTATCAACAAGGTTTTGGAAGACAGGTGTCTTACTGTAAAAGTATGCCACTCTATTGAGAATTGGGGAAGCAAGTGTATGCAGAACATTGTAACAGTTATAATGAGAAAAACGACTGTACCAAATGAGTTAGAGGATGTTGACAAAAGCCCACAAAGAACTCTAAGAACACTTGGCATAGTATGAGAACGATGCAAATAACTTTCTTGTAAGAATTATTACGGGAGATGAAATATAACTGCACCATTTAGAAGCTTAAACGAAAAAGGCAATCATTGCAGAAATAAGGAACTGTGACGTGGATCCGGGAAAACCTCTTAACACAAAAGAACATTCGGCATTCCATATCTCGGATGTTCTTTTGTGGTAAGAGGTTTTTTCCTTTCAATGGAAGGGCATCATCTGCTCAAGAAAAAGAATTTCAAAGTAGCCAATCTATTTCGATTCAGAAAGACTCTTTCTTGTGGACGCCATGCTATGATTAACCACAATTATTTCTGACGCATGTGGGACAACCCTAAGAAACTTCAAGTTCATCCGAGTTGTGTTCGACTGCATTGGCAGGAGATGTTTGCTATTCAGGCAATAATGCTCGTCCGCACGTCAGTCAAAAAAAAAATCACGAAAGTTGGCTGAACAACATTGCAACACCCACCTTGCATCCCTGATCTGGAACCGCTCAGTACCATCTATTTAAAGGAACATTTCGCGGAAGAAGGTTTGAAGATGGCTCTCTCTGCCAAACAAGTGTCTGAAACGGCCCGTTTAGTTTTTACCGTGCAGGAATACAGGCCTTAGTTCCAAGATGGATTAAGGCAGTTGAAAGGAATGGAGATTATATGGAGAAGTGACATTTCATTCTTAAAAGATATCTCAATATACTGTACTTTATAAATAGCAAAGGTGTAGAATAAAAATTAAAAATTAAAAAAAAGAATACTGTGCATAGTTTTCGAAATGACCCATGTATCTTTAGGAGCACGATAGTCCGCACTGTGCATGTACTTAGACATTTCGAACATTGACTTGAGAGGGGTTACTTACTACATTATAGTATTGTAAGAGCTACATAGTACCAAGAGATATTGTTCATTTCCATTGTAGTCTAACTTTGTGTCTTTATAGTGGAATAACCCATTAGCCAAGCACTTCCGATAATGTTTACTTGTTTTGTTATGGAGAAACCAGCCCCCGCAATCTGTCCCCCAATTTTTAGATTCACTTTGTTTATACTGAATTTATGTATATACGAGGGGCCTTCATAAAATTGCAGGAATCATACCTAAGAAAGATAGCCAGACACACGAGCATTGTTGGGAACTTTAAATGTTTTCTACATATTACCAGATAAATTGACGCATTTTTTCCAAGCGATGAATAAGCTGTTGGAGGCTATCTCTGTAGAAGGTCTCCCCCTCAGAAGTAACCTCGTCATCGTCTTGAAAACGCCTTCCACATAATGGTTTCTTCATTCGAGGAAAGAGGAAAGTTACTGGGCGCCAGGTCAGATGAATAGGGGAGATACAGTATAATTTCGACTCCTAGGTCGACTGCAGCAAATTTCACAGTGTCATGTGCTGAATGAATGGGCGCATTGTCGTGGAGAAGGATAACGCTCTTGCTCAATTTTCCGCGTTAATAGTTCCCAGATTGGAGTGGCTTTCCTAGCATAACTCCTCTGGAGTCCCAAAAAACACTCAGCATCACTTTTCCAGACAAACTCCTAGTCCGCGCCTTTTGGGGGGATGGAGAAGACGTGCGTTTCCATTGTTTGCTTTGTTCTTTAGTTTCGGGATCGTAATGATGCACCCAGAAAACAAAGGCCATGGTCAAGGTAATTGATTGAGTTCCTATTTGTATGATGTCAATGTACAAATTCAAATCTAAAAATACCATTTCCGCTGAAAGATCATTTAGAGCATGATTAAAAGAAACAGTATAATAAATAAAATATTTAGTCTAACAATATTCCTTAAGACTTTTAAGATTTTTTTAATAACAGCCTAATGCCATTACAAGGACTCTTATATTCCAAGCCTTTCTTACGTTCCACTGTTGCAACGGAATTGGTGTTCCAAGCAAGCGACTGGTTCCTCGATCACGTTGTTCCATTCGTCGACTGCTCCCTCCGGTGTTGCTAGAAGAAAACGGTAAATTGAATTAAAACTCTTCCCTTTTAAAACGCCTATAAAAAGTCTTATCCATTTAAGAGCCATGCTTGATTAATTTGGGGGAAAAGAATACTTTCAGTCTCATTGCAAGGAGGAATATCGCAAAAGTCGTATTTCCCAAAGGTGTAGTAGCACCACGGCGAGTCATCAGCGTCCGGGTTACGACAATAATTATGACCTCTCAACGTCTATTAAAAAGAAAAAATAGTCCAGTGTAATTAAAAAAAATTTTTTTTTGCCGTAATGCAAAAATTAGGTCGTAAAAAATTCCTTCCTTTCTTTTTGTTTATCAGGCAATGTGTTGGCCCATTGTTTAAATCTTGAGTTCAAAAAGAGTTTCGCCAAAAAAAAAATCAACTTAAATTTTAGATTAGAAAATAAAATTGTAATTAGTGATATAAGTAAATTAAAAACTAACATTAAAATTTAAAAGTTTACATTTGGTAGCACCAAGGATATATTTTAGTTTCAAGGATTATTCTGTATTTCCCAATAGAGCTAACCCTTAAAAATGTAATCCAAGCTAAGTGCTTTTCCTTTGTCTACTCTTGGAAACAAATGCAAATAATGTACTAGCAGTCCACGTTTGCAATTGTTTTGTGGAATAATTTATAATGATTTGTCAAATAAACTTCCCCGATTCCATTAATGCAACCTGATTGAAAAAGGAAATAAAAGCTAAGATTTAAAAAATCTTTTAATTAAGAAATAATGTTCTTTTAAAGCATTTTTATCCATATTTTACAATTTAATGTCATTGACTGAAGAGGACTATAATTTTCGTCACAAAAGGAAGGAATATAATTGACCGTAAATAATGTATAAAACCACATGAAATATGACTTTATTCAAAATAAATCATTAATTTTTATACAAAGTTAAACTGGGCTTGCACGTTTTATTTTTTTTCATTATTCTTAAATATAATTTGATTTTTTTAATTATATATTCATCAAAACGCTTAAACTTAAAAATGCTCTTAACAAAAAAAAAACTTATCGTGCTACAGTCTGTTCCAAAAAGATAGATGGTGTAGCTTTTTTTGAAAATAGCAAAGAAAATATCAACAGAATCACATTTTATTTTACGAATGGTTTAAAGATCTTAAAATAAAGTAATTTATTATGTTTTGAAGAAGATTCCATTTTCTGGAAAGAGAAAATAAAAAGAAAACTAAAAACGGACTGTCCCAAAATGATAGCTGGTTAAACAAAAAGTGCAATAAAATAAATTTTATTATTTAATCTTTCCTCCTTTGACTTCGATAAGTTGAATGCAGCGATTGTACATTGATTCTAGCAATTTATGATTAACATCAATTGGTAATTTTCCCATACGTCAATTATTGCATTTTTGAGAGATACTGTACAGCTGTACTGCCTGCCATCTTTATTAACCTCTCTAATCATAATCCCTCAAACATTTCGATCGGATTGAGATCTGAAGATAGAGCAGGCCATGCCATAACGTCCAATTTGCTTAACGCAAGCCATTTTCTATTAGCATTTGCAACATGTACAGGGGCGTTATCTTGCTGGAACACCGGTGTTTCACCAGATATCTTCAGTACAGGAAGAAGAGCATCTGCCAACATCTTTCTATAACTTTCAGCATTCGTTCGTCCACCTACATCTAAGAGCTCTGTTTTGCCCAGTCCGCCAAATGCCCCCCCATGTCATCACGGAACCACCACCTTATTGCCTTTTTTTGAAGAAGTGTTGTTCATGGCAAATGCCATGCTAGTAACTGTGAAATCCGTCAGGACCGTCTAAATTCCACTTCTTTTCATCAGAAAAGATAACATTGAACTATTCGTGCGTCCAAGTTACGTGATCTACAACAAATTTTTCTCTTGCTTACAAGTGGTGCATCTTCCAAGCAGGTTGCACTTGACCTGTTTAATACAGTACATGTAGGAAACAACGTATTTATAAACAACATTAACCCATTAGATATAATATTGTATGCTGTTGTATATGCTATACCTTTAGTGTACTCAACATTGGGCATTGATTTTAGGACTCTCCAAACTGTAATTCTTGGGGTTGCGATGGCACAGAAGTAGCTAATTTTCTTACAGACGTTGGGTTTTTAACCATTTCATGCATCAGAACCCTTTTATCTAGTCCAGTAAGGGGAGGAGGTCTTCCAGTTGTTTTCTTTTGGCCATAGTAACTATTTTTTCAAGTAATTATAAATAACTTTTTCAGAATGTTATAACTGTACGGCAATTTCTTTTACAGAGGCATGTCTTTGCCGAAGACCATTAATTTCCCCTTTGCCGAAGAATATTTTACCACAACCCATAACTAGTAATGATAAATCATTCTTCAGCTGAAATCATTTATGGAAATTCATATTTATGGAAAATCATTTATGGAAAAAAAAATGGCGACTGGAAGGACTGACACTGCTTCATCTTGCTCTGTGGAATCGAATCAAAAGAAGGTGGAAAAGGTCTCTCTCCAAGAAATATTGGATGAGTATGAGGTGCAACAAGCGTTAATTGAATCAAGCTTAAAATATAAAACTTCTACTGCTGAACAGAGGAGATCTGTGGACACTTTCCTTAATAAGCTTAAAGAATGAATTCAACTGAATTGTCTAGCGGACGGATCCATTTTGGTTAAAGGTAACAATTATGATATCAATGATGGTGAATTATTGAATATTGAAGAAACTCAAAATGTGCGATCCCAGGAGACTAGTGATCTGGACAAATATTTAGTAAATATTTCAACACTTCATAACCAACTGTTGATAAAATTACAAGATTTCTGTGATGCTCGCCAGCAAGTGGCAAACAATAAATTGGATATTATATTTCTCGATCTTAATAGCTCTATTACCAACGCAATACTTAAAGGAATAATGGACTCGCTTAATAATGCAATTAAAGAAATACTGAATAATGTTAAAGACCAAATAGATCAATTGTTAAAAGAATATTTGGTCTATAGGAATATCGTCACGACAACTAGGAATATCGTCACGACAACTAGGAATATCGTCACGACAACTAGGAATATCGTCACGAGGCCTACTAGGAATATCGTCACGACAACGATATCTGAGTTAGCTGCACAAAAACTAGAAGAGAATCAAAATATTAGTGCGAGTGAAAAATTATGCAATGATAACAAACCGACTACAAAAGAAACTGAAATGATACAAGATTCAAAGAATGATTCACTAGTCGTAGACTTAATGAATAATTCAATTGAAATCTCCAATGAATTGTGCGAAACAGTGAAAGGACGAATAGATGAGAATGAGGAATTAACAAATAATAAACTTATTGAATCTACGAAGAAAAACGACCAGGACTAGGGAATACCTCTCCGAAAGCACACTACGCTTCGATTATGCTTGGGTA
>JAHWFO010012390.1:331317-360933 GCA_023313115.1 Rhysida immarginata | reverse complement strand
TCAAAATTCGATTTTTCAAAACTTTCATTTCATTTAACTTAATCCCAGGCATGGAATAGGGCAATTTCTTCAAGACTTCTATTTAAATTTTTTAATATATACAGGGTAGCACAAAAAATTATATAGAGAAAAGTGACCAAAAGCGGGTCCCCATTTTGTTTTTGACTTGTACAGGCAAAAATATGAAGTAAAAATACATTGAAAAAATATCTCTGCGGAAATTTTAATTACAAGATTGTTTACAGTAGCGAAAATACCACAAAGGGAAAATACAGAGGTTGAGTCAAAAGTAGTGGCCGACTCGAGAGGGGGGGGGGGGTTAGTGTTTGATGAATTCTGGGCGAAGACCATTTACCACAAGGGTATATCGCAGTTTATTAAGAGAAATAAGTTGGAAGAAACGTCAGTACGAATTTGAATGCCATAGACATTGTGCCACCTGCGTCAGCCAGTGTAAAAATATGGCAGAAAAATTGGTGATACGCGGGCTCCTTCGTCACTATTGGAAAAAGGGGACCGGTGCGCGAGCAGCAGCCGCCGAAATTTGCAGGGTGGAAGGTCAGAGTGTGACCAATAAACGGACAGGACGACAGTGGTTCTCCCGCTTTTCGTCTGGAGACATGGGCCTGGAAGATGCGCCAAGGAGCGGAAGACCCAAAGAAGTGGAATGAAGATGCGCCAACAAGTGGAAGCTAGTGCAGGCAGCAACGCCCGTGGACTAGTAGCGGACATCGGGACATCACAAACGAGTTTGGTTCGACATCTGCACCCATGGGAAAGGTCAACAGGAGCTGCCGAGTTGTGCCTCACGAGCTGACGCCCGCGCAACTACAATTCGTCAACTGCTGGAAAAAATCGAGGTACGAAATGGCAGTGCCATTCAGGTGGCGCTGGATAATGTTGTGATAATGGCAGAGTGTTATAGGCAACAATTGCAGTTTTACAATAACAGTGCTTCAAGCCAGCATTGATATAACTTTTAGAGTTTTCTTATTTATTGATACCTTATATGTTCCGTAATAAATAGTTACTTTGTACAAACACATAAAATAATTTTATTTATTTTCGAATTAACTTGTTCTACTTTGTTAAAGCTAACGAAGAGAATAGAGGGTAAGAACAAACATGTCGTGAAATTTAAAACTTTTCCACTGGGCTGTAACGAAGCTGTTTAGATCGCAACTGCTATGATTCTTGCTTTACAGGGAAGCTCCCTATTGTTGTCAAAGATGAAGAGTTATTTGCGTAACAGCCCAGTGGTACGATTGAATAGCTTGATAAAAATTGATGTCATTCGCGTAAAAACAGAGATCATCAAAATTTTTTTTCAAATTCTAAATCGTTAATAAATAAGATTAAATGTGTTTTTTTAAACTTGTTGAAATCGATTGAGAACATTAAAAAAAAAACATTTTTTTAATTAAAAATTTATTTTTTTTACCCAAAATTTTTTTTTCTCATTCTTTTATGTTTTTTTTATGAAATATATACGCTTTATTTGTTATCTTTAAAATTTCAAAGAGATTTGAAAAAAATCGCTTGAGATATGATTTTTTAAACAAAAAGTACCAAAAAAATGTATTTGTTTATAACTTTTTAACAAATGCAAAGTTTTCAAAAATATTTTGGGAATTCTTACCCTAGAGAAAGTGCAATTTACAGTTAACTCACTACGAAATTATCTGATGTAAAGACCTGTGTTTGTAGATTAATTAAAGGTTGTAAATAAGGAAAAGATATTTCTAAAGTTTAGGATCAAACCAGCATAAATGTCGTTTCCTATCCCAGTTTTTTAATTTACTTCCTGGTAAGGTTTATCTTACACGTTAATTAACCAGTTTCTTCCCTACAACCGACTTAATTCAACTTACATTTAAGAGAAAACAAACAATTCTCCTTACCAATTTCCTTATGCCGATGCCTACAAATGTAGGGCAGCTTTTCGCCGCATTTTGATTTGCCCCAAAAGTAATATTCGGTCGCCTTAGATCCGCCGAACTCAAGAGGGAATGAGTTCTGGAGAACGAGGCATCGAGGGCCGTAAGGAGCCGCTTCCGTTCTCCATCCTGAAAAAGAAATCAACACTCAAATTGCTAGGAGGCACTCGATTTGAGAGGAGAGAGCAAGCAAACGGAAGGTTCTTTTTTTTTTTTAATTTGGAAATTCATTTAAGTTCTTCACTAACAGACCAGGAAACCATTTTGTGAACTTGTCGAACATGAGCGTCGGCTGATCCCACATCCAGAAGGAACCTACTCCCCAGCCTCCGGTGCGCCAGCGCAACGACTCTTCATTAAAAATAAAAAGAGAAAGTAAAATTAAAAATATTTCATTGGATTATAGTTTTGTATATTGAACTATATATTTTTTAAAGAAATGAAAAGGAAGTTACAAGGAAGTGATTGTGAGATAGGAGGAATCGAAAAAAAATAAATTTGGACCATGCTTATTGTAACAAATGAGCAAGATTAAAAAATCAAATTAGGCATTTACATTAATAAAACAATTGTCAATTGCTAATTCACAATTTTGCCTCGCAAACAGCATATACATGCATCTTTTAGGAAGTTCCTTTTTATCCCATAATCTCCATCTCTTAATGTAGCCGTAAGTCATCTTTGAACAAGATAATGGTTAAAGCAAATATATGGAACGTCTTTCTTGTCTTTTGCTTTAAGTAAGTCTCCAGTTTTTTCTTGGTTACTCTTATTTACGTTAAGAGCAAGATTGCTTGTTTGGTAAAAGTCACTTTTCAAGAACTTCTTCAGAGCGCTAATGACTAAGTTT
This sequence comes from Rhysida immarginata, assembly GCA_023313115.1. Lineage (NCBI taxonomy): Eukaryota > Metazoa > Arthropoda > Chilopoda > Scolopendromorpha > Scolopendridae > Rhysida > Rhysida immarginata. Next base: position 358,146 of record JAHWFO010012390.1, on the reverse strand, counting down.
ACTGTGATCGATAGTATCTCCCTCATACAGGTTGTTGCAATCAGTAACAGGACATGTCCAAGAAAATAATTCTAATCTTTCCATTTTCCCATACGTGCTTTTGTTGATGACGTGATACGTGACTATTATAAATGAGGATTACAGACCGATACAAATATTTTGAAATAGTGATTTTAGAGAAGAGGAATGGAATTAAATGAAAAAAAAATGATTCTTAGATTTTCTAAGTCACATAATGAAGATAGTATGAGATATAAAATTATACGAATTACCTTTGACGTCATTTGACCTTTGCATAGAACATTGATAATTATATCATCATTCTCTCTTAATGCAGCGTTGACCGCAAAGTTAATTAGGGTGATTAAAACTAAAACCGTTCCCGATGGCAACTTTGATGGTCTTCAACATCAAAACCATGCTTACATTTGGATAATAAGGCTTTTACTTGGAACAGAAATGATTTAATTACTTCTGTATGTATTCAATTTTAAATTCTTACGTTTCATACTATAATAAAAATTGCTAAAATTAAAGATTGTACAAGACTTTAGTGACTCCTATGCATTGGGTGTCTATGGTCCCCAGATTGTCGGAATAATAGAAACTACCGTAATGAGATATTATACACTGCCTGGCCAAAACAAAAGTCGCCGTCTAGATTTTAAATTGCAAATACTTAGCGCCACTGATTGGCTGGTTGACTGTACTGTCTTGCATATTTTTGCATACAATACGTGTATAGGTCTAAAAGATGTTGCATTCTGTAGCTTATCACTTTCTAACCATGTCTGAAGGTGTTGCACGCGGACGTGAAAGTGATGTCAATGCGTTTCAGAAGGACCAAATTGTTAGTCCGCATCAAGCCAAAAAATCAACAAAGGATATTGCTGAAATTACTGGAATCGGATTAAGAACTGCCCAGCGTATTATAAAAACTGAAAAGACGATGGCAATTCTTCAACTTCGCGGAGTAAATGTGGCCGGAAGAAAATTTGACTGATCGTGACCGGAGATCACTGAAACAGCTGGTGAAGTATAATCGCAAAAAATCAACAACAGAACTCACGGCAATGTTCAAAAATTAAAGTAAAAACATTTCCAGTCGCACAATGCGAAGTGGGTTGAAAGGAATGGAATTGAACAGTTGCGTGGCAATAAGGAAACCACTTGTCAATGAGATTAACCGGAAAAAAACTAGTGATGTCAAGATCCGGATAATTCAAGATCCGAATATCTGGATCTTTTTTTCGGACCTAGATCCGAGATCCGAAATTCGGATCCTGTATCAGGAAATTGTGTATATGCAAAAATTTATATATATATAACCACCTTATAATGTGTCTCAAAGTCAAAAGACCCTAAACTCCCTAATTCCCTATGACTGAGCAGTGGATCGCTTTAATGTAATCAACAATCAAAATCATCATAAAATAAAATCAGCTTTAATTTAACAAATCTTTAATTAAAACAATCGCAATAGTCGAGTCCATATAGATTGAGGGGATATGGATTCGACTACTGCGATTATGATAATCCAACACCACCTAAGATATTTATATTAATGGATAGCCTGAGTCCTCCTAAGTCCTAATTAGTACTAATACATCCAGTTAAAGGATCCGAGATCCGAAATCCGGATCTGATATCCGACATTCGAAATCCGGATCCGAGATCCGGATACGAGACCTGGATCCGGATATTTCTAGATCCGAATCTGGATATTTTCAGATCCGGATCAGAAATCCGGATCCAACGGACATCACTAGAAAAAGCGACTGCAATTTCCAAGGGAGCATAAAGATTGGTGTGTAGAGCAGTGGAAAAAGGTCTTGTGGTCCGATGAGTCAAGCTTTACTCTGTTCCAGAGCGATGGGCGAATTAGGGTCAAGAGGGAACCACATGAAGCTATGGACCCCGCATGCTAAGTACCCACTGTTCAAGCCTGTGGTGGAAGTGTTATGATCTGGGGTTGCTCAGCAACCTTATGTAGCAACAAAATGAAGTCAACTGATTATTTAAATCTTTTGAATGACCAAGTCATCCCATCAATGTATTTTTTCTTCACCGAGCGCGAATTGTGAAAGAGTGGTTCGAAGAGCATGAAGGATCATTTTTCCAAATGGATTGGCCACCACAGAGTCCAGATCTTAACCCTATCTTTGGGATGTACTGGAGAAGAGTCTACGAGGTGGAGCAATTCTTCCGTCATCCACACAGATCTCGGGGGGGGGGGTGCAGTATTGCACGAAAATCGAGGCTGAAAGACTGCACAACCTTGTGGAAACAATGCCTCGAAGAATACGCGCTGGAATAAAAGCTAAAGGAGACCCAACGAAGTACTAGAGTAAACGACTTTTTTTGTGGCCAGACAGTGTATATCTACTTTTAAATCTCCGATTTGGAACCTTATTTCTAGTGAAAACAGGGCTAAAATAATTGTCAACTTATGCTTGTAGAATTATTATTATTATTATTAACTATTTTATGAATGGCCATTTAACTTAAATTTAATTTTGACAGAACTAACTAACACCTGACAAAACTAACTAAATGTGGTGCATTGTTTTGAAATGACCCTCGTAGCTAAACTTAATGAATCTCTGATCTAACTTATAAAAATTTTGCTTATCTATTTATACTTAGAAATTTGTTTGTTAAGGAAATATTTATTTGCTTCACTCTTTATTGCCTTGTTTACTCATTCCAAGAAATTTGAAGGCGGGGGGGGGGGCAAAAGGTAATTATCTGTTCGACAATTATGCAAATCAATTAAAAGAAGGTAATTCAATTGAAAATTCAATTAAAATTGTCCTCGAGATGACAAAACAAGGAACCGCGGCAACCACGACTTTAGGTAAAAAACAAAAAGCCTGAAAACAAGCTGCCAGAGAAATTAAAGAAACCGTTTAACGTCGACTGGTAAATGCGGACGATAAAATTTTATTTATATTACTGAAGTTTATATCTTACAAAAAAAGACGTCATAAAGAAAGATTTACTTTAAAAAAAGAAATGTTGCGTTAAGGTTATTGCTCCAGACATTACGTGAAATGTTACTGTAAATTAATTTATTTGCAACATATAAATTTCCGAGACATAAAAGCGTTTTAATGAATATAAATGATCTTTAGCTAGCTTCCTCTTATTGTATATAGCAGCCTCGTCCGTCTAAGTACGAGATCGATATCATAGTTTCATAAAGGCGACACTTAAACGATATCATGTATCATGTTTTTCATTTTAGATCAGCGTTACCACAAAACGTCAAATGTTGTTGAAGTTAATAAGGAGAGAAAATTACAAGAAATAATAAAATTGTCAAAATATTTTAAATTAGGGTCAATACGCATTGCTAAGTTGTTATAGGCATAAACAACCTCGCAGTGGCTGTCAGCTCTCTGGAACTTTGGCTCTCCATTATAAAAATACGGAGTGACTAATAGAAACAATGTTTCTATCTCCTTTCCTAGTTTTTTTATTTTAATTATTTTCTAAATGTTCATCATGGATTGCTTAATGCGTGTCCATTCTGCACTGTTTGAATGATCATTTGAAACTGGATGCTCATAAAACTATGCTGTTCCATACTTTAGATGGAAACCGAATATTGAGAGCACAAATTAATTAGGCCGCACAGATTAAAAAAAGCTGAAATATGTCAAGCAATTCAGCGATGGCAACACCTCTGATTAACATGGCGGCCGACAAGGTACACTTTGCAATGTGCTTAATACAGATATAAAGTTACAAATAAATTCTGATTGCCATAGAGAGTAGTTAGATTTTAATAAAACTGGTTTTATTTAGTAACAGCCAAAATAAGAATAGAAACCACAATTCCACAAATGAGATTTTAATCTGGAGCCAGGGATGTACATTTCGAAGACTGTCCTTTTCAGCAGCGTGTAAACTGGGAATACAAAATGTGACTATACAAGGTGGATACAAAAATGAACCCCCCCCCCCCTTTAATTTTCGTAACCGAAGCAGATATGTCAATTTTGATGAATCCAATGAATAAGAAGTTGTGGGTGACCTATCCCATGGTGCACTTATCATCATCCCAGATATGCAAATTAAGACATATTCAAATCCTATCTTAAAAACCGTAACAGATACACGAACAAAACAAAAAAAATCCAAAATTCGATGAACGGATCACCAACAATCACATGTTGAATTTATTGGTTACCTCCCTATGCACTTCACAAAGACATTTGAGTGTTCAACATGCAAATCAAGAAATTACCAAAAATTATCATAATAACATTCACTTTCATGAGGAAAGGAAAATAAAAGGCATGTGTCAGCATACGCAAAACAGAACAATTCCAGGATGGCAAGCTATACTTTCCTGAAATGGACAATATGATCTTCTGCTTTGGATTGTGATTGTTGGTGATCCGTTTATCGGATTGTGAAAATTTTTTTCTGTTCGGAATTCCATGCTGAACAAGTCTTCAATTGGAATTTTTCGTGTATCTGTCACGGTTTTTAAGATAGAATTTGAATATGTCCTTATTTGCATATTTGGGATGATGAAAAGTGCACCATGGGGTAGGTCACCCACAGCTTTCTATTCATTGGATTCATCAAAGTTGACATATCTGCTTCTGTTACAAAAATACAAGGGGGGGGGGAGCTCGATTTTGTATCCACCCTGCATAACCAATTTGCAATGAAATGCAATTTGTAAAATAACCTGATTATAATGGCTATATATAGTCACATTTTGTAGAGCCTGTTGTTGTAGAGATCTTTTCTGTAGAACATTTGGAAAATATTTGATTGTTCAGGTCAATAAATTTTAATTTTTGCTATGGTTTAATTTGTTTTCGTTTTTATCGTTCATTTTCATAGGTTTGTCAATGAAAGCAACGCGCGAAAGTAAATTTTTGGTACATTTTTAGCGCATCTTTTAGCTTTTTTTAGTGCATATTTTGGCTTTTTTAGAGCTCATATATGCGCATTTTTAGCACTTTTTAGTGCAGCCCGAATAAAAATATTGTGTTTTATTATTAAAGAGGGGGAGAGGGAAATCACCTGTAAGTATAACCAGGAATGGATGAGAGTATACTATTAATTAAAGAATAACTAAAGATGAATCCATGAACATGGACGATAAAAACTTCATCATACGCCATACCTCAGATGTTACATTATTGATGAAAAATAGGAAGGAATTGTTTTTGTAATTAATTTTACACTTTTTTGAAAAAATTAATAAGTAGCTTTGAACATCCCATGAGATAGAACTGCTCCCAGGAGAAGGTTTTCATAAGTATCCATCATATGAAACAACTTGATTATAATCGAACTTATAATCAAGATTATAAATTTATAAAAGGGAACACATGATGAAAAAATTAAATCTTAAAAACCTGCTTCATAAAAAAAATTTCTGAGGTTGAAAATTATCAGACTTTTAAAAATATAAGTAATTTTCTGCTTTTGAAGATCGTTTGCAAGGCTTTAGCAAGGAAACAATACCCAAGACGGCCGTCATTTAATTAGTTCCTGCTAATGCCGCTTGGTGGCAGCCATTTCTATGAAAAGTTAAAGTTCTAGATATAACCAAATCGCCAATAGGTACCGTAAGAGTACAACCAAAGTATCTCAACTATGGAAAGGCTGCAGGTTGGTCCGTCTAAGATGCCGGCATGCAATATCGCACTATAGAAATATCTCCAAGCCTATTGTCAGCATCATGACGGTTCGTCCACAGTTCTGTGCTCTACTTACAAATATCAGGCTTTCTCCATGATTATAAAGAAGAATGATATGTTTCCAATTTAGCAATACGAGGAAGATTAGTTGTAAATTAGAAACATATTATTCTTCTTTTAATTATCACCAATACGAGCCGTAATATGGAATTCATTAGAAATGCTGCCCATTAGCCGAAAATCGCCACTATCAACGCGAAATGTCATCTTGCTGGTGCAAAGAAAAACTGGCCCAACACTACTGGCCAATGCAATCCTGGAATAAGGCGATTTGGAACGAAATGTCGCGCTACACTTTATCAGTCAGATGATCGAATAGAAGGTGTAAGGCAAGAGAAGGTCATTTACCAGAATGTGTTGTCTTATCAGTGGTACAGTGATGGTTTGATCTTGTTTCTCATTATTCGATCTTGGTCCACTGGTTGTGTTTGACGGAACCATGAACATCTACCGCTATAAAGGCATCCTGGGCAAGTTTAGGCATCCTACACTATGGCCGCAGTTCGGTAAAAATGCCTTTTGTCTGTCAGTAAGATAATGCCATAAAGACGATGATAGTAAAGTATCGTCTCTGAAATGGCCAGCTCAAACCCCCAACGTCAATCCAATAGAATATCTCTAGAATGAAATCAGAAAGTTGAGCGCGAGCAATGAGAGGTATCCAAAAACATCAACAACTAATCGACTAGGTTTTGAGGGAGGAACAAAAGCGAACATAACTGGCATTCTACTCTCAGAAATTGGAGGAGAGTATACCGCGATGGCTGAAGACTGTCGTTACGCATCACTCAATATTAGATGTCAACAAAAATCGGTGTCAAATGATCGTTCAGTGTAGGTCAATATCACTTTATTCCCATTTGATGGTTAGTGGACAATTTGGTGGTCCATGGAATCAATAATGAGGAGAAAATCAATATTGAGAGGCTTATTGTAACGTATGCTCTATTCTGTAAGGAAAGATAATTAGAAAAGAAAAGATAGTTTGCACCGCAGGGAGGTTCATTGACGACCTTGAATATCTTCGCCAATGAAAATTGTGAAACATTTACTTCCTAGTATCGAATGGATGGATGGGAAGGGGGGCATCAATTTCTTTATTTTTTATTTAAATCTTAACGTGGAATAATAAACCTTTTCCAAATAATTTTTCATAATAAAATTGAGCTTAGGCAACACTTCATGTAATCCAAATTTTGAAATCAACCATCATACAAGCTGCTTGTAAGGCTTCATGCAAATTATGAATGTCGACACAACTGTTTAAAACTGGGATAGTCATTTCAAAATTTACCTTTAAACTGATTTCTCTTGTGAGATCTGGGATATACTCGATCCCAATAAAGTACATTCTAATTTGAAGAACACAAATCCATATCTTTGTCTTTACAGTTGGTTTACTTAATTTTCCTATTTTTTCACTTGTATGATTCATCAATAAAACATTCTTTGCAATGGTTTGCCTTAAATTACATTTCGAGGAAACGGAAAAGAGGGAAAGTCTAAAAAATGAAGAAAAATAAACTTGCAAAAAAAAAGAGGGATTCAGAGACTTGGGTGGTGATGAGGGAACGGTAAGAGGGGATTGTAATGGAGAGAGAAATGCTCCCAGTGTGACCTACTTCCGTGGTGAGTCAACCATGTCGAAAGGAAGTCGTTCTCCCTCTGACTCTCAATGGCGACGATCTGCGATCCTTGTGCCAAGCAGGCAACACGCGCCTCCTCGTGGGTCTTTGGCGTTTCCACAAATTTGTAACACTTGTTATCGAACGACACTTCTCCTTCGTTACAATGGGCAGCTGCAAGGAAAAGAAACGAGAGAGAGAGAAGTTCACGTTTAGAGAACGCAAAGAAAATTATAGGACAACCGACGTGAAAACAACCGCGCTCTTAATTGAAAACACAGACGGGGCGGGCATTCTGGGATTACCACATCTTAAAATTAAAGCACTGTATTTGTATTAAAGATGACATTTTATGTCTCTTAGACATAGCATTATTTAAGTAAAAGTAAACATGGAGAAGTAAGACCATTTACAAAAGAAAAACTAATTCAGCAAAAAAACTTATTGGGTTTCCAAATTACAAGAACAGCATAAAAACTTTCTCTAATAAAGAAGAATCATATAAAAACTATTCTAGATAGACGCATCAACAATAAGGATTTGTGTTAATAGGAGTTATAAATAATTACATGATATAATTATTAAACGTTATTTTTATAATATTTTCATTGTATAGCCTTCAGCAATTTTAGTATACACTTTTATAAGGTTTATTAACAAATTCATATAACATAATTTCTCCAAATCACAAAAATGTAAACTCAATAAAAACTTTAGAAGTCAAAATCTCAAAAGGTCATTTTTTTCCACATATCCGGTTCTTGCATGCACCCACAGAATTGTGATATTAATTAGGGCGAGTTTTAGACTTTCCCTGTACAGGTAGCGCTGCAGCCATAATTAATCCACTGCAGGATGAAGTCTCCTCCAAACTTTATTTTCATGGTTAATCTGAAGGAAATTGGCCATTAAGCTTCCACACGGGCCAAATGCGGTGTTAGCAGAGGTTAGAAGGAACAAACAAAACATTGCAGGTTTCGAACCCCGCGACCACTGAGTCAACGCAATCATCATCACCAGTATGAAAATCACGTTTATGAAAGAGAAAGCATTTGTGTTTTACAGTATCATGAAACAAATTCAGCAATTACAAATAAAAGAAACTATAAGTATCATTACAAATAAGAAAAATTTAGCCAAACCATCAATAGATATAAAAAAAGAAAATAATATATCCAACAATCAATCACTAGAAACAATCAACACATCCAATAATACTGGTCAACAAATTTTTTACAAAAGTCATGTTACCAAAATAAATTGAGTCATTTCTTATCAAATTTTATGTGCTGAAAACGAATATGACTGTCAAAATGCAAAATAGGCTCTAGTTTTTTTGTAATCTGCAAAATTACATAACGAAATACATGTCAATAGCACGGGTCAGGTACATTTTTGCTACTGGGGAAAATACAGGTGTTCTAAACTGATTTGAGTGCGCTGGTTCCAAATCTGAACTCCAAATTTCCCTATCACGTCAGGATCTCGAGTTATAGAAATATATTTTTAATTTTAATGGTAGCCATTGTTTAAATTTGACATTATGAGACTGTTTTACATAACTGAAACTTAACATTCCTGACGTGATAGAGAAATTTGGAATTCAGATTTGGAATCAGCACACTCAAATTAGTCCAGAACACCTCATTTGTCAAAGTTGCAGTTCTACTGGATAAATATACACGTTGAAACGTAGAAATATGTTAAAAACGAGAGCCAATAAAAATTTTTAATGGTTATATTCGCATTTATCATACCAAAATACTACAGAAAAAAACTTTTTTAAGTCAGTAATAATTTCAGTGTTGACCAGTGTAATCACAACAGATCCAACAATCACAACCAACAAATAATTAAACATTAAAGTGTTTTTATTTAATTATTATTATTATTATTCAACTGTTATTTCATTTAAAAAAAAAACTTCCACCTGATGAGGAAAAGATCCTCAAAAACGTTAATTTACTATTATTTTACTATTGTCTTTTTGAACTACCTTCTTCAAAATTTTATTATATTGTGTTTTTGAACATTATCATCATTCTTCTAAAGTAGGGAGCATAAAAATTGGCAAGAACAAAACCAAGCATTTTAATATAAGGAAACATGACATCCATACAAATAAGGCATCGTTATGTACCGGCAACATTTGACAATAACGTGTGCTACAAAATCATTTCTTGATCTTCCCTCCTTGTTTTTGCAAGCACTCCTGCAATCTGTCGGACATGCCATCGAAAAACGACTCCAACAGATCAAACGACATATTGTCCCACATTTCTTCTATCAGACGTTTCCAGTCATTGAAATCTGTTCCGCCATGTTTGGCAAGAGCACATTTACTAAATCTGTAGATGGTGAACGGCCAACTGTGCAATACGGCGTCGATCATTAGCCTCCAGTATCTTGGGTCTACCTGAATCCAATTTCTTCGTGTCTTCTCCTGAATCCAATTTCTTCATTATTCGGTAACATGTTCTCAAAGGTATACCCAGAGACAAATGAAAGAAAGAGACTGGCAGTGACCTCCCCTCTAGTGGTGCCTTCGCGCCGCCATATTGGGATTGGCAAGAAACAGCTGATCGCCCGAGGCAGTGCATGTGAATCAATCGGTTTGATTTGGTTTGTTTGGTATTAACGTCCTTTTCAACTTCTATGGTCATTTCAAGACAGGGTTATAGGGGCGGCAAATTTTGACGTGCAGCTGGCAAACGACTACACGGGACCAACATCTTTACTTCCCTTCCGAAGGAAGTGCGTGATCTCAGGATTTTCTCCCTGAAAAGGATCCTCGTCGTTCTCGGCCGGAGTCGAACCCGAGTCCTCGGGCATCAGAGGCGATAACGCAACCACTGAGCTACCGATTGCGCAAACAATTGCTTATTACAATATGTGGGTTAATAAATTGATTATTTTATTGAACTGAGAACTATTTCTTCCTTTTCTTTTAATTTAAAATTTTAAAATATTTGTCTTTTAAAAATTCGTTAGGCATTGAATCAGTTATTTGGAGTTATTAAAAGTATACGTTATCGTTAGTTAATGCAATAAAGTTTTTTTAAAAAATCAGAAAACAGGTTATGCTTGCTAATACTTCCAGAAATCATCTACAAAAACAGCTGAAATTACATTGAGAATATATGCCGCCTTAGGTTTTTGCCAATCGTAACATGGCGAATGCTGCACTTCCGCTGGCACCAGTAGCGCTCAGCGAAATGAATAGGGCACTGCCAACACCACCTCTACTCAAAGCCTGAGCGGGAAAATTTCATCATACGGAGGCATGTTTTATCGTATTTTTACCAATAATAAGCCCTAAATTATGACTCCGCATGATGATGTAACAATGTATGAAATTTTCGCGCTCAGGCTTTGAGTAGAGGTGGTGTTGGCACTGCCAGTCTCTTTCTTTCATTTGTCTCTGGATATACCTGATTTTTCACTGGCCTCCTGTCTATTTCTGATGCCACTTTCCCAAAGAACTCGGACTGTGTTTCTATTCTGCTGCTCCATTGCTCATATAATCCGTAAATTAACTATGCAACAACCTTGCGTTAGTTATATGGCTTCAATGCGATATACCTGCCCTAACTATGTTTATAATGAACCCATTCACCGATTTTGCATGTTGTAAGGTCATTATTTTACATGCACTTTAACATTATGTAAATACTACAGTTTTGCCAATTTTATGCTCCCTACTTTACCTTACAACAAGACCTTCCTCATACTTCATAAGACCACATAGAATTCCATCAAGCTTCATGACTCTATTCTACAAGACTCTATTCAAGATTGGTGACTGTATCATTTTCAATTTATTTTAATTTTAATTTACTGGATTTTATATTAAAAAGGAGAACATTAAGATATTAATAAGTTATATATATTCACTATAAAGAACGGAAATAAAAAATTAACCGCCCACACCCTTTAAGTGCTCTCTATCTAATACTCCTTCCAAGAGAATTCCAAGAAAAAATAAATAAATTATTATTGCTTATTATTCTGGCGTAGATAAAAAATAATTTAAATCCAATATTTTTTTGATAATCAGTGAGTGGTATTTGAAAATGGCCCATTTTTATGTCCTCATCCCTCTCAGAAATCGGCTGAGTCCAACTTAAACCTTTAATTAATTTAAATATTAGAAGCAACCGATAGTTTCTGGATATATTAAAGAAAATTCCAGACAGAGGCGATTGCTAAGTTTCTTCCCAGAATTTGGTAAAATTTAACATCAATTAAAATAAACGAATTTCTATATTTTACGTCTAATTTTACATTGTACTTTATCCAAATTCTCATTTTAATTTTTTTTTTTTTGCTGAGAAGATTCTCATGCAGATTTGCAATATTTATAAGAATTATTGCTTTACAGATACAGCAAGAAAAGTAGAATCCATAAACCACTTCTTAATCTAAAGCAAAAAAAAAAGTTATAGTATCATACATTGTAGACTTATAACTTATCCTCCCTCACCTCTATTCGCAAAGCAAGTGACAGGTGCGGGATCGTCACAGAGTTCCAACTCGTGAGTGCAATTCAAAAGAGATTTTTCGAAACCATAGCAACGAATAATGGAAACTCTTAAGAAGGCATCGCGTCTTTCCTTCAGATCGGAGCTGATCGACCGCGCTCCCCTGTAGAAACCCAGTTGCCGGCAAGCGACCGTCGCGGCGCCCAGAGTCCAGCCCGTCTTGCAAACCTTTCGCCAGCTGGCGTTTACATACAACTCGACGAGGCCCGTGCTGAAGTTTGCTCCGTTGACCAGCCTTATGAGCAAATAAATGCGAAAAAAAAATTAATTAACATATTCAAAATATTAATCGAAATAAATTGTTTGTTATATTTAAAATCACATGGCTTACCTTATAATTTGACCGCTGTGAGGCTCGCTGAGTGGTACTGAAATAAATAAATAAGACAAGAAGATGTTAAAGGAAATTTTAGCTATAAAAAAAGTTATAATTTTTATGAATAGCTATTACTTGTGCGTTTAATGGAATAGTCCTTCTTATAGTCCTTAGAATCCGGAAATACAATATTATCAGTGTCATCAAAAACGATTCTCTGATGAAGAAAACAACAAGACGATTAGAAATGCCCCTTTGCATACTAGTTTCCTTTTAGTTATGAATTTCGTATTCAGAATATATTATCACTCACTTGAAATGATAGCCTGATTAGATATACGTGACATATACAACACAAAAGCAAAAACTTCCAATGCACATCCATTGTTCATTACTTCTTTTTGAGCCTAGTCCGCTTAGTTCGAATAGAGCTTAAGAAACACAACAAACCGGACGCTCTAGGTCCTCTCACTGTAAAAAGAGACTAATGTATGAAAACATCACAAATAATAATAATAATAAACAAGTGCCGCAACTCCAATTTATCATTAGAAGAATTCGTTTTCCTCTAAATGAAAACTTCACCTTGCTAGGCATCCTGTTTTCTCGGATTTTTCCCACCGATTCGAATCAAAAAACTCTTGGCGAGAAGGGAAGTTCACGTAAGGGAAATTCTAGAAAAGAAGCGAATAACAAATTGACGAGAATATGAGTTAGAATAAAGAATTCTTTACGATTCCGTGTTTATAGGTACCTCGTAGTAAAATCACTTGCATCCAATCGAAGTTTTGACGCAACTTGTCATTGACACACTCTTCGTTTTTTAGGCAGACCTCGGAAACTTGATCTTTATAACGATCAAAGTTGAAACAAACTTATCTCTCTGAGCTGGAGATTACTAAGAAATGTTTTAGTGTTTAGAAAATCAAAATGTTAAAATGGAACGTCGATAATTATATTTGACGTAAGTGAAATACAAGCCAATGACTATCTTTTTTATACCTGCCTAAAAATGGATAATTTATACAAGATTTAGCCTCTAATAATGTTTTTTTCACTTGACTATCTTTTATTTCTTATCTTTTGAGTATTTCAGCTTTTCGAAAATGCCATTTATTTTTTTCTAAAGGGGAAGTTTATCCTCCTTCGAAAAAATTTATATTTTGAGATTTTAAGAAATTTTAATTCGAAGAAATTAATTATTTTGTGAAAACTTAAGGCGTGTTTAAAAAGTCCGGCATTATCTTTATAATTCACGTTATGGTCCAGGTTAGTTCTTGATTGTCTTTATACCGTTCACAAGCAGAGATGACACTAGGTTTTTAAATCATTCAAGACGTGATCATAAACCATTAATTTTATTGAAAAAATAATAATAAATTATAAAATGATAGATGGTTCCATTCTGCAACAGCCTATCTAAATTATTTACATTCAAAAAAAAAAAGAAAAAGATCGCGTAGTTTAATATCAGTTTGTTGCAAAAGTTTCTTCCGGTTCTAGAACCCGTGCCCAAAAGGGTTCCGAGGGGGGTGTTCATATGTTTTCAAACAAATTATTGCATTCGATTCCTGAATATCTTTGCTAAATTACATCCAAGAATCAACTTTCTCACTATACATCTGTGAGGGCCATCAACGGTCTGAAATGGACCTTTCACGCGAGCATATTCGAGCAATAATCTACGAGTATTCTGGAAAGATCAGTGCTGCGCAATGTCACCGAAACATTTGCCAACGTTTAGGTGATGATACTGTTAGTTTACGTACATTAGAAGAATGGTATCGCCGGTTCAGACGCGGAGATAGCACTCTTCAAGATGCACCTCTCTGGTCGGCCAATCATGATTTCAGATGGTGATCTACGCCAAGCAATTGATGAAGATCACAATGTAACAACGAGGGAACTCGCAGAACAGTTCAAGGTTCACTTTTCAACCATTGCCCGGCTTCTGCATGAGCTGAATCTGTCATTCAAGTTCAATCGTTTTTTTGTGTTGGAATAAAAATCCGGAAAAAACTTTTGCAACAACCTGATATTTAGTTGGGCTGTCTTTCGCTATGATGAAGCGGGAAGAATGGAACCTCTTCACATGCCCATCTCCAATACACTCCAAAGACTTTGTATAGGATTAAGACCAGGAGTCAGTTGGAGCCAGCTGATGTGTTGAAGTGACTGATTATGTGACCAGAACTAATTAGTTGCAATTCAAGCTCGGTAAATTCTGGCGTTGTCGTCCTGGAATATTCCAGTGCCAGCAGGAAAGAACTCGTTCATGGAATAACCTGGTCATCCGGTACATTCGGGTACTCGCCTGACGTCATTTTATTGCTGCTTAATGTTGCAGAACCCAGACCAACAGAAGAACCCTAAATCATCACTTCGACAGTGATACCATGCATGATGGGGTCTCACTGACAACCAGAGTTCTTGTGCAGAGCAGCTGCTTAGTCCCGTTCCTTTAAGTTTCCGTGTGGATATGCTTTTCACTCCTTTTTTAAACTTCCCCGTCACTTCTAATGTGGAATCTCTTCGGTTTGCCTTCACCATGCGTCTTAATGATCTCCGGTCACGACTGTGATTGGCTCCTTAATATTTGCATATTGAATTTTCGACGGCGACTTTTTCTTTGGTTTTTTCGATATAGCTTTCTAATACATTTATTATGATAAATGCTGCAATATTTTATTATATAAAGTCAGAAGATTTAATTAATTTTTCTTTTTAACCACTGAAAATTTTAAGATTTTTATTCAACTTAGTAAAAGATGCTCATTTGAAGGGTAAAAAAGACTGTTATTGCCGATATGTTAACACATTTGGACTATATTCTGCTGAAATCTCGCCGTTCGACTCTTATTATGAATTCTCTTTATAACGAACTGAATTTTTGCTCCCTTCGAATTGGTTATAAGGAGTTTTTACCTGTATTTGATTTGTGTGTGTTGTTTTAAATATTCTATTCTTGAGGTGCCATTAATGTGATTCACTGTTAAACAATAATAAAATTTTTTTTAAAACATTATACATGTATTAGTATGAATCATAACTTTGTGTTCTTTACTTTGTATTGAAGTAATTTTGACAAAAATTAAGAAATTTAACACTTCAACAAGATACTGTTTAAAAAAATTCCATTAAAAAACATGCCAGATTTATTAAATTAGGCCAAAAATTAGAATTTAGTGCTCAACAAGTCTTCAATTGGAATTTTTCGTGTACCTGTTACGGTTTTTAAGATAGGATTTGATGTGTTCTAATTTGCAAATTTGGGATGATGAAAAGTACACCATGGGATAGAACACCCACAACTTCCTATTCATTGGATTCATCAACATCGACATATCTGCTTCGGTTACGAAAATAAAAGGGGGGGGGGCTCATTTTTGTATCCACCCTGTATAAACAGCCAAAACTGTGGACCCTGGGATAACAAGAAAGGAAGAAAAGAAACCACTAGTCCACATAAATGAATTTTATAAAACAAAAACTCAAATATACATTTCAGAGCTCTCTGTCTCCTTCAGCACTTTTTTCCCCTCTTATTATAATTATTTTTTTACATTTGAATTTAGACTGAATAATTTTTAGAATAATTAGAATGAACATGTCATTTTTTTATGAATTTTGTTTTTGTTTACATTGTCTTGTTGAAGTGTTAAATTTCTTAATTTTTATAAATATTGTTTAAAATATTGGAATACTATTGGCAAGAAAGATGAAAAAATGTTTGCAAAGTGTTGGCTATCACGGTGGGCAACTGCGAGCACAGATGGTGGCAAAATGTTGGGCATCTGCAACAGGTGCCCCATAATATGTGCTCATTGGGATAATTACAGTTTGATATGTTTAAAAATATCGGGAGAACTTGATATAAAAACTAGAGCTCCCCCAATTGCTGAAATGTGAGATAATCCCAATAAAGACCTGAAAAGAAAAACATTTCTGTTATTTCTTTGCTCATGACCCTCAGGAGAGGTCAAGATATAGAAAGAGAAAAGAAAAACCATCAGCAGATGCTCCTACGGGACTAAGGGAAAGGAAGAGATTGTCTGGCTATCTGAAAGAATGATGAAAGACAAAGGCATTGGTTCACTGATAAGACGGAGAGCAAAAGAGGTGAAGCAATTTTAACCACACTGTTTATTTTCTCCTTTATTGAAGGTTGACATTAGGAATTGCTTTTCAGCAAAATCTCACTGATAATGACAGAATCCCATAGAGACTCAGCGTTGCGTGTCATCCCACACTTTTCTAATGATAAACTTTCAGGACCAGACAAGTGAGTGAACTGAAGCGAATATTGTCAGAACATTTCATCGGTAGAAGGTTTATAAGCAAGCAATTTGGATTCACATTGTGTACCTTTAAACGTAGTATAAAAACTTCAACATACGAGATTGCATTCGTAAATTGTATTTATTTTGACATTAAAATCTTTGAAATCGCCATAAACGTTGATGAACGTACAAAGAGAGTTTCATAATAAACTATAGCATTTTCCATTTCCTCTGGTATAGTACAGGGTGACCAAAAGGTTTTTCCAACATTACAAAGTTTTATTGCAAAGAAACTATTACAGTTATCACTGTAAGATTGTCACAAGGGAAAGGCTAACTCATGAATATTTATTTTTACAATGTCACATTTTGTCACCTGCAAAACGTCTAAGCGATAGTCAATTTCGCGCCATATTTTTTGCATATCTTGTGTAACACCAGCAACAGCAATAATAATCCTTCTTCAGTGTGCACAGATCAGGTGGTAAGCAATCTTTCCTTGACATGTTGACTAGGAAGAGCTTCTTGAAATGCTTCCTACACAGATTGAACAGTCTCTTCAATGATGTGTGGTCGCCCTGTTGCAAAAGAGAATGGAAGTTTCCTTAATCTGAACCTACAGTTTGTAATCGGGGAAAATGGACGATGCTTTTGTAATGATCATCCATATTTCCTTCTAAAATTACACTGTACAGTGATCATTTTAACAAAAAACACAATGCGCTTTCTCCTGAACTGACGCCTAAACCTTAAGAGATAAACAAAAAATTCCAATTCAAACCTGATCAGCATCGAATTCCAAACAAAACAAAAACAAAAAAAAACTTTTCCAAAAACCGACCAAAAATAGCATTGTAATCATTTACTATACCAACTCACCAATACTTACAGCAGAGAAGAAAATCTTCAGCTGTAATGGTTGAAAAGACTTTGTGGCCGTTATTTATTATGTTTATTGTTAATAGTATAATTTTCTACATGTTATAATGAAATATTTGAAAGTTTTGAAAATATTTTGGGAATTACCAGGATTAAGATGTGAGGTATTCTGCCGTGGCATTCTGTTTTAGGCTGAGCGGTCATTTGGGCATGAGTGATTTTAGAATGGCGTACTTCTACTTGAACATTGATTAAACAAACAGCCTATAGAAACGATTAGTTAAGCTATTTCAGCTTTAACCATTATCAATTGACAATCAAATTGTTATCATTTATTGATCAGATAAAGCTTCACTTTATTTGGAAACGACGCAAGCCACCATTATCAAGAATACAGGATGTCATAGTAAAGAATCTATCATGAAGCCTGTGCTGCATAGTTCATGAAAAATTCTAGTTGGATGCTAGTATTATTACTAACACTTTCCAGTGATATCTCAAACGTGATGTATGCAAAACCTTATCAACGAAGGGAGGGGTATTAGCTTTCATTTGCGCTGAATTAAAGATAAAAAATGTAAGAAGCTGTAGAATGCTCCCAACTTTAAAACTCACACACCCCCTTCTTTTAAACCCTGGATTCAGGCTCGAGTCTTTAAGAGAACAGGTAGACCAAGTAAGATCCGTTTTCTCTCAAGACTTACTTTGTATAATTGGCAGCATGCAGTCATGCGTTGTCATGATGGAAAATGCCATTTGTTATTATATCGATGAAGGGTCATTAGTCTTTCCACATAAGGTGCGTCCAGAAATTATAAAGCCAAACACATTACTCATAAAAAGCCACTTACCTTTTTCTTTTAATTGACTCACCCTAAATTGTTAATTTTAATCTTTCACATTTGCATTTATTTCCATACGAACTGAAAAAGTAATGATAACAAGTTATAATTATTCAGGATGAACTGCTGCATTGAAGGTCAAGAATGCCGCGAGGAATCCGATTAAGTGACATGGAAAAGGGGCGCATTATTGATCTGCATAAATCTAGACAATCTGCAAGATCCATTGCATCAATATTGGGATCTTCACACTCAGTGGTGGATAACTACTTAAGGTTAAGAGAAAATTATGGCCAAAAGAAGTCAACTGGACAACCTGAAAAACTAACCATCCGCCAAAAAAGAGCAATAATTCGAGAAGTGAGCCAAATTCGGTGTCTCTACGTACTCTTGCATCAAGAGATGACATTCCTGTATGCAAATCCACAATTGCAACTGTCATTCATAAGAGTAACATCCTCCAGTACCAGAGGAGAAAGTCGCAGCCTGTTCTAAAAAATTGCCATAAAGAAAAACAGCTTCTTTGGGTAAAAGCAAAGATATCAAGGGAAGAAAATTGATAGAATGTGATCTGGAGCGACGAAAAAAAATTCAATCTTGACGGTGCAGGTGCATGGCAGTTTTATTGGCACGACCTTAGATAAGAGGTCTAGTGTTATTCAAAACGTTAAAGTGGAGGTGGAGGTGTTATGGTGTGGGGAGCTTTCGGATAGCGTGATATCTCGAATATTGCCTTCATTAGTGCATACAAAGATCTGTTAGAAGATTACTTGCTCGATTCTACAGATGAAATGGAAGGACCCCACTGGCTATTCCAGCAGGACAATGCTCCCGTACATAACACTAAAAGCATATGGGAGTGGTTTTCCAATAATGGTGTTCCTGTCATTGAATAGCCTGCATTATCTCCAAATTTAAACCCAATGGAGAATGTTTGGGGATGATTATCACGCTCTGTGTATGCCAATGGAACTGAAGGCTGCCATAGTAGATGCATAGGAAGGACTTTATGTGACTTACCTCCAAAGCCTCGTTACAACTTTGCCAGAGCGCATCTTTAAAGGTATCCAAAAAAAACGGAAACTTCGCTGGATATTAAACCACAAAAAACATAGTGGCTGTATATTTATTGGACATGTGAAATGGTCTGATTTTGCTTCTTTATTGTTTACAATTTAGCAGTTGTTCGGATTTTGTTTATTTTTTGTCTGAATGATTATTAGACATTACTTTACATTTAATTAAATGCGCAATATCATGTGTTTAGTGTATCGTTGCTTTTTATGAGTAATGTGTTTGGCTTTATAATTTCTGGATGCACCTTAAATTATCTATGTGTGTTGTTATGTTAGTGCGCGCTGCATAAGCATGTGTGTTCACGATCAAACAGTCTAGTTCTTAATGATTCATGGTAATACTCAGTTCGTCTATTTGCTATGGAGATTCGCACAATGCTTTGGTCTTCTTGTAGCACTATTTTCCTGATTCCGTGTCTCCAGGATTTTTTTAATAATGTTAAAATAACATTATTAACATGCATTTGATTTCTTAAAATGAAGTTAAACTCATCGACCGCAGATTGTCTCTAAAATAAAGTTTTCCGTTGAGGTTGAGTTGAAGGTTTATTTAATATTTTAATGTCAATTAGTTCTCAACTTTTATAAAGTGAATAATTAAAACGTGAACAGGGGCAGATGACCGTGAAAAGGGGTTGCCAAAGTGGTAGGTACTGGCCATAGAGGTCGGAAATTATGCAGAGGGTCGATGAGAGTTAAAGCGTCGTGATTTTTAATATTCAAAAACTTTTCCTAAAATAGATTTAAAAAGTATGCGATATTAAAATTTTCACTTTAGTTCGCCGGATTTTTATGGCATCATCACAGGTGTCGTTGATATAAAGACTTTGGCAACTCCTGACTTAGAAGTTGACGTATGCAAAATAATTAACATGCTAATCCAACCGAAATAATGTTTTTTGAATGTGTTTATTTACCAAATTCCGTAATGACCTGTAGAGCCCATTCAATGAGCTACGTCGTTTTATAACAGACCTTTAATGACGTTGACTGAGTGTTAAAACGTGTATTAAAGGATAAGTACCGTGTTATTTTATAGCTTTCCCATTGCAAAAGTAGCAAATACAACTGACAAACTTAATTGAAAATAATAATCTTCATAACTTATTTCCTGAAGGCAAGGAGTCCGCTTTCATGCCATTTAAATTTTGGACGGAAATTACGTTAAGAGGAGGCCTCCATTTAAGTGTCCCATGGCAAAAAGAGGAGAGGTAGGCAGAGTGGTGCATATGAAGAACTGCAGAGTGGTACAGAGTGATCTTTAAAAAACAACCCATTAAAATTTTTATGAGTTTAATTGCGAATTTATTCCTATTTATTCAATCGATTGAATTCTGAAAAGCTTGTCCTTACTCCTCTCGAAAATTTGACGGCCATTTCATGAGCCATCTCTCTAATGATCATAAGCTCTTTAACAGAGACACCTGCTCATAATTTCGCAAAATATAGTTTTACATATTAATACAATTAAACATTTGTCTGTAGTAAATTGCTAAAATTAGCAACGCTCGTGTCAGAGATCCATTTAGTATTACGTGACGCTTAAAGTGACCCAGAAGCAAGAATCAATATTAAAATTTTAAAGAATTATTTTCATGGCTGAAAAAGGTGCAATCGAGGATTATGTCGTGAAATAACAATTAAAATATATTTTTTCAATATTTCCCGTAATAATTTCCTATTTCGCGTTCATAAATATAAGCAATCACATCCGCCTCACATTTTTCATTTCTCATGAATTATCATGAGAAAAATACGTAGTTTCAAGAAAACTGATTTTGAAACCATTCCAAAAGTTCGTTAATTAGGCTTATTAATTAAGCTTCATTTGTGTTTGTGCAAATTAACAGTGTATCGTTTTTGCAGCTTTTTCACATTGCTTTAGTACCTTTTCCACAATCATTTATAATAAATTGTGTAAATTTACAGAACCAATTATAGACTGTGTTCATTTTCTTTTGTATCTTTACAGTATGTAAACAAATATCGAAGCAGATTTTATAGCTATGTTTAGGCTGCATTCATTAGCCAATCAGAAGTGCTTACACAAACATTTTTATGACTCCATTTTATGTAAGCGCTTCTGATTGACTATTGAATGCATAAAAAAATTGCTTCGATATTTGTAAACATACAAAATAAAAAAAATAATAATAATATTGATTACAAGATTTGATCCCGAAAGACACATACTAAAGTGAGCTAAATAAAAACATTTTTATTGAAACCTTGCTTTAGTAAATTTACAGAAAATTTATTTTTTATTATTTTAATTCAATTACAGAAAATAAAATTGTAACATGACAAAGGAAAAAAATGGAGACAGCTTGGAGACAAAAATGCCCTTGAGACAGTTTGACTGTCCGTGGTGTCTGCGATAGCCCAATTGGTAGAGGCATCGGCCATGATAGTCGAGGTTCCTGGTTCGAATCCGGGTCGCAGAATTTTTCCTTCCATTTTTCAATTGAAAAAATCATTACCTATGCTTGGAGACGTATCTCCAGTTAATATTTATTATTATTCAAGTCATTTAAAAAAAAAATCGTCTTAATGAGAGAAGTACGTACATGTCGAGTGTATTGAGTTAGGTTCACTGGTTTGAACACTGCAGACATTTTTTTAATTTTTAGAAAAATTTAATATCTCTAAAAAGACTTATCCAATTGACAAAAAAATTACGCTAAGGTACAATTTAAGGCACTCTGTAAGCATGAATATTTTTTATTTGGTTCTGCTATTTGCCGTTTCAGAGGAGTTAGCTGCACAAAATTGGTCACATATGTACAGATGTACAGACGGAAATTTTTTTTCTTCAAAATTTCAATATATATTTTCGAATCATGAGTTTATAAGTCGATTTCAACAAAAAAATAAAAAATAAAAAAAAAAATAATAATAATACAAATAAAAATAATAAATAAATTGAGTTTCTGAAACGAACACAAAAAATAAATTGGAATGGCGGATTGGTACATTCGCACAGGCCTACTACGAGATAATAATACGGATTCAAAAAAGAAAATTGTATTTTTCAATAAGAGGAAGCTCTTCATGTCGTTTATATTGTGTTTGGGCGATGAAATGCCATTTCTTCTTTTTTTTAAAAAAAAAATTAGGTTCTCTAAAAAGGCTTAGCACACTTCCAAAAAAAAAAGAAATATGAAAATGCATATTTTAAGGACCCCCTCGAAATATTAAAAAATTAAAAAAAAATTTTTTTGGAGGGGAGTGAGGGGGATAGTTAATAACTCAAAAACGGCTTATCACAGCCAAACAAGCCATGTATAAAAAAAATAAATAAATAAAAAAAAAAATGGCCTTACAGAGAGGAATCCGTACATGTCAAGTTTATTGAGTTTGGTTCGCTGGTTTGAACGCTACAGCAATTTTTTAACTTTTAGAAAAAAATTAATATCTCAAAAAAGGCTTATCCAATTGACATAAAAATTACGGTGCACAATTTAAAGCACCCTATAAACATGAATATTTATTTATTTGGTTCTGCTATTTGCCGTTTCAGAGGAGTTAGCTGCACAAAATTGATCACATACGTACATACAGACGAAATTTTTTTTTTCTTTTCAAAATTTCAACATCTTTTCGATTCATGAGTTTTTAAGTCGATTTCAGCAAAAAAAAAAAAAAATAAAATAAAAAATAATAATAATAATAATAATTGAGTTTCTGAAACGAACACAGGCCTTCACTCTTAGGTAGGCCAGTGAGTGTAAAATTTTTATATGTAAATATTTTTGCTGTAATAAGTGGCATGTTAATTTATATTGTTTGTATTTTAATCATTGCTTTTTTTATCTTTTTTTATTGTTTTTTTTTTTTTGGAATATTTTATATTTTATTTATGCTTTTGACTTATACAAGCGATATCGCTGCTTGTCAATTTTTTCTTATACAAATAAATAAAAATAAAAAATAAAATTTGTTAAATCTTGAGCAGGCACAAAGCAAGGTTAATAAAAGGAGGGAGTGCGACATCTGGCGGCAGAATCGATAAGCTAAGCGAAATGACTAAGAGCTGATGATACTAAAATTGTATTTGTGTTTATTTTCAAATTAATTATATTACGTTTTTACAGTGTCGCTATTCTTTTTAAAAATTCTACGTGTTTTCTAATCACTTTTGCACGCGATGTGCGCTTAATTGAATTCTTAGCGCCGATTATTGTTGTTGTCGTTTGTTGAGGGGATAATTATTATGACGTCACGGGTAGTTTAGTCACGTGATCAACCCGAGAAGCCATCTTTTCTAAGAAGTTTTCCCAATGCCATTTGATTTCGATAATTTCCGCCACGTTAATTTCAGTGTTTTTTAGTCGGTGTTGGTAAGCTGTCGTTGTTGACTGATTAGCAGGAGGATTTCTATATATGGCCACTGGCGCAAACAGTACTCCTCTTGGGCGACTGAATCCCGCCCTTGTCCTCAAAGCGAATCAAATCGGCCAGTCTTTGTTAAAACCCAGTTACATGCAAGGTAGCAAACGTGAGAGCGAAGATGATTCGTGTAAGTAGTCGTTCTTGTTTCGTTTTCCGCGGATCGTAAATTTTACTTTTGTTTGCCTTAAAAAGTTGCCTTAAGTGTACGCTGAAACATAGTGATGCTTTGTATCACTTTGATGGTTTTGTTTTATTTTTCTTCCCTCCCGACACTCGTCGCCTAGTTCTCGTGGTTAGAAAGGAAGATCAGGGTGCTGGTGCAGCCATGTTGAATTGCATTGAGCGCTTTGAAATAATGGCGTGCGTTCTTCTTCTTTTTCTCTCTTTTGCCGACAGCATCTTCCCCGTGGAACTCGGATGGTGGATCTGCGAAGAAAAAGCGTCGATCGCGGTGGGGAGGCGACGATAAGGACAAAACCTTTATTCCAGGCATGCCGACAGTGTTGCCAAGTAATCTGTCGAAAGATCAGGAAACGGCTTATTTATGTAAGTGTACGACTTGTATGATGACGTAACCTTAATTCTATTTCTATTTTGGTCTACTTTGTTTATTATTATTATTACTTTGTATTTTTGACTTTTTGATTTGTGTCAGTGGATACCGAGTAATATTGTTATTCCAACAACACATATTCAAAATATTCTGAATTAATTATTTAACATTTGTGCATTTATTTTTTTTTAATTTCCTTTAAGCAGGAAAACTTATCCCTATGTTTTGCCTTTGAATTTGGTTATCAATTGGATAGCGGCAATTTATATGAGAAATTGCATACCCCCCCCTCCCCCCACCACCCTCAATCAATCCCTCACCTTGTTTAACCTTGTTTCTAATTAATTTTTTCTTTAAGAAGCCAACCCTGATCTGAAGGAGATTTTTCTCATATAAATCTGACGCTATCATTCATTGTTACTCTTGATTAATGCTATATTTTGTTAATTTGGGGGTTTGTCCCCATTTCTAACCCGCTTTCTTTCAGTACAACTTCAGATAGAGGAAGTCAGCAGGCGCCTTCGTACAGGTGACTTGGGAATTCCACCAAATCCAGAAGAAAGGTTTGACTCCTGCAGAACTTGTTTGCACTCTGATTAACGGTTTTAATTCCTTTTATTCCTATTAATACAGTGGCTAGCTTTAAAATTGTTTCACAGTAATAAAAAGGTGAGCCTCCAACAGCAACTCAGCACTGATATGTGCAGTACACTTGATATCATGCATTTCTTCGCCCAAAAGTAGGGTCAGGGTAAGCACAAAAGTCGTTTTCACTAATCGCCCCTTTGGCAAACTGGAATTTAGCTTTGCGACTAATCCCTGACAATTACGCCCCGAGCCTGGGACAAAGAATCTCTTCGAAGAGCGCCGTTAGAATTGACTCTTCTGCTAATTGATGTAATTTTGTAATCTATAAACATCCTCATTCCCAATTATAGGAAATTCGGAACGTCACTTATTCTTTTATTTTGTTTTTTGTAAGTTAAATTATTTGGATGCATTTCTACCAAACTCTGCTACGTCGGATTAACCTTTAAAAGATACCTCAAGTATTCACAAGTTTAACAAGTAGTTTGTGTGTAATTTTTCTCTTGGTGGTGCCCTGGTTGTGCTGCCATTGAAGTGCTTCTCTTAAGCTTCAAGTTTGGATTAAGGGAGTTCTTTAGAATTAGTAACCTGAAGCTCTGATATTGTTTGTGCATTTGAATGATCAGAAATTGTCAGATCTTCTCTGCTCAGGTTTATCCAACCTCTGACAATTAAGTTCGGTGAATGACGTCACACCCTAATCTGTGCGTGCTTTACGCGAGTAACAATGCATGTGAATACAAGCCCAGTCATTGTTTAACCAACTTCAGACAGGTCACGTTTGTGCGTGCAATGGTTTAGCAGATGCTCGTTTCTTCAGTTGAAGGTGTAGCGCACGCACCTAACTGTGGATAATGGATCAAAGAGGAACACTGCCGTAATCGTGCAACAGTTTCTGGCCAACAAAGGGGTCGTATTCATAGCTCATCCACCTTATACACCAGACTTGGCACCGGCAGACTTTTTCTTGTTCCCACGCCCGAAAATGGCCTTAAAGGGACACAGATTTGCGGACATTCCAGACATTCAAGCAAATGTGACACGTGAACTTAAAGCCACCCCTAAGGAGCTTCCCGGACTTATACACCTGATCCCAAAAGTGTATTGCCTTTCAGGGTGATTATTTCGAAGGACAATAAAGTAAATATGGCTCTATCTGTTTTGCATTTTGTTGTGTGAACTCGTTCACCGAACTTAATTGTCAGAGGTTGTACATTTCTTGTGGTTTCTGATATGATTTCAACATGAAATTTTTTATGGCCTGTCTGGATGTTCAGGACTTAGTTATCTCATTAATTTTCTCTGTCCTTCTGAGATCTAATAGAAAATTTATTATTTAAAAATTAAAATATTTTTATAATTATATTAATGTAACAACAGCAGAGAGTGAAGCTCTATGTTGCCCCCCAACAGGCCGAAATCCCAAACATTTAAAGTAAACTAATAAAAAAATAAAATAAAATAAAAAAAATAAAGCTAGGCTGAGTCAGACATGAAAAGGGAGTAATATTATACTATTATGATAACATAACAGGGAATAACCAACCAGATAAACTGTAAGGTAAAGTCCCATGTCATTCCCCAATGGACAAGAGCCCAAAGTGGAATAAATGAGAAATAGAATAAAACTGCTCCTAACTAGAAAAGGTCTTTTCCACAGGGAACAGCCTAAAACGAGGTTAATAACACAGAGGAATAAGAAATGAGGGGAAACTCCCTATAGCCGCAAGGGAAACTTTTCTGAGATCATGTGACGAAAGTCAACCAATAAAATTTTCCTTAAACACACTCCTGGCTTCGTGGAGCTACTGTCGGTTTTGTCATAATTACGTCATTCTACCGCAAATGGATTGTTGGAGAGGCAAGTCGTATATGACGTCAGATAAATACGTTGCTTAACGTTCTTTTCATTGGATTTATTTTAATAATTTAATTCAAGTTTATTAAAAACTTTGAAAAAATTCTACGATGCAAGGTGGATTATTCCAGATGAAGTGACATTATTAGT
>JAHWFO010012390.1:320023-331217 GCA_023313115.1 Rhysida immarginata | reverse complement strand
AGTGCATTACCACGATTTCTTATTTGAAGGTCTCTGATTAACACTAGCAACGGCGAACTAATATAAACCTGAGGGCTTCACATGAGTGATCACGTGACAACAAGACAAATTTTCGTTTATATAAAACTTTTTTTTTTATTTTTGAATACAAATTTGTGTTTTAACATTATATAAGTATTAATACACAAATTGCGTTATTATTATATTTATTATTTTCAAAAATGTCCTCACTAGCGCCACGAAAGTAGTATTGAAAAATGACTTAATAATTTCCAATCACGTGGTAGAGTTTCCCATCTGTTTCTCTTCATCTGTGGTTAATAAGAACAAAATTAATTAAAAATGTCAGGTTTAGGATTAGATTGGTTATAAAAATCAACCAATTAAACCTCGCGTCCAAATATTTAATATTAGAGTTATAAAAAATAGGAAATGACACTTTCTTTGACGAATAGAGCCAGAGGTAAAACGAAAATAAAAATGAGTAATAAAGTTAAAAATATAAGAGAGCCATTTAAAAAAAAAGCTGTCAGCCAGGACAGTAGATGAAGATAATACAAATTTGAAAATTTTATTCAATTTATTTTAAATTTTAATTAAAATTAAAATCTAATCTTCGTCCCAGCTTTTCTGTTCCTCTTTTACCTTACCAGTGTCAAGGATGTTAAATAACCATTGGTTCTATTTCAATATTTAGCCTAGCACAGGATCAGTTTACTGAGGCTTTGCTTGGTTCTCCAAGCTTGTTAGTAAAGGTTTCGAGAGCTACAAGACCTATGCTCTTGGCCACCTTAACTTTCTTGGACCGCGACGAGCCATATTTCAGAATTAGCATGGGATGCACACAGCTCGAATTTTAAAACTCAATAACGTTAAACAATGTTGCTAAAGTAAAAGTATAATTTATAAAAGTTAAATAATTTCAAATATACTGAAATATTTTCGTATTTAGACTGTGGTAGAGGGTTTTTAAAAGCAAACCGAATAGGCGAATCTAGCGAATAGGGTTTTAGTTTCCAGGATGGAAGTTAGAGGGGACCAAAAGATCTACATGTGTTTAGGTATGTAAAAGGAGTGCAATTCGGATGCAGATTCCTCTACGCAGGGTCTACATTAGTTTGAAGTTTGGGCCAAGTCGTCCCAGTGGGGTCGGGAGTTGTGGGGATGGCAGTCACTTGGTCTTTAGAACTATGGCAACATATGGCATGTGATATCGATCGGAAATGATGAGAAACGAAAGAAGATGGCGCTATTTTTCATTTTCTAAATATTATGTTCGAGAAGATAATTTTTCGATTTAAAAAAATGGAGGGGTAGCTAAAAATGTGCAGATAAAAGGGTAAAACTAGATGATCTCTGTGCTTCTGCTACTTTCTTGTACTTTCCTAGGGACGATTAATTTCTTGTTATATTTTCTCAATTCAGCCACTTTTTTTATGGGACCAAAAATTTGAAGCAGCACTATGATGGTGGCCGCCACGTGCACTATCTCTTAATCGCACAACAAAACTCGTTAAATTGAACTTGTGACTATTAATGCAATTTCATTTTATTTAGAAGCAATTCTCTATTAGGGAATACACATCTGGTTATGTATTGTGTACTATTTAATCACATTGAACATACTGGGCAGTAATATTAGCTTGTATAATGGATAATAATGATTTATCGTTCGGTGATTTTATGTAATAAGTGATGTATGTTTATTATGCTTTTAATCACATGAAAAATCTAAAATTTTGTAATTTAAAGGAATTCCTACAGCCTTTTTTCCAAATTTATTGAAGCTTTTGGAAGAACTCGTAACATTGTCTATAGAGTCAAGATTTCTTGCTCTATTAAGGAGCATGAGCTTTGAAGAAAGGCGAAGACTTAAGGCAAAGAAGATGAAGAAAAGGGGATAAAGGAAAAAATAAACAAAAAAAAAAAACAAAATTTGATTTTTGATATTTGATTTCATGCTAACATATTTGCTCATTTCCAGATTTTATGAAATGCATTGCCCAGTTTTTAAAAGGACCGGTTCTGTTTGCTGTTCTAAATAGCAATAATTGCGGAACGTTAGCTTTCTACACTGGACTGCACTTATTTTATATTGCTATTTATATATTGTTGTTGAATTAATCCAACTTTACTAATTAATCATTGCTTTTTCTTATGTGATTGATTACATTCTTGCTTCTAACGTTTTGGGAACAGGCTCTAGATGTGAAAATGAAGGATAGATGCTTTGTACACCAGCCATTGGTGATAGACTTTGTGCCCACTCTGTAAATGTTGAACGCTAACAGTATGAGAAATGTTTTGACTGTTTTATCAATGCTGAGAGAGCTTTAAAGATTAAAAAAAAAAAAAAAAATACACTTCCCTCCATAAATTAAGGAAAAGTCACAAAATTAGCCATAATTCAAAAACTTCTTGGCAACATGTAACATTTTAACAAATTTGGGTGCTCACTGAATCGTTGTCCATTGTAGAGCAAAGCAATCCACATTGGACAGGTTCTTTACGCCCCACAAATGGAAAAAACAAAAGTACGTATGCATTAGTGTTATTACATACAAATAAACATTTCATATAGTAAGATATATAATTTTTATTTATTTTTTGGGTCTCTAGAACGAATTAATCAAATTGCCATAATAATCTATGGTACATCAATGATCAATCAGGTAGCGAACATAATCTTGGAACAGATTAAGTTTGTTAACCAATCTCCAATATATGCTTGATCAGTCAAGGTTCCACTTGGAAAGATATGGAGATTTGTCCATTTAAATAGATTTCGCCTTAATGCCTGTTTCATAATTACAGCTTGCTGGTGGAAAAGATTTTCCGCACGAACTGCCGTTTCACAATTAGCAGAATTTGCCCGTATTGCTCTCCGCAACTGATTTGCGGGTGAAATTTTCAATTCGAATTGGTTCTGAAATTTAGCGGATTCTGCAGCAGCTTTGTGGGCGGATATTCAATTCCAGCATGTGAAATTGCCATTTCGGAATGTACCGTAATCGACGTTAAATAAGCCACGGCAATGGATAGGCCGCAGTGCTGAAAGTCAAACTTTTTGAGAAGAAGACAGAAAAACAAACGCTAATTTTGACTGCAGCGTTGGTTAGCCTCTCTCCCCGCTCCCACCCCTGTTATCTATCCTATGAATGCGACGAAGGTCGCTGCTAGACTCCTTTTTTGCTACGCGTCCACTGGCAGAAATAACCTATTTAAGTTTTTGATCTTTAATATCCAGGTTATCTGTGGGTGCCCTTTACAAAAGATCCCAGTTATAAAGAAAACCTGGTTATTTAACCTAGATGAAAAAGATTAGGGAAAAATATCTTAGTTATTGACCTCATAACTGAGACAAATGATATCTTTGGCAGATATCGTTTGAAATGGCGGCAGATTCCCTCACTTCGCTCATAGACAAAAATTTTGCTAGGATCCTATTTTGTTGTGTGTTTAGAAATATAGCGAAAGAAATCGTAAATTCATTGCCGGGCCGAAGACATTTGTCTTTTGTCAACTTCTATTTTTCTTAGTTTTATCACTATTGAAAACATTGTAAGCCGCGACATCGTAAGCCACTTCGATCAAAGGCGCCATGACGCCACAAAATGGTCAATATGACGAGGCTGACGCAAGAACATTAAAAACATCGTCATAATAAACTAGTTCTTTTCCTCTGCAGTGTACACCACAAAAGGTTTGAGTTTTTAAAAAACCTGAATCTAATATTTTTGGCAGTGAAGGCGTAGCATTTGTGTCATGTTAATCTCGTTTGTGAATGAACCAATCCGAAGACAGTTAATGCGGCCACGGTTTTAATTGTGTAATGGAAAGTTGTTAAATCGCCTGCTTCGCACTAGTATAAGCTTCCTTGGCATATCCGCCAGAGCTAATGTGAGTGATTTAATTGTGAAATGGGCTTAAATCTCTAGAT
The DNA here is from genome assembly GCA_023313115.1 of Rhysida immarginata. Taxonomy (NCBI): domain Eukaryota; kingdom Metazoa; phylum Arthropoda; class Chilopoda; order Scolopendromorpha; family Scolopendridae; genus Rhysida; species Rhysida immarginata. The sequence goes on along the minus strand of JAHWFO010012390.1, from coordinate 327,277 downwards.
ATGGCCCCTTCCAGATGAATCTTTCACAGATGGTAATGGGTTCCATGGTCTCATTTGTGAAGAGAACAGCCCTCCATTGGTTTGCAGTCGAATGGACAGGCTGACGTGCCCAATGCAAATGGTGAGCTGTCAGAGTTATCGAACTTCTTGCTTACAGTAGAAGACTGTGTTATCCTTCCAGTGACTGCAGCAAGGGTATATCTTAGTTGATTGGAAATAGAAGTCATGCTTCTTCATGTATATAATTGCAGATATATAAACATTGTCTGCTCTTGTTGTTGCCCTTGGTCTTCCTGGGCTGAAGCTGAATCTGTAGTAAGTTGCCCAAATCTGTGGATCATAGAAGGGCTCAAGTTTAACCATTGGCTTTCCTTCAGAATTCCTCTCGCAGATGATACCTTGAAGCCATTCTGAGAATAAAACGACAGCTTCTCTATAATACGTGTGCTTTTAAGTTACTTCCTAACTATTTGGTTTATTTTTTAACGAGTTAGCGTTTTATTATAATTTTTTTTCCTTAATTTATGGAAACCTGTGTATAATGGTTGTTATCTGAAATTTACATAGTTCTCATTTGTTTAGCAACTTAATTTCCTGGAGAAAATTCATAGTAAATGTTCAGATAAGAACTGTTTATTACTCGTTTTATAATTTATTTATATTTAAAAAAAATAATAATAATAATAATGTTTTTTATTAATTTTAACGTCAGAATCTTTAGCACCCACAAATCAAATTTGCTTTTAGCTTTTATTTTAAGTATTTTCTTTCATTTATGATTTTATTTATTTATCGTATTTTAATTTCAAAAACTTAATCACATATCAAGATGATTAAATGTTTTATGTTCATTAGAAACAGGAACTTGATTTCTAAACCAGATTAATGAACACTTTTCCCCTCCCTAAAAAGTGCCCTTTGATACAGAGGGCAGTTTTACAGATATATTTTTTTTAACATGCAGTCTTTACAGGGTTTCCAGCCAAACTCTTATATATACAGTTAATTAATTTTTTTATTTTTTTTTTTTAATTTTTTAATTTTGTTATGTTTACTAAGCTAGTCTCTAATATTTCATTTGCCCTTTAGGTAATTTAACCTCATCCTTTTACAGGAGACCCACATCATTTAGCAGGCTAATCATTGGAACCTCTTTTTTCCAGTGTTTTAATTGACTGCATGCATTTTTCAGACACAGCTAATGTATCAAACATAAATTTAAAGCTTAAAACAAAAACTGTTAAAAACTGAAATTAATGACAAATATTTCAAAATAATTTTTTTTTGGTTTAGCCTTAAAAAATTAAATAAAGTTCATAATAGAAAGGAGGAAAAAAAAAAAAAAGCTATTGCGTGACCTGGGAAAATTTCTTGGTCATTTTTATTAAATCATTAAAGATTCGTGATTAAATGTATTAAGCAAAAAGATAACGATAACAAAGAAACTTTTGTTAAATTAAACCTTAGAATATCGTATTATGCAATTATGAAAATAAAGTTTTCTGATGAACATGCTTATCAGGAGGTTAATAATCATCTTTTACAGATCACCTTCCCCCGAACCTATTTATAATAATGAAGGGAAACGTTTAAACACAAGAGAATATCGCACACGTAAAAAACTGGAAGATGAGAGGCACCAGTTTATTCAACAAATGTATGACGTTAATCCAGAATATAAGCCGCCTGCCGATTACAAGTATGTCACTAAACGTGAATTTCTGATTAAATCAGGGTTTCCCATTTTTTTTAATTTTTTTTTGTATTCCGCACTCTTAAAATTAGTAATGAACCTTTGCAACCCTTACAAAAAAATTATTCATGTGTTTTATGATAAAAATTAGTTGTTAGTATTTTAAGATATGAAGCTAAAAATTAGAAAAGGTATTCACTTTTTTCATCTTTCCTGGCATTTCTCAAGAATGCATTCCCGTCGGGAACCCCTGATCTAAATAATTAATTGGATCTTCCAAGATTATAAAGATGTAAAGCACTTCCTTTTTCTGAGTTTTATAACCTAAATCTTTGCATATTACCGTATTGGCTCGAATCTAAGCCGACCCTTAAAATTTCATGGCGATTTGGAGGGTAGAAAAAATTGTGAAAACAAGTTTAGTTATTAAAAAAAATTAATAAAACAACTCCACAAATAATTCAATAGAACATTTTGTTTTGGAAAAAAAAAATGGTGAATATTACTTATACAAAAATTATAGTATTGTAAATATTTACCAAAAGTATAAAACACAAATATTAAAAAAAAATTCAGTTTAATTATTCAGAATATTAGTTTGTCCATCTTCGGTCGCGTTCATGATCTGAATTTATTACTGTATCATTTCTACATAATAAATAAATGGTTTTCCATAGTTTAAGAATTTATATTAAATTCACGCAGAAAAGTTATGAAAGCTGGTGTCAGTGAACGTTAGCGATGGCCGGCTCTGAAGTTCCGACTAGAATCGCGGCCACCCGTTGCCAATGATCGCCACACCGGTTTTCGTGACATTATTTTTTTCCCATTGTGATTTTCTTAATAACTAAACTGTATTTGGTCTTAATCATGCACCATATCGTTTTTATAATTATCTAAAATAAAGGTAAATGTAACAAGAGAACGCAACACCGCAACAGTTTCTCCCGTAAGGTTAAGGAACAAGTCTCAAAGTTTATCGATGAAATTAACCTCTTCCATGCTTTTATTCCGTTTAAAAAAGATTTAGGATATCCTACAAGATTATTTCAATCATTGAGAATTCGACAATTTCTAATCATTTACCGATAATCTCGTTTTTTGCACGTCCTTAATACAACATAGTCCCAGAAGTGTATTCATGCGCATCTCTCACAGTAATAAAATATCGCGTTCCTTAAGTGAAAAATGATTTAGGAAACGTGCATGAAACACAAAGTAAAAATTAGCTTTAAAAATTAACTTTAGTCAAACTCTTCATGCATACTTAGGCCTATGCATAATTATGCGAATTATCCGTACTCAAAAAAAAAAAATTCGCGAAAAAAGTTCTGTCCAAACGGCTCTCCCGAAAGTTACATTTTGCTGTCTATCTTAAATTAACATAATTTGATTATCAGTTTGAAATGATATGTAATTGATTTTACAATGGCAGGTTAAATAGGAGGTAGCTGGATGAGAACTTTTTTTTTTTTTTTTAACAGCATCGGGTTTGGGGGGGGGGGAGTAATTGAGTCTGTCTCGAATCTAAGCCGAGGCTTGGTTTTCGACTTCTTTTTTTGGGATAAAAAGGTCGGCTTATATTCGAGCCAATAATGTAAATAGAGGAATAAGAAATTTGTATCAGTGCTACAGACAATTGCACATTGAAAAATGTCAAATTTGTATTCAAACATCTCTAACTAGTCTTTTAAGTAAAGATTACAAAATAAGTTTCTTGAATATATTTCTTTATACAGGCGTAAACATGTATTTGGCGCATGCGCTTCTCTATTTTGGTCAGATGAATCTGCAAGTACAATTTTTTTTTTTTTTGGTCTAGAGACCTGTATTGTTATAGGAAATGTTTCGATTTGTATCCCACTTTGTGGGACCCAATAGAGACGCAAAACCTTTCCTGCGGTTGAAAGTGAAAACACTGTGGAAACTAGACTGAAAGTTAACCTTTCAAAGCACATATCTCACATTAAGATTTGCTCATTAGACATCAAAAAATAAATGTCTGAAATCGGGTCCACTATTTTGACTTGTCCTGTACAGTTAAAACTCCAGGAATCTGAACACCTGAACAGGAATTGATTGTGGAATTAACGTTCTTGATCAAAAGATAGACTTTAGAAATTATTGGGAACACTGTCTGAAGAAAATCTATGACCTTCTTTGACTTTGGGAACTAAATCTGCTTGATGACGCTGAAGGAGGACAATTTGGGTCTGGGGAGAACCCTGATGACAATAAGTCCCTTTACTCAGTAATACATGCAGGGTGGTCTGTTTAAGTGAAGACATTGAAATATCTCGAAAACTATGCATCAGATCAAAAAATGTTTGGAATGAAATTTGTCTTAAGGGGCCTATCCAATAATGCCAAAACTGACCTCCCACACATTGGGATGGGTGAGGGGTAATAAAGAAATCTTAAATAGGAACCCCCATTTTTTATTGCAGATTTGGATTCTCCAGGAAAAAATGCATTAATTTGACCTACATCTTTTTTTTTTCTTCCACAGATGGCGCTGTAAGTGACAAAAATTGAAGATGGGTACATGAATCTAAAAAAAACGGAATATCTCGAAAAATACATGTCTGATCAAAAATAAAAAAATATTGAACACGTGTTTTTATATTTTTTGATCCGATGTGTGTTTCTCAAGGTATTCTCGTTGTTTTTGATGCTTGTGTACCCCTCTTGGATTTTTGTTAATTACAGCATCATCTGTGAAAAAATTATATCAATCGTAGATGAAATTAAAGTATTTTTTCCTGGAGAATCCAAATCTGCAATAAAAAAAAAGTGGGGATTTCTCGGATATAGGGAGGGGGGTCAATTTTGATATCATAGGACAAGGTCTCCTTTGAGGTGAAGAAAATGAATTGTAAACATTTTTTGAACAGATTAATAATGTGATGTCATGAAATAGCATACCAAACTTCCCACTTAAAGGTGGTGAAGCATTTTCCCATTCAGTTTTGTTCGGTTACTAAACAGTTTGTTCAAAGTTTCACTTGATATTTCTTACAAGTATTTATTTTGCAACACGCCAGATTAGTGGAACTAGTTGTTGAAAACGATTTGTTTTTTGGTTTCTTTATGTCTTTAAGACCACCTGTTGTTCGAGTCAGTGACAAAGTGATGATTCCACAAGAAGAGCACCCCGATATAAATTTTGTTGGCCTTTTAATAGGGCCGAGAGGAAACACCTTAAAGGCAATGGAGAAAGAAGTAAGGAGTTCTAAAAAATAAAAAAAATTGTTACGTTATTTTTTTGTTATTTTTGAGAATTTTGTTATGCAAATAAAACAAATGAACCTTTGTATTTTCCAGACCGGTGCTAAAATTATCATCAGAGGAAAAGGGTCAGTGAAGGAAGGTAAAGTTGGTCGCAAAGATGGACAACCATTGCCAGGAGAGGATGAACCTCTTCATGCTTACGTGACTGCAAACAATCCCGAGAGTGTAAAAAAGGCTGTGGAAAAGGTAATTATCAAGTATTTAAAAAAAAAACAAAACAACAACCAAGGAACCATTGGAAACGATATGAAGTTTAATTTTCCACGAATATGATTCAAAACTTTTCCATTTTAAACCACAAGCATGGTGCTTGGCTAATAATACAACTAGTAAAAACATTTAATCGTATTCATTCTCATATAAGAAAAGGGTCCTGTATGGACGAGGCTAAAAGTTAACAACTTCTGTGTTGTTTATTAGGAGCTTTAGCAAAAAGCTACTTAATAGAGTGCATGCCTGGTCTGTACGTTTATCTGGCCGGCTGTTTGCACGTTAACTTGAAAATGAATTAACTTTTTCAAATTCTAATTTCAACAAAATTATCATCAAGGTTTTAGCTCGGCTGTATCAACTTTTCAGGCGTTTTTGTGCTAAATAGTGATCGTAAAGATTACCAAGATAGTGGCATGTCATATAACAGTCGATTCGTCGAGAATGAACATGGTTACTTTCTGTTTTTTTTAACTTTCTATATTAAGAAAATTAATTTTTCATTTGGGAGTTTCGCTTTCAGATATGGTATTTTTTGTGAAAATAAACACAAAGGTCTCGAGTGATACTGGAAACAAAGTTTTTACTGCCTAATGTGTTTCGACATAATGTCATCATCGGAGGTGAAACAATATTACAAAGCTCAACAGGCAGATGGAGCACTATTTATACCCCCTCTGAAACTGATGGAAAACTCCTTCTGAAGCGCCGACCTGATGTACAGCTCTTCCGATCACTCAGGTCAATGATAAAATTAATTAACCCGTCATTTTCGAAGGCTGTTTGATTGTTAAGGAGCAGGGCGTGGTCCGACCGTACTTGCTTTCTGATTTCTATCTCTTCTTGGAATAAAATCCTATCTCGAGCTTTTCCTCTCCATAGGATTTCCATGGAGGCGTTGATATCGACCATTCGATGTTTGGCTGTGATGAGGTGGTCAGCGAACGCAGACTTTCCATCCTGGTTGATCCATGCTCTTCTATGCTTGCGGAATGTTTCGTAGAAAGACCGGGCCGTGGACCCTGTGTACATGGCTTCTCAGTCCGGGCATCGCCTTGTTCCTTTGTACAGGTCATCGTCGTGTGAATGTCTGGCCAGATTTAAGACTTACTTGGCGATGTTTCGTGTGCGGAAGGCCAAACCAATACCTTTTTCACGGAAGAGGTTTGATATCTTGCGTGTGCCTTCTCCATAGTATGTGAATGTGGCGTAGCTTGCTGGTTTTTCGTGTTGCTTCTGCCCATTATTGTTCACCCTGCGTTTGGCTTTATTGAGTAACTCTTCTGGGGAATTGTTCAAAAATGTTGGATATCTGGATTGCTCCTCCTTAACAATCAAACAGCCTTTGAAAGGGACGGATCAATTGATTTTATCATCGACCTGAGTGACTGGAAGAGCTCTACATCAGGTCGGCGCTTCAGAAGGAGTTTTCCATCAGGTCCGCCAGTTCCAGAGGGAGTATAAATAGTGCTCCGTCTGCCAGTTGAGCTTTATAACATTGTTTTGCCTCTGATGATGACGTTATGTCGAAACGCGTTAGGCAGTAAAAACTGTTTCCAGTATCACTTTAGACCTTGGTTTTTATTTTCACATAATACCCGTGATACTAGTCATGCCTTTCATCAATTGGTATTTTTGTCTTTATAAAACCTATTAAAAAAAATCCCCTTAACTCCTTGACCAAATCTCATTCACTATTTCTGTATTCCATTGTATAACTATTTTTTATTTAAGGTATTATATTTAAAAGATTAGGAAATAACTTAAAAAATTGTGATGTTTGGCTTGTTAGTAATAGATTTTTAAATAATTTGTTCTGTATTAACTGGCAGACTTAGAATGTAAGCTTGCAGAGATGATAGAAATGTTTGCTACAATTAAAGGATGTGGAAGAGATGTCATCAAACAGCAATTTTTAGATTTTATTTTATATCTTAAGAATGCAAGAAGCTTGAGTTTTGAATATTGAGATGGTAAGACTAAATCCGTACCTTGGAGGTATAGGACACTGTCTTTTTTTTTTTTTTTTTTTTTTTTTTTTTTTTTTTTTTTTTTTTTTT
>JAHWFO010012390.1:225769-304850 GCA_023313115.1 Rhysida immarginata | reverse complement strand
TCGTTTCTGTGGACGGACATCTAAATGCAGAGCGTTACCAAGACATTCTGGACAACGCAGCACTCCCATCTCTCTGGCAAAGGCCATTTTCTATTCTGGATAACGCACCTTGCCATAAAGCAAGGGCTGTAAGAACATGGTTTGATGAAAAGGGGGTTCAAGAACTTGACTGGCCTGGACAGAGCCCCGAACTGTCCAAGACACTTATGGCAGAATACCGAAAATTACCTATCGAAACGTATCAAAAACTTGTGGACAGTATGTTCCAGAGAGTAGAAGCTGTGATAGCAGCGAAAGGTAGACCAAGAAGATACTAAAATAGGTATATTTTTGAGTTTCTATTAAAATGATGGTGTCCCATGACTTTTGATAGGGTAGTGTATATCCACCACTGATGGCAATGCATTTTTCCCACTATGACAATGTTTGGATGTGCCAGTTGCATAAAACTTCTTTGGCTGCTGGTGTAACCACTGCCACACAGCAAGTGGAACAAAGAAATATGCCGCAATTTTACAGTGTTAGGTATCCTTTTATTCCAGAAACAATAAAATATATGTAATGTGGAAAGTATTTATTGAAGACTGGAATGGAATCTGTACCTGTAAATGGTATTCCAGCGTCTTATCACTGGAGGATAAAAAAAATGTAGGAGAATAGACTGGTAATATTGAAGCAGCGAAGACATGATGAAACCGAAGAGGTTCGATCTCGAGCGACAAATATACGAGCGAGTTTCCGAAAGCCGATTGAAATCTTATATATCCACCACAACTCAATAGAATCCTATTGTACAATTCGGGCATTTATAAAGTGCAGTCATCGATAACAAACTTTAAGACGTGCATTGAACGGCTTTGCATAGGTATTTAATCGAGTGAAAGCTACTCGTAGAATTTTTTTTTTTTTTTCTTTTTTACCAAAATTGGTAGACACTATACAAGAAAGAGGGAACAAAGCTTGACTAGTTTTACCCTTTATTTCCATCTTTCTCAAGGATACAAGAAAGGCAACACAACATGCCTTTATACAGGGTGTTTTTGAATTGAGTACAGATTTTTTGGGAGATGATAGAAGAGGTCCTTAGAAGTATTTTTTGCCATATGAACAAGGGGTCCCCGCAGCTCCGTTTACTTCCAATACTGCATTGAACAATCAAATGACACCGGGACGCAGTGTGCGTTGGTAGGCCTAGATTATTTTATTTTTAACAATTAACACAAGCAATCTACTGGAATAACTTTTAAAGTAATTGTTTGCAAAGAAATTTCAAGGTGCACGTGCTTGTTGGGTTGGTCGTGGCGGACCAGCTGCTTGGCCACCGAGATCGCCAGATCTCACACCGATGGATTTTTTTTTTATGGGGAAGCATAAAATCAATGGTGTACTCCCAACCCCTAGATACCGAAGAAGAATTGGCGGCTCGTGTTGTCGCGGCAGCAGGTGACATCAGCGACCGTGCAAATCAACTGTTTCCACGCGTACATCAATCCATCATAAGGCGTTGTGAATTGTGCTATGAAGCAAATGGCGGTCATTTCGAACGATTACTTTAAAAGTTGTTACAGTAGATTGCTTGTGTTAATTGTTAAAAATAAAATAATCTAGGCCTACCAACGCACACTGCGTCCTGGTGTCATTTGATTGTTCAATGCAGTATTGTAAGTAAACGGAGCTGCGGGGACCCCATGTTCATATGACAAAAAATACTTCTAAGGATCTCTTCTATCATCTCCCCAAAAAATCTGTACTCAATTCAAAAACACCCTGTATACAGAAAATAATTACAAAGGAGTGGGTAAAAAGAGAACAAGACAGAACAGGCAATGCAAAAGAATTGGCCAATGAGGGATTGTGAAAACTCCAAAGACATTTGTGAAATTAGAAGTAGACTGGGAAGCTTATTTTTGGCCTTGAAAATGTTGGTACTCTCAAAATAGCAGGGTTGAAAGGATCATCAGAGATATGTAGAATTGACATCTCATATGGTCTCCCCCTGTATCTCATGATACAAGTCAAAGATGGAAAGCCAACACTTAAATCTATCAAATGGACATTATTGAGTTTTCCTCAATTATAAACAAAATTATTTCCCATGGTTATAGGCTATTCTTTCTAGAATAAACGAGTAGTAATGTTGATTTTACATGTTTCTAATGTATTTACAAGCCCTTTTAAAAAACATTGAGATATGATGTTCTTCTATCTTTAGTCCTCCGTTACAAGCACAACTAGCTGGATCAGTCCACTGACAAAAAAATATCCATTCCACTTCATCCTGAACCCATAAATATAGTTTGTTAGTGTCGTTCAAGATTGTATGGAAAAATTATATTTTGTACAATAAACATCTATTGAAAAAAATGTGGAACGAGCTTCAAACATCAAAATCATGTATTTTTTGAAAGACTTTATTATGATTCTTTGTTTCCTTATCAAATTTTTCAAAATTTAAAAATTACAATATGTCAAGCTACGTCAAACATTACAAATTTTACCTGGTGTCCCTAAAATGAGTGACGATTTGAAAAATCAATTAACAAAAAATGGAAGGCGATAGAAATGTATGGTTTGCTGCGTTCTGCTTAGGAAACCAGGGAATTTATTCCCACCAAGTTTCAAAATTAGTTACAAAGTTCGTCAACAGATGGGGCTGCTGACGGGGGGGGACTACAAAACAATGTTTTCAAAGGTGATGAAACTCCAAAACAAGAAACATCCGCTGTTCCAACGAATAAACCATTCTCGAAGCACACGCTAGTCAAATGCTGATCTGACAAGACGGACCGAACGCTATAAACCTAAGCAGAATGCAGCAAACCGTACAATTCTATGATCTTCCGTTTTTCGTTAATTGATTTTTCAAATCGTTGCTCATTTTTTGGATACCCAGTATATGCGAATTTCCTCCTAAATAAAAGCAACACAGGTCTTATCTAGAAAGAAATACGTATTAATTAGCATAACGATACAGTCAGAAGTGACGCCCACGAAGACTACATGGCGGGGGGATTTCGTAAACGAATAAAATAGCCATTTCCTGAGACCCATTAGGAAGAGCAACTCTCCAACTTCGTAATTTACAATCTTAGTCACATGGCACACATCAACACAAAAGATTAAATTCTTCCCGTGCCTGACTTTACTGCCTGTTTGACTACGCTATAAAAAATGAAAGAGGAGTACTCACACATTTCCGTAAAAATGTATGAGTACTCTGGAAGAACAATGGACTGGCTATGTACAATTGACAACAACTTTCTCCCATGGCCACCCTATTCGTCGATTTTCATTTCTCAATGTAGTCTCCTTTTAAGCTTATACACTGTCCAATGCTGCTTCAGTTTTCTTCTCTTTTCTGCGGATCTTTCCGAATAATAGGATTGGTCTTACTAAGCAAACTAACCATTCATTTCAGTAATCACCTCCTTGTTAGAAAATGCCAAAATGAAATGTGAGTCTCGGATCAACCGAATGCCAAATACAGAGAAATACAGTTAAACAGTGTTATTAAGAATCTCAGCAGAACTAGAAATTTTGTTCGTATTATCAGATAATGAAAGGAAACCCCGATGATGCAGCATTGTGAATCAAGCCTCATATCAGATTGTTAAAAATTATAATCATTCATTTATTTCAGATAAATATTTGGTTATTGAACGAACATACAAGGTGAGCCAAAAGTCGCAGTACACCCTGTTTTTTCGAAAACCTTGCAGGAATTGGGAAATCTGAATATTCCAGTAAGGTATGGGTGAGGTGGTCTATCTTTTACGGTATATACCAAACATGGCCGCCATCTTGAATCTAAGTCAATTTTTTTAAATGGAAAGGGGGTCGTGTGATATATCAAATAACATCAGCATTTTCTGACAATTTCATTCCTGTAAACAGATTTGAAGTAGCAGTTATGGTTCAAAAGTTGCAACACATTTTCTTTCATTTTGTAGCAGGTAACTGACGATGGCTTTGACCACGGAGAAGAGAATTGAAGTCATTTTGATGTCTGGAGAACGAATTTTCCGTGTCATAGCTGCAGATTTTAACAACTGGCACCCAGAAAGACCTCCAATTTCACACAACACTGTCAGGTTCCAAATTCCGAGAAACTGGAACTCTCCGTCCAATAAGTGCTACTGACGAGACAACCTCAACAATGGTTTTGGTGTCCTTCATTAAGAGCCCACAACGCAGCACACGACGTTTGTCAGCAGAATGTGGAATCAGCCAGTCATCGATCGTACGAATCCTTCATGCTCATCAATGGCATCCATTTAAAATTCAGATACTCCAGCACCTAGCAGAGGATGACCCAGACAGACGTATGCAGTTTTGCACTGGGGCCCTAGAGCAACATCGACAAGATCCCTATTTTGCACAAGGTATCTTGTTCAGTGGTTAGATGTTCAATTTCCTGGTCAGTGGAATGGCCACCCAGATCACCTGATCTCACACCATTTGACTTTTATCTGTGGGGCCCTTTAAAGCAACTCGTATATGCAGAGAAAATCAGAAACAGACACCATCTCCAGCAACGCATTGAAGAAGCGTGTGCCAGCATTTCTGCGGAAATCATTAAAGAGATCTGGTCGACATCATTGCCATACAGAATATAAGACTTCATTTCATCTAAAATAGACACTACGCAGGGCTGTGAATATTGTGTATTCTGATCAATGCATGAAGTTGGCCATGTTTATCTTGTATTAACACTGAAAACCAATCAGAATTCCCAAATATCAAATCCATGTCTCCTTGTTTGTGTACATGGAAAGAACTAATCAGAATTCACAGGTATGGAAGAACTTTTATCTCCTCATTCATTTAGATTAACTAAAGTTTGTTTACCTGAGGCAATAACCTACCTTTCTTTGGTTAAGGCTCAAAGATATTGAACAAGGAACAGAGCGACTAATTTTACATACTGGGAGAAAAAAAAGTATCGGAACGGTCTAATTTCTCAAAAAAATACAAGTCAAATTTTTTTTGAGTGCTATTTAATAGTGCCAAATTAGCCCCCTGCACCCTTCGTAGGGGGTGGGGTGGGTGGCAACTTTGAAATTTCAAATTGGAACCCCCCCCCCCCCATTTTTTTTGCAGATACGGATTCTACGGAAAAAATTACATCAATTTTAACCAAAAAATTTTTTAAATACAGGTTGATTATAATTAAAGTTACGATTTCAAAAATCGATAATTTGAAAACTACTCGTCAGAATGACCCGATATTTTAGCAGAACAATCGCGAGGCAATGAGATTTTGTTTGGCGAAGGGGGAAAAAAAAATAGTTCCAAAATCTGCCGATAGATGGCGCTGGCAGGGTTTACATTATCTGGAGATATGCAAATTACTAGTATGTGACATGCGCACCGCAGACATAGCTGCCATAAAACTGCAGAGCACCAGCTCTTTGCTTGAATGCTTCATCATGACTGACTTAATCATTAGTAAGATGTTTGTTCCATGAAGCTCCGTTTTCTTTGGCATTATCACTGTTGTCGTTGTAAGCACATATTCTTGTCTTTTCACTAATAAATTTTTCGTAAACCCCTGAAGTCTGTTGTTTCCTTTTGGCTAACAACATTCCTGTGTTTCACGAATCCATTTTTGGTTTATCCCCTGACATTACCCTGCCAGCGCCATCTATCGGCAGATTTTGGAACTATTTTTTTTTCCTTCTCCAAACAAAATTACTATTTTGTGGGGGTCTGTTTCGATTTGTCTTTTTCCTTGTTTTTTTTTTTTTTTATACTGTAAATGATGTCTCTGTCTGAAAAGGAAAGAATAATCCTCCTTATGATGAGGGAATTTGGAGGTAGATCACAAATTTATTCAATGAAACTTTCAATGATCGCAATCCTATTTCTAAATCCACAGCTTATAGAATAGTTAATGGTTTTAAATGAACCAAGATCTAGAAGACCCAAAACCATTACAAATGAGGATGAGTCTTAAGGCTCAAACACATCTACACGGATTTCAATCAACAAGTTGTCGTGTGCGACTCAAGCGACAACTTAACATCCTTTACGAACTAGTCGGACGACTCATGCGAACGATACGCGTGACTTTGAACTCGTCCGACTTTCTTCCGCATGAAACAAACGAACCACCAATCACATTGCTCGCTTCTGCCACGTCATCATTTACTTTCGAGTTTCGATAACAACAAATTAAAAAATGGAGGCCTGTTCAGTCGAAGCGAGAGCTGAACATGAACTAAGAACTTTCAACGAAGAGGCAGAAATATTAATAATAACAATCTTCTATGTTGCTTTAAAAGCAATTCTCCCCTCTTCAAAGCATTGGAACCCATTATTTCCACAGAAAAGTAGACCGCTTCCAGTGTTATAAACACGTTCAGTCGGATGAATTCCGCGCAAGTGTGTCTAATCTTGTCGCACGCGTCGAGCGCATTTTTTGTCGGATGAAATCTGTGCGTGCAGTTTCCGTGCAGATGTGTTTGAGACTTTAGGAGGTGTTACTGCATTTTCAAGAAAGTACACATTTTTTCCTTGTGATTACAGCGCCATCTACTGTAAAAAAAACAATGATAAGAAATTTGAAGAATCTGAATCTACCATAATAAATTGGGGTTCCCACTTTAAATTTCAAAGTTGTCCCCCACCCACCTCTGAAAAGGTGGCGAGGGCTAATTTTAGCACTATTAAACATCGTAGCTTTCAAAAAATATTGGATGCTTTTTTTGATTTGATGTGGACTTCTCGAGATACTCGCACGAGTTCGACTTTTTTGCATTTTAAAAAATTTTTTAGGTAATTTTTTCTGTAGACTCTGAATCTGCAAAAAAAATTGGGGATTCCCATCTGAAATTTCAAAGTTGCCCCCTACTCTATCCCTGCAAAGGTTGCAGGGGGCTAATTTTTTCACCATTAAATAGCCAGGGTGTCTACAGGTCAAGAAAGTTCTGAAAAAATAGCAAAATTGGAAAATGGGTCACGAAAATTCCGAGTTGCGGAATTAAAATTTGGTCTTTGATTGGCGGACTTACAAAATAAAAACATAAAAATAAGGTTCTTATATGTGGAGCTCTTATAAGGAAAGTAATCCAGAGCTTTAGAAAGTAATACATTGATAAATGTACGAGGGCAGTCCAGAAAGTAGTACCCGTTTATGTATATCGATGGCGCCACTGATCCAAATGAAAGCATACGATGCAGGTATCGATACAAACATCTTAGCTTTGCTGAGGTTGAATTTCGAGTTCATTCAGTGCGTGGTTTGAGTTTTGTGACGGTTTAAAATGGAAAAGAAGATAGAAAATCCCGCCAAATGCGAAGTGGGAGCCGTCATCCGTTTTTTGAATGCAGAAAGTGTCCGTCCCAGCGAAATTCTTCGCAGAATTACGGAAGTTTACGGCACGGGAACTATGGAGGAGTCATCTGTAAGGCGTTGGGTTTGAAACTTCAAAAAGGGACGAGCTACTGTGCACAATGAACAGCGGTCAGGTCACCCATCCCTTATCACCCAAGATCTCAAGAAACGTGTCGATGATTTCATCAGGCAAGATCGGCGCGTAAAACTTAGTGAAATGTGGGTGCACAAAATGCTTTCCGACGAGCACAAGAGCAATCGCATGGATTCAGCATTGTCCTTCTCGACTCATTACGAGCAACACGGCGATGAATTCCTCGACCAAATTGTTACTGGGGATGAAACATGGGTGTGCCATTTCACATCTGAGAGCAAATGCAAGTTCTGGAATGGCACCATCCATGATCTCCAAAAAATCCGCGCAAGTTTAAGCAGCCACTTTCAACAAAAAAACTGATGGCTTCAGTCTTCGCATTTGGCGAGATTTTCTGTCTTCTTTTCCATTTTAAACCATCACAAAACTCAAACCACGCACTGAATGAACTCAAAATTTGACCTAAGATATTGGTATCGATACCTGCATCGTATGCTTTCATTTGGATCAGTGATATGCATAAACGGGTACTACTTTCTGGACTGCCCTCGTAATTATATGTCTGAGTCCATTGTGGTATCCTTTGTTCTGTTTGGGTGGGTGGTTTACAATCCTGTTCACCGTGTCGATAATATGATTCTTTTCGAAATTTGTCTGGTTATTTAATACCTTGTCTTTGTCGTTTTAAGGTGCTTCCTGATTTGTAGGGCCTCGAAAGTCAACATTCTTCTAATAAAAATAGGCAAACAAACGCTACCAATTTTGCTAATCCAAGACTTGTTCCTTATTTCTCATTCATTGACAGCAAAATAGACCAATATGCAACTACTTGATCTAATAAAAATAATTAGGTCAGGAAATTTTCTTAAGAAGTCCCTAAAAACCACCTATCTTTTCTTTTTTTGACAAGACGTGTATTTTTTGAGATATCAGACCGTTCCGGGACTTTTTATTCACCCGGTGGAAAGTGAAGTCAGAGGGTCGGGGTGCGAGCTCTGACTTGTAATAACAGGATTCGGCTGTAGACTAACTATGCTTAAGCTTGTTGCTTATTCCGCAAATAGATGCTACTAACTCAAAGTAACTTCCATTAGCTGCAGTGTTTGGACAAACTTTCAAACCACCCTCATAATCCCGCAAGATTGTTTTATGTACAACCCTAGCGTCAATAAACTTCGGACACCAAGTAATTTGGCTAGAAACACAGTGAAAAGTGCATACAGAGGATTGCAGGCTAATAAAAATAGATTTACTGAGTATATGTAACAATATCAACATCGATTTAGAATCGATTTAATAGTGTGAAATAATTTATTCAAATTTATGTAAAATTGCGTTGTCAACAGGTTTCAAAGAACTTCGTACACAAGGGATCGCCAGCATATAGAACTTTCCTGAAGGCTGTAGAAACACCCAGAATGCTTTGCATCAGGCTTTAAAAGCACCGTCCACGCGACAGAGCACAGTATTCGTGTTGTTTTGAGCCATGGGACGTGGTAAGCCAGTAGAAACGTGTATACGGCAAAAAATTATACAGCAGTTCCAGAATAACAAATCCCAGCGAGCTATTGCCCATGAATTATCAGTTCCACTCTCTCTCTACTGTTTCAGATCATCAAGCGTTTCAGAGAAATCGGGAAAACAGAACCAGGGACTGCACCAGGTAAGCAGCGATTATTGAATGTTAGGGACCTACGAGTATTTCGACGTTACATTGTGAAAAACAGGCATGCTCCCATAAGTGAAATGACTGTTTGGGCTCGAGAATATTTTCATATACCCATATCCGAAAGCACAGTCTGCCGTTACATTAGAAGATGCAACTATTACTTATACGCTACAAAGAGGAAGCCATTTATGAGCACTGTAGCTAAGCCTCGCCAGGTAGCATGGGCCAGAACCCATCTAAAGTGGACCCTTGCCCAGTGGAATAGTGTTCTGTGGTCCAACGAGTCCACCTTTGCAGTGATGTATGGCAACAACGGTCGCAAGGTGCTAAGGACCAAGCACAAAGTAATCATCCCGACTGTTACCATAAGAAAGTTCAGAAGCCTGCATCGCTAACAGTGTGGGGCTACGTGAGTGCAGCCGGGACAGGATCGCTTCACTTTTGCGAGGGCACTATTAACTCTGCTGCCTATATAAACATTCTTCAAAAGCATCTGCGTCCATCCCACCAAAAGTTGTTCAATAGGACCAAGCATCTTGTTGCTCGGAACACCAAGGCTTGGCTACAATAGCAGCGTTTCAGGGTGCTTGCCTGCAGCCCAGATCTGTCACCCATTGAAAATGTATGGCGCATTTTAAAGTGAAAAGTCAGACAGCGGAAGCCTCGAACACTGCAGCAGTTGCGGGCGTGTATTTCCGAAGAGTGGGACAAAATTTCAGTAGAAACAACGCAGAAGTTAGTGTCCAGCATGCCTCAATGACTTCGGAGCTTCATTCGTCGGAAAGGTGACGCCACTCAATGGTAATGTGCAATAAACGGTATGGTGCATGAAGTTCATTGCAACGTGTTGAAAATGCTATATCACAGTTGTACTAAAGCTCTGTGCACTCAATACAGTAATTTTCATTTGTTTACAATTAGTTTCGTTGTACTTATCCAAAATTCTGTAGGTGTCCGAAGTTCATTGACGCTAGGGTTATACTAAATCCCTGTGAATCATAAAATTGTTTAGAGCTTACCATGATGGAAATTGCAATGGATTTAGATTCCACCCTCTACCGGAGAGCATGTGTGAAAGTCTATAGATGTCGAAGTCGTCGGAACCAAATGCTATGATACTGACTTCAGGCTGCCCGATAATCTTTATTCCATTAATTCTTCGTAGCCTAAAGTATTAAATGAAACTGCTTCAGAACAAAAGCACGTGTTACAAATGCTTAACACTTATCTCGTGTAAATCCACATCTTACCCTTTTTCTATTGTCTTCGTGACCGATATTATTTTTTTAGTATTTTCGACGTATCCTTCTTCGCCAATATGAGTCATGGCTGCCCAACACGCCGCTATGATACCGCCAGCACGACTTCCTAAAGATAAGGAGAATGTACTCAACTTTTATTTGCGCAAAACAAAAAAGAAAGACTACAACAAAGAAAATAATGATGCAGTTGCCAAGAGGAGAAAAAAAAACTTTGAAAGACCAACCAGGCAGGCTTGGAGATGCATATATGCCTCCAGGCCAATCGGGTTGGACAAAATATTGATAATGACGAAATCTTCCATCTCGGTACATTATCACTGAAGATCCCTTAGGAGCTGAGCCATACTACAACAAGCAGAAGCAGAAAAGTTTTAGTCATTACACTTATAACCCGTCAAATGAGCTTCGGTGGCTAAAACGACCTTTGCTCACCAGTAAGGTTTCTCCTCACCTTATGGGTGTCGGCAGAAATACTTGTTACTCCAGGTAAACGAAAGTCAAATAGAGGTAGTGGAAAGCCAGCCTTCTCCATAAATGGTATGACAAATCCACCAAGACAAGAGTCAACATGCACAGGTATATTTTTTCTGAAACCCAGCTAATTCAACAAGAGGTTGAAACAAGTATTAAAAGTAAACGAAGAGTATTAGACAGATTTGAGTTTTTGTTTTTGCCGTTACATCTTTTCATAACAGAGCTTACCTTGGCTATCTCTTCGATCGGATCCATGACTCCATGAGGAAAATCGGGAGCTGAGCCAACCAACTGTAAGAGTCCATTGATTGTTAAACATAAGGATACAATAATAATCAATAACATTTATTATTCTTTATCGTCACCATCATACCATGCAAGTATTTTTAGTAATGGCACTTTTCATTGTTTTTAGGTCGACTTTCATTGTGACTGGATCCACTGGAACATGCTTTATCCGCATGCGCATTAAATATGCTGCTTTATCAAACGCTGCATGCGCTGTTACAGGCAGTACAATTTCTGGGTTCTTAATTCCATCGTCTAAGGCTTTATCACGATAAGCTTTACAGGCCATAATGATGCTCTCTGTTCCACCTGAAGTCATCTACGGAAAATTATACAAAATGCTGAGTTAATTTAGATAATTAAACATCTTATACAGGGTGTATCTAAACCCGTGTCACAAACTTCTTATGGTCATCCCCCGCAGCGTATGTTGCGTCCCACGCTGGGTATCGCCACAGCGAGATGAAAACAAAAGTTCATATAAACATGGTTTGGAAATGAACCGTTCATGAGATTTCCGCAGTTAAAAGTGAATTTTTAGCAGCTGGTTTTATACTCAGTGAATGGCAGGTGACATGCGGAGAAGCTACAATAAATGTTCAATATGATGACCGTGGGACACAACACATGCACTGAGGCGATGAAACATCGACTGGCGTACTCGTTCAAGGTTCCAAAGCTCATCAACATCCTAGATAGTTGTGGCATACACCTGGTCTCTCATGTTTAGCTACACCTGTTAATAATCAATATACCGTAAATACGGTATTTAGCGCCAGACCTGAAATACCGGCCCGCCTGTATTAAGCGCCTGGGGGTCCGCTGAATTTTTGCAAATAAGCGCCGGACCTTCAATAACCGCCCGGGCGCTTATTTTAGTTCATTTCGTGGATTTTTCTTCTCTTGCTGCTTTCTCACGGGAATGTTTGCTCTACCAAATGCCACTGCTAAACCGGAAATTAGATACCAGCACGACTGTCTTCTAATTTCTTGTTTTTAATTTTGGATTCAGTCAAGCAACATAGCTGATGAAAAATGAAAACTTCACAATTATAGCATCAATTTTAATCTCGCAACCATAAAGTAGGCTGAAAACCATTCTACAGAGGCTACAGCCAAGCAATTTAGCATTGATCCTAACGGGAATGGAAAACACAGTAGGATACTTTAGAAAAGATGAAGGAGATGGGCGAGAATTTTGCATAATGGTATCCATCACAGTTGTGCAGAATTATATAAGCGCCTGGGGGTCTGCTGAATTTTTGCAAATAAGCGCCCGGGCGCTTAATACAGTATTTACGGTATGTGACGCTATTTCAAGAATTTGTCGTAGCTTCTCCGCATGTCACCTGCCGTCCACAGAGTAGAAAAACCAGCTGCTGAAACTTCAACTTTAACTGCGGTAATCTCATAAACGGTCCGTTATCAGAACTATGTTTATATGAACTTTTGTTTTCATCTCGTTCTGGGAAATCACCACCAGAAGTTTTTGACAGGGGTTCAGATACATCCTGTATTTTAATTTATACATAATATTATTAAAGATTGAAACAACTCATAAAAATAAACACTTGATTTACCATTTTTATTTAAATTCTGCTTAAAGATTAAATCATGTACGTACAGGAGTTGGGCAAAATAATATGAACACCGTTGACTTTAGACATTTTGTTGAATATCAAGAAAAAACATTTGACGACTTATCCTGAAACTTCAGCGGTGTAAAGAGCATGTTATACCTCATATACACTGAGTTAGCAAAACTCATGGGATAGTTACTTAATATCTGGTCGGGCCACCTCTGGCCCTGTGGAGTGCAGCAATACAGCAGTTGACACCAGATAGTCTGCAGAGCCGAAGATAGTTGCTGCCCGTTCGTGGGCGGATGATCCAGTGCCCGGAGCCTGACTTCAACAGCATCCCAGATATGCTCGATGGGATTCATGTCAGGGCTCCGGGCTGGCCAGGTCAGTCGTTGGACCTCTCCTGCATGCTCCTCGAACCATTCGCGGACGACATTGGAGCGATGTGGCGGAGCATTGTCATCTTGAAAGACTGCTACGTCGTCAGGGTGTTTAAATGTCAAAAACAGGTGCAGATGGTCTCCGATGAGTTGACGACACCGTGGACCATTCAACGTTTGGTAGGATAACCAGAGGGCCCATTCCAAACCAGGAAAATGCACCCCAGACCATCACTGACGCCCCACCACCTGTTGGCATGCGGGATCCATCGTTTCGTGAGGTCTGCGCCACACGGTGCCTCCCATCAGCGTGGTACAGTTGATATCGTGACTCATCTGACCATATGACGTTACGCCACTGTTGCAGAGTCCAGCCAAGATGGTTGGTGGCAAATGCACGCCGGAGTGTCCGATGACGCTGGGTAAGCATTGGCACCCGTGTAGGGCGACGGCTGCCAAACCCGAGGGCATGCAGATTCCGACGGATTGTCCACCGAGAGACGTTTCTAGTGCGGCCAGTATTGAACTGGTCTGTGATTTGCTGCACTGTTGCGCTCCTGTCTCTCTGAATCATTCGTCCCAGGTGTCGCCGGTCACGATCATTCAGGGCAGCTGGACGCCCGGTATGGTGCCTGTTGTGGACTGTGATGCCTTCATCCAGCCATTCCCGATACACCCTAGAGACAGTTGAGCGGGGAAAGCCAAATTCCTGCACCACTGCCGAAATGGAACATCCCATGCGTCGTGCACCTACTATCATACCCCGTTCAAAAGACGTCAACTCGCGACGACGTGCCATTTCTGATTAATCACTTATCCAAGCTCTTCCCACAACGTCTAATGGTCCTTTCCCAGAATCCGTTACCCCTGTGAATTCGTGAGCCATGCCCATCAATCAATGTGCTTGCTATCCCACGAGTTTTGCTAACTCAGTGTATTTCAGCAGAAGTTTTGTGTCCTGAAGACAAATCGACGACCAGCAACAAACCGAAAAAAAAATAATGTTTGGGATCACCCTGTAGAAAAATAATGCTTGAAATGCATTGTAACTGTAGCATATGATTATGAGGCTTCCTTTATTTATCTCTGTTCATTTGTATGAGAATAGCATGTATATTCATGGAGATACATAAAACCTGTGCTAACCAAACTTTTGCTTGGTGTCGTAGAAAGTTAAATGCGAAATCTGTTAGCACAGCGACCGGCATTTTTGATCCCCCATGTATCTAAACTTACACTAAAAAAACCTGTCTATAACGACCACTTATGAAAACAATCAGGTCCTAACCTAACTGCCAAACGACATCACTACACTTTTTTCTGTAATCAACCAATCAGGAGCTAAACTAATTCCAATTACACCACTACAATATTCTCTGTAATCAACCAGCCAGAGGGAAGAGATACAAAAATGCAACCACTGGTTCTTTTAGCCTGCTGATATTGTTTACTATGTCTAACAACCAGAAAGTGGTTGCGAAAAATCTCGTCTAAAAATAACGGCTGCTTTGCTTATTGTGTGCAACCAGCCTCACACAGGGAGATCGGACTTCAAAGCCAGGCTCTATTTGGTCGGGAATCAAAATGGCAGACAAAATTTAACTCTTTTAGCTGTCTGGATAATCCCGGGCCGTCCAAATCGTGCACACCGCCTGCGTGCAACATAAAATGGTCACAGGCAAAGCTGAGGAGATAGTCCAAAACTCAGGAGGGGAGTGGGTATAGCTTTTCCTATGCAGTGTTGCCAGACTTTAGGGGTGATTGCATTAAATGAGGCATTAGTTCTTTTGTTACTGATACTTGCTTGTTTTTCGTCTCGCATAACATGGTGCACATTCCGAAAAAGCATAAAATCACTGAACCAGTATTTAAACCGGAGTGGGAGAATATGTTTTTTCTTTTCATTGTTCACAGATCGGATTCGAAATGCTTAATATGCAATCGTGTCCTATCGGGGGGAAAAAATACAATTCTACCTGACATCAAAAAAATTGTCACATTAAAACGAAAGAAATGAAATGGTCAACTGCCTCGTTTTTTTTTTTTGTTTTTTTTTTTTTACAATGTCGAAGTGATAAAGTGATAACTCGACTTTAAGGAACTGATCAACGTAATGTGCAATAAGGAGTAAGGAAGATTAACCGCGTGTACAGGCGCTGCCCGCGAACGGAAATCTTGGACAGCCCTGGGATAATCAATTTTTTTTTTTAATCGTAATTGTAGTCGCCAAATTCTAACGATGTAGTTTCAGTTTTGAATAATCATCATCAAAGCTAAATAATTAAATATAGATCCAAATCACAAAATTTTTCCTTCCATTTTTCGATAAATCATCAAAGCTGTCTAAAAGCACAAACGCACACAACTGTCCACTTGGAAACCATTCAACTGTACCAAGTGACCAGTCGCACTTTATGGAAACACCATGGATGTGCCTGAAAATCATTTTGAACATTTAATTTTCATTAGGAAGACAAGAAACTGCAAACGAAGTAACTTAGATTCTTTTATAAAGAAATGAACACCTTTTTGACGTGAACCTGTATATAACAACCACCTGAGCTTAATGGCCATGTTTGCTTGGCCTGTGTGTGTGTTCGTTATGCATTGAGGAGGATGTGATAATTGACATCATACATGATGAACCACAGACAAGCACCCGTCGTATTTCTTCCATGGTACACATTCCGCACTCATCTGTTTGGCGCATTCTTCACCGTCAGCTTTTGCATCCATACCACCTGCAACTGGTTCAGGCACTGAACCCAACGGACTATCCACACCGACAACGATTTTGCCAATGGATACAACGTCGTCATGCTGCAGACCCTAGTTGTCTCAGCCAGATACTTTTCACGGACGAAGCAACCTTCACCCGGACAGGAATCGTAAATTCGCAAAACCAGCACCATTGGGCAGATGCTAACCCGCACGTTACCAGAGCTCGAGCGCATCAAGAGCATTTCTCCGTGAACATTTGGTGTGGAATTGTCGGAAATAACTTAATTGGCCCTTATGTGTTGCCGCCACGATTGACTGGGCGAACGTATCTTTTGTTTCTGCAAAATGCATTGCCAGAATTACTGGAAGATGTTCCTCTTTTGATAAGATCTAACATGTGGTTCATGCATGATGGCGCTCCAGCACATTTCAGCCATGTTGTGCGAGCACACCTTAATGCTGCATACACGAATCGGTGGATAGGTCGAGGTGGACCGGTAGCCTGGCCTGCAAGATCACCCGACCATAATCCCTTGGACTTTTTTCTGTGGGGTCATGTGAAAACGATCGTCTACAGCACAGAAGTTCCTAACATTATGGATCTACGACAACGAATTGAAAATGCATGCCAAACCGTTCGTAATGCTGGCGACGAACTCTTCCAGGACATCAGACGGGTCTAGTTGGCTGTATCGCGTAAATAAATCGTTTCCAGACAAAGTGCTATAGAACACTTTCGTCTTCTTTTGACCTGAAGATTATGTCACTAAATTTATTGTACATAATTTTGAAACACCCTGTATATGAGGTGTAACATCCAATTTACATCCCTGATATTTCAGGATTATTCGTCAAGTATTTTTATAGATGCTCGACAAAATGTCTAAAATCAATGCATTATGAGATTATCGCCAATATTTTTGGAATAGGACCATGCTCCAATGATCATGACTCTTTGGACATAATGGTATTTGACTGCTAGAAAAATGTTCACATACAACTTGTTCGACTGTTTCTGACAATCCATTATTTCAGCTTTCATGGCCACTAGATGGCATGACTGTACACAAGGACAAATTACAGCATATTTTCACATAAGTATTCATGTTATTTTGTCCACCCTCTGTACCTTCTCAAACATGCTATAGAAAATGGCTTTGTAAAGGTATCAAATGGTTGATATTTCCACAATCTTTGTAAAGGTATCAAATGGTTGATGGTTGAAAAATCCATATTGAATATTACTATGAATACAAATAACGGATCACTTTTACAATAATAATGTTTTCAATGATGTAAGTATAATTTCTCAATGATGAGAACAATGGGGAGGGTTTGGAATAACTATATGTCGCTATACAAAGGATGATGCTTGAGGGGGGGGGGGGGGATCTCAATCCCTCCTTGCATATGTAAAGCTTTTCTAAAAAATAAAATAAAATCTAAAACAAAATATAATACAAAGATCTCGCTAGAAATTGCTGAGTGCTGGTTAATGACATTTTTTATTACAGCAGGAATGGTAGCCAGCTACCGTTGCAATGTTTGGGTTACCAGCAGTCTACCAGTGGTTTTATTGGGCTACAAATACCTTACAACCCGTACTATACAATGCTTATACTATACCTTACAGTCTGATGTCGTGTTGCGGAAATAGTAATTTTTATAGTGCTTGTCGCAATTCAATAGTCGTAGACTATTCTCATGCAAAATTTGCATTATGGTCTCCATTTATCCATGACCTGCGATGTTCTTTGAATCTTTCTCTAAACGACCTCCTCGTTGACCAATATAATAACATCCACACGATGGGCTTGTCAGCCTGTAAACTCCACAGAAACAAAACAAAGACAATCAATTTTCGTACTGTGGAGTTTACAGGCTGACATGCCCGTTGTGTGGATGTTATTATATTAGACCAACAAGGAGGTCGTTTAGAGAAAGATTCAAAGAACATCGCAGTTCATGGATAAATGGAAACCAAAAATCTGCGTTTGCGGATCATATCATAAAAGAGAAACATGAATTTGGACCTATGGAAGAGATCATGTCGATTGAGAAATTCATAAACGATTCCAAGAAGATTTTAACGTACGAAACATTATTCATCAGGAGATACACGAAAGACGATAAGAACAAGGTTCTTAACAACCAAACCAACTTCGGAGAGAAATCCAATCTTAGATACTGTGAATAGCATTATTCACCCAGCCAATAGGACATAACCCAAACATGGATTCAACAGGCAACACAGACAATTGCCCCAATTCGGCAATATCGGACAAATGCCAAAGAAAAGACCAGATGTAGGTCTTTACATAATTTTAATTATATTTATTTATTTATTATTATTGAATAAGTGGCATATACTTAATGCATAATATATAACGAAAATATCCACTAAAATTGCAGTATGATTTATTCACAATGATCCTTCCACTTCAATTTTTGTCGAACTACAAATTAATTTAATATTTTCCCAACTTCTAAGGTATACATGTCAATATAATTTATCCAATTATTCTAACCAACATTCCATTTACACTTTATGTACCGTAAATCTTCTACTATAACGCGACCTCTTATATAACGCGACTCCACTTTTTCGGCCCAAAAAATCGACAAAAATCCTATCCTCTTGTATAACGCGACCCCCATTTTTAATAATAAAAAAAAACAGAAAAAAAAGAAAAAGTACTTTAGTTTTGCTGAGCGAAGAATCTCTAAGTCCTGAATCACTAAAATCATCTTTTTCTTGTAGGCTTTGGTTCGAGGCAGTTTGGAAGTAGGCCTATTTAGAAGTATCGATGTTTGGGAGAAGTTATTATCGATGTTGTTATTATCGACGATCGGCCGCAGTCGTCGGAGGGCTGATTTTTATCCTCTAGTATAACACGACCCAGCAAATTTAGATGCTTTTTTAGGCCAAAATAATTCGCGTTATAGTAGAAGATTTACGGTAGTTCTTCCAAACAATTTTCTCTGGTAAATAATTCTATTGTAATTCCTCCGATCAACTATCAATTAGTCATTTCTCATTGACGCTTTTACGGTGATTGGAGTAAGAAGATTACATGTATATGAACAGATGTCGTATCCTGAACTGATTTGTAGTATGCATAGTTCCTGACGATGAGGTTCACTCGAAACGAGTAGGACAGTAATAAAACTGCTACCAAAAATCGCTATTTCTGGAATCCATTTAATTCGTTAAGTTTACACGGCGATTTAGACCATAATGCAAATTTTACATGAGAACAGTCTAATTTAATGGAAGTGACGTCAAATATTTTTGTTTTTGTATAAAATATTTCTGAAATGAAAAATCTTAACTCTAATCGTTTGAAATGCCTGGGATTTCGCTCACACACAAAGTCAAAATTCGATGTAGAGACGTTTTCCAAGAAAATGGTTTGAGATAACGATGGTAAATTACACTGAATTAAAAGTGAAAATGTAGGGAAATAAAATATTAAGGTTTTCAACATAGTGAGATTTAATTGCCTATCCCTTCAGGAATTTAAAAGCTATTTCAATTTCTTGATCCTTTTTTATAAATCAAGATATTTCAAGAAATTTATTTAGATCAACACCTTAAAAATTATTTATTAGCATTGGATATATTCCACTATTCAATGATGGTGGCATATTTAAAGAAATAGGCTGTACTGCTTAAGTCTCTGCCCACATAGTATCAAAGATAACATCACACCAGCGGGTAAGGGAAACATGCGAGTTTTATCACATACTCACTCATTTCATAGTCACATCGGCATTGAATTCGGCTCGAGTCTGATGAGGACTCGGTTCTTTTTGCCTGACCTGCCAGGCTTATGACCTCTTTTATTGAGAGGCTTACCACAACTTCATAAAAAATAAACACAGCTATAGTTTCTATCATTAACGCTGGATATATTGGAAGAAGTGTGATACGAGCTAGATTACAGGATTGACATTTCTCGACTCACCATCAAACACATGAAAGATAGATAAAGATGTGGATATTTACGTTGTCCAATGACAACCTGGCCCAAAGGAACGCCTCAGACGACATGGCGAGAAAAGGTCGAAATCTTCTCACGATATCGAGAGAGCAAAGCGAGGACGAGCCAGCGTCTGTAATTCTCCTGAAGTCCGCCACAATAATTTCAGAATAGTGTAGATCTTGCATAGAGGAATCTGCATACGAACTTTTACTCCTTTATATCTCTATATACCAAATGTACCAGATGGTCCCCTATAACCAGTCCAGTGGGCCAATCAAAATCAGACTGCTAGTGAAGTAGGACATACTCGTAAGTAATCTACATACAAAATTTCAACCTTCTTTGTCAAAGGACATAGAAAATATGAAGGGAACAGACAGACATGGTAAAAAAAAATACCAATAAGCAACTACTTACCCTTTCTTCCATTACTTACTAATTTTAAAACTTATTACAAACGAGTTGTGCCCACAGCTTCGTCCACGTAGAACTCAGTGCGGAGAAAGTCAGCGCCAAAAAAACTTTAAAAACTGCAGCCAAAGGACAAAACTAAACAACAACCACCAATAAGCAAAGGAAAATTCGAAGTCCGTTATTTGCCACCTACAAAGGGTATCAAAACCAGAGTTAGGATTGCCACCTTCGTCAAACAAAATTTCTCCATCTAATGTAATTAATAATTTTTCAGAGATATTAACATTTTCATTGAAATATAATTTTTCTTTTAAATTAAACATTTCTTAGTGTGCAAACGGACTTTTTCAAAATCATGATGTCTTTTACACAGGCTGGCGTACTTTCTGAACCGTCCTGAATCCCCCCTTAATTGAGTCCCCCAGTAACGGCTGCAATAACCGGAGAAAGGCTGTTTGTAACTGGAGTCCGGCGAAAAAAGACCAATATGGGAGTCTCCAGCCCAACACAGGAGAGGTGGCAATCCTTGTCGTAGAATTATTTTATGTAGTATATTTTTAACCTCAAAAGGAAAAAAAATTAACCATAGCGCGGTTTAAAACAATCTAAAACACTCTTTGGACATCTTTTGGTAAGCTTTTGAACATCGCACGGTTCCAGTGTCTGTGTTTTTCCGTGGGAATGGGACGTTTTCCCGAGGAAAAAGTAGCCTAAATGTTGACCCACACTAAGTAAATTAAAATCTGTCCAGTAGTCTTTGCGTGATGCACAAACAACCACGGACATGTTACAGTTTTATTATACCGGGTGGGCAAGAAATAACGTGAGGTGTTCAGAGCTCGCTAGCGGGAATTCTATTAGGCCAAATGCAGTACATTTTGGTGTATATACTTAGTAGAACATGCAGTTTCGATTTCTGCAAAAAAAAAAAAAAAATAGTACCAAAAGTCGCCATAGGGGGCGCTTATTTCAAGAAAACAATGAATACATTTGCATAAGCGCGTTCCGTGTTGAGCAATCATGACAATAAAAGGCAAGGCTGAGGATTTCCCATCATTCACGAACGAATGGCCTGACGATGACGCTTACTCTGCCTGACCGGGCGTTATTAGTCAAGTTGTTTTATCAGAAGAGCGACAATGCAAGTGCTGCCCTTCGTGAATTCCGGCGATTGAAAACGTTACGAAGAGGACCGACGTGCATAACTAACTTACGGAAAATGATTGAACGATTTGAATCTACCGGAACGCTAGGAGTGCAAACGAATCGGGCAGCAACACGTTGAAGAAGTTGCAACTGCTGTTGTGGAACAGGAGATGACTACTGCGCAGGGTACCAGCAGTGCACATGCAATAGCACGCCAAACAGATATCCCATATTCGACGGTGAGGAAAATATTGCATAAGATATTGACATTTTATCCCTATAAACTCACACCTGTTCAACAATTGCTTCCTGGAGATTAACTTACCCGAACTGACTTTTCGTTGAGATTTTTAGCACGTATGGTAGTGGATGATGCATGGCCATGGCAAGTTTTATGGAGTGATGAAGCACATTTTTATTTGAATGGTGATATCAATACCCACAACTGCCGTATTTGGGCTGCATCAAATCCACAAGTGTGTCTGCCAACTCCTATGCATTCACCGAAGCTAACAGTATGGTGCAACTTTACTGCTTCTTTCATCATCGGCCCGTACTTTTTTGAAGAAATCCGTACCCGTGGACCGGTGACTTGTTCCGTCAATTCTGCCAGGTATGCCGATATGCTTGAGAATTTTGTGATACCACGATTGCAGGAAAAGGGTTATCTGGATTCTACCATTTTTATGCAGGATGGTGCGCCACCGCACATCGGACATCAGGTGCAGCAGATCTTGCGAGAACGTTTTTCAGACAACAGAATAATTAGTCATGCATTTCCCATGGTATGGCCACCCAGGTCGCCTGATCTCAACCCTTGTGATTTTTGGTTATGGGGATATTTGAAAAGCCTTGTGTATCAAGCACATGTTCCTGACCTCTCAACCTTAAAGGATCAAATAACGTTACATATCAGACTAATTAATGCAGATATGCTGCGAGCTGCCATAGAAAATGTCGTGTACCGCAGGCAGCTATTGGAACAGCACACTGGTGGTCTTATTGAAACACATTTGGAATTAAAAATAAAACATTGTTTATTGTTGTTACTAAAGTTGGTTTGTACAGTATTTGTTCATTTGACAATTAGGTATTCATTGTTTTTTTGAAATAAGCGCCCCCTATGGCGACTTTTGGTACTATTTTTTTTATTTTTTATTTTTTTTGCAGAAATCGAAACTGCACGTTCCACTAAGTATATACACCAAAATGTACTGCATTTGGCCTAATAGAATTCCCGCTAGCGAGCTCTGAACACCTCACGTTATTTCTTGCCTACACAGCAAGCAACAAAATATCTGTTTCAATTAACATTATCCCAAATAAACAGATTCCTTACTAACTTTCCATCAGCACTTTAAAAGCAGTTTACTTACTACTCCACAAGAATCTGGTCCTCCATGGAATAAATTACAGGTCATTCGAACGACTTCAGCTTCCATTTTTCTTATGCCAGGAAAGACGTCGGAATGCAAAGGATTGGTGTATGCACACAAGCCATATATTTTGCTTGTAACATCCGAAAGACCTACAGAGTAATTGTATACAGCTCCTGATACTCGACCTCCCTTCCAGTCTATTTTACCTATAAGAAAAATCAGAAAGGAAAACCTTTCAACTCCTGTACTGTGCATGACTTGCTTATTCACATAATTAACAATATTTTTCCTTTATTTTTTTCCAGTCACCAACAGCATTATTTACCCATGTGTAAGTATTCTTCTGCTTGCTTTAAAACTTCATCCTGAATAAAAAACATACGACATAAGTTCTATCTTTGGAGTAAACAAGATAAAGAGAGAAATCTTAAGGTAAATTTTCCTACTTTGCTCAGTCCTTGTTGTGGAAGACGTTTAATAAAAGGGACATTTTCATTTCCTTTTCTTATTTCATCTTCGATCATGTTTTGCGTTTTTCCTATTTCTTCCTCGATTTTTCTTTTTACATAAGGCACCATTTTAACATATTTGAAGAACTTCTTTTTTAGCCGCTTACTAAGAGCTGCAAAAATAAATTTTATTTGTTAATTAAAAACGAAACTAGCTTCAAGCTAACTATGTTTTTCATCCGATACATTAAAAAGAATGTAAAACAAGTTTTAACTATAAAAAAAATTCGTGGAACCGACTTATTGATTTGCCCTCATATTTGCAAATATCCAATACAAAATGAACGACAATTGTACCAAATAGCAGTGAAGTGATTACGATTCAAAGCATTTTTAATAATGAAATAACAGGCTAAAATTAAAAATCAGTTTGTTTACTAGTATCTCCATACACTATATGATCACAAATATCCGGACACATGCACATCCCTTTGCCCGAATCACAGCTTCCACCCTTCGGGGAAGACTTTCCACCAAATGTTGGTAGGTACTTTCCGGAATGTTCCTCCATTCCTCCTGAAGAGCGAGAATCAGTTCAGGTACAGAAGTTGGCCGATGTGATCTGGCCCGCAAGCGTCTTTCCAATTCATCCCACAGACTCTCTATAGGATTGAGGTCGGGACTTTGTGCCGGCCAACCCATTTCTTCGACCCCTGAGTCCGCAAACCACTGCTGTACACGCCTCGCTTTGTGGCACGGAGCATTGTCGTGTCGGTAGAGAAACGGCCCGTTTCCGAAAAATTGCCACAACGTTGGAAGTGCACAGTTGTCCAAAACATTCAGATAACGGTCGGAGTTCATGATTCCTTGCACAGGAACGAGCTGGCCCAGTCCGTATCATGAAAATGATCCCCACACCATGACTCCTCCTCCTCCGAACTTGACTGTGGGCTCTGTGCACTCATGTAAGAAGCGTTATCCAGGTATGCGCCAAACCCAACCTCGTCCATCGGATTGCCAGAGTGTGTAGCGAGATTCGTCTGTCCACATTACACGTTTCCATTGGTCCATTGTCCAGTTTCTGTGGGCTTTGCACCACTCCAGACGTCGCTTGGCGTCGACCCTGCTGATGTGGGGCTTGTGGGCAGCAGCACGGCCATGGAATCCCATAGTGTGCAGTTCCCGACGAATTGTCATGGTACTGGCATCATTTGCAGAGGCGTTTCGAAACTCTGTGGCAATTTTTTCTGCCGAGGACTTCCGGTTGCTGCGGGTGACACGACAAAGCACTCGACGGTCTCTGTCCGTTAGTTTCTTGGGTCTACCGGTTCGTTGTTGAACTGTTGTTGATCCCTGGGTCTTCCATTTCATAATGACATCGCCTAATGTTGACTTGGGTATCTGAAGAAGGCTGGAAATGTCACGCACGGACTTGCCGCATAGATGACATCCAACGATGGTTCAACATTGTAACTCACTGAGCTCTGCCGAACGACCCATTCTTGCCAATGTCCAAGCAGAGTTGTGTCTGAAGGTGTGGGAAGCTATTTAAATGATGTGCAAGTCATTATCATGTGACATTGGGCCAATCGATGATCTGTGAGGGGTGTCCGGATATTTTTGATCATATAGTGTATACTGGGCAATGAATTAGAAACCTTGTTCAATATGGTATTGACCCTCCTTTGGCTGTAATTACAGAACATGCACGGTTTGGCATGGACTCTACAAAGCGTTGCAATGCAGGTAAGGTGATCGCAGACCATGCATTTGTCAGAGAGACCTTCAGGTCCTGCAACGGAGGTCTTCGATGAATGTCTCTTTCCAACATGTCCCAAACATTCTTGATCGGATTAAAATCCGGACTTTGCGGATGTTGCAACTCGGTATCATGTTCAGAAAACCACTCCTGAACAATTCTTGCACCATTTTCAGGATGGACTTGATCTGCAACAATGCTCAGGCAGTCTTTGGCTTTCACCCGACTGTCAAGGAATATCAGGGTACCCTTGCCATACCAACAAAACATGGCCCATACCGTGACACCTCTTCTTGCAGCTTGAACTGTGTTCACAACACGTGAGGAGTCCATCTTTTCGTGGGGCTGCCACCAAATTCTTTGCCGGCCATCGGTGCAAAACAATGTGCAACGTGACTCGTCTGACCACATCACCTTTTTCCAGTCATCTACTCTCCAGTCACACCGTTCTTTACACCACTGCAGGCAAACTTTCCAGTTTGTTGCTGACACCAGGAACTTCCTCACTGGCATACAACTTCCCATCCGTATTCGCTTCAATTCTCGGCACATTGTTCTGGAGGAGATGGGTTGCTATGATCCTTCATTAAAGTCTGCCGTCAGTTGCTCCACCTGCGACCTTCGGTTTTGCCGCACAATCCGTCTCAGACGACGTCGGTCCCTGTCTGTGTTGATCCACAATTCTGCCATTCCGACAACTCTTGTGGATTCCGTTTCCACGCATTGAACACCTTGGAGACCTGACCTTTTGAGATACCGGTCAGTTGTACTGTCCTGGAAATCCTAGTTCCAGCTAGACGGGCTCCCACAATAACTCCTTTTTGGAACTCAGACAGGTCTGCTGTTTTCCCCATTTTGCTCAACTTGAGCAGCTGCAGCTTGTTCCTACCCTATACCTGCAGCTTGGAATGAGCATGTACCTCACGTGATTGCATCATTTGCATATCACAATCGTTTCTGACTTGTGACCCTGCTTTACATATCAGTACAGTAATTCATCATGGGGTTTCTAATTCATTGCCCAGTGTGCGTATGTTAAAAGAATAATATTCCAAAAACTAGGATAAAAGCACCAGGAGCACTGCGAACACCACTGCTTATGTGTTTATAAACACACTTGGAACAGACTTGGCAATGAAAGAGTTAATGTTTAACATAAAACACAAGTTACAATTTCCACATTTAAATACCGGGCGGGCAAGAAATAACGTGAGGTGTTCAGAGCTCGCTAGCGGGAATTCAATATGACCACCAGTATGCTGTTCCAATAGCTCATGCGGTGCACGACATTTTCTACGGCAGCTCGCAGCATATCTGCATTAATTAGTCTGATATGTAACGTTATTGGATCCCTTAAGGTTGAGAGGTCAGGAACATGTGCTTGATACACAAAGCTTTTCAAATATCCCCATAACCAAAAATCACAAGGGTTGAGATCAGGCGACCTGGGTGGCCATACCATGGGAAATGCACGACTCATTATTCTGTTATCTGGAAAACGTTCTCGCAAGATCTGTTGCACCTGATGTCCGTAACGTTTTCAATCGCTGGAATTCACGAAGGGCAGCACTTGCATTGTCGCTCTTCTGATAAAACAACTTGACTAATAACGCCCGGTCAGGCAGAGTAAGCGTCATCGTCAGGCCATTCGTTCGTGAATGATGGGAAATCCTCAGCCTTGCCTTTTATTGTCATGATTGCTCAACACGGAACGCGCTTATGCAAATGTATTCATCGTTTTCTTGAAACAAGCGCCCCCTATGGCGACTTTTGGTACTATTTTTTTTGCAGAAATCGAAATTGCATGTTCCACTAAGTATATACACCAACATGTACTGCATTTGGCCTAATAGAATTTCCGCTAGCGAGCTCTGAACACCTCGCGTTATTTCTTGCCCACCCGGTAAATAAAAAAATTCTGCTTACCTTCTTCTTGAAAAATAAATTCATATATCCAGACAATACATAATGTAACTAGAAAAGATGATAAGATCAGGAACCAAGGTTCTTGTCCCTCGCAGCGGGAATTAATATGAACTCGAGCATCATTGAGATAAAGTAACAGCAAATCCTGTTATACAAAAAAAAAAAATATAAAAAAAAAAATACATCCACCATTTAAAACAAGTGAAAACAGTAAATTAAAATGTTAAAAAAATAATATTTCGAAAATGTGTTATTTTGTTCAATCCTAAGATACAAATGCATAACAAAGAACTCCAATTCACGATTCTGAAACAAAATATAATCATAAATACACTTTACAGTATCCTGAAAATATAGAATGGCCTATACCACACAAGAATTTCATATCCAAGATATGACGGTACACTTTTAAGGTTGTTTTACGTTGGGTATTATACAGTTTAATGAATATCAAGATCACTGGCCTCCTACTATTTTCTTCAAAATTTTATTTTCTGATATTGGAACTGTTTGTGTACAAATGTGGTTCCCTAAATTTATATGCTGCTCACAAAATGAGTAAGAGGACAACCAAACACCACTGGATACTGCTTCATCTTTGCCAGTGTTAAAAATTATCACCATTGCGGAAGAACATTGCAATAATTCAGTAATTTAGTAACTTAAACCCAATACACTCTTAAATTATAAAATAAAAAACAAAATTTTTTTAATATCCATAAAAATTATAAGGGTCGTACAAATGAAAACAAAAATTATTTATTTTATCCAAAGTGCATATAAGGAATTTAAAAATACTCTCCAAATGTGTTAAGGCATTTATCCCACTGTGTAACAAGGCGTGGAATTCCTTTATGGAAGAAGTCTTTCGGTCGCATGTGGAACCATTCCAAAACCTCTTTCTTCACTTCATCATCCGACTGAAACCTGCGGCCTTTCAGATGTTTCTTGAGATCCCCAAACACGTGAAAGTCGCATGGGGATAAGTCAGGGCTGTAAGGTAGATGCTGCATGAGGTCTACCGTTGCTTTCGAGGTGTGAGGACGCGTGTTGTTGTGGAGAAGAAGAACTTCTGTAAGAAGTTCAAGACGCTTGCATTTGATGGCCGTGCACAGTGCCTTCAATGTTTCCCCATTAACTGCGTTAAACAGAAAGTCCAGTAAAATCAGGCCTTTGCGATCAAAAAACACGGTCAACATCACCTTCCCCGTGCTGTTTGCGATTGCTTTTGATTTTTTCGTGATTTGACTTTGATTTGTCTGCGATTGCTTGTTTGGACGAAGCGAACACTCGCAGAGTTTCGAAGCGCGAGCTATCGTTCTTTCTCACGTGATGCAACACTTTGCAACCTATTGTTCAATTTGC
The DNA here is from genome assembly GCA_023313115.1 of Rhysida immarginata. NCBI lineage: Eukaryota > Metazoa > Arthropoda > Chilopoda > Scolopendromorpha > Scolopendridae > Rhysida > Rhysida immarginata. Next base: position 276,619 of record JAHWFO010012390.1, on the reverse strand, counting down.
ACGGGGGGTTTCGCAATTGTTGAAAACAAAAACTTACGATCCTACAAATCATCTTTTTTTTTCCCACACAAATTTTTGTTTTCATTTGTACGACCCTGATACATACACAAAAAATTGGGTCTATGACAATTCAATGGATGCGACAATTCGGTGGAAATGTACGAGGGTGGGCTGAAAAGTAATGCCTCCATGGCTGTAACTTTTTTATTTTTTAACAGATTTTCAAAATTCTTTTTGTATCTGATGCTCACATTTCTCCACTATGTAATGCACTATTCACTTTTCGACATAGTCCCCATCCCTTTCCACGCATTGTACCAACGCGTGACTAGTCGGGTGAACCCGTCGGAGAGGAATTCCGGGGTTGTCGTCGACACGAGGATTGAATGGCAGCTTTGGATCCTCTTCTGCAGCATGATAACGCCCGTCCGCATACATCAGAGGGGGTTGCAGCGCCTACAGTTCAAAGATGAAAAACTGCAGTTCAAAAATGAAAGACTTTGCACCTTGCGACTTTCACCACTTCCTAAAGAGGAAAGAGCACCTTAAGGGGCATGAGTTGCGTTCTGACGACGAGGTGAAACCTGCCATTCGGTCTTAGTGTCGACAACAACCCCGGAATTCCCCTCTGACGGGTTCACCCGACTAGTCATGCATAGGTACAATGCGTGGAAAGGGATGGGGACTATGTTGAAAAGTGAATAGTGCATTACATAGAGGAGAAATGTGAGCATCAGATATAAAAAGAATTTTGAAAATCGGTTAAAAAATAAAAAAGTACAGCCATGGAGGCATTACTTTTCAGCCCACCCTCGTAAATTCAATCGAGATTTTAAATCACTGAAGAATTTTAGATATTTAACTCGTTGTTTGTTTATAATTGACACATCTTTATTGCAATTACAAAGCAATTTGCTTCATTTATTTTATGTCGAAGTTACTTTTTATGCGGGAATCTTTTATTTTTTATTTGTTAGTTTACAAATCAATGAGATTATTTTTTTAGTAAATAATTTATTACAGTAGAACCTCGATAAATCGAAAACCTTTATAATTCGAAAATTTTGTCTACTCCCTTCTGCTCAGAGGCAAAAACCTCGATAATTCGAAGTACTGTAAAAACAATGGATAAATCGAATTTTTTCGAGGAAACTTAGCCCCTTATAATTCGAATTCTGGCAAACAGAGTCTCTATAAATCGAAGTTAAAGGTCAATGAACCTCCATAAATCAAATTTTCTCAATCCGGGCCTCTATAAATCGAATCGTCAACAGCTCACACGTGTGCGTGACGTATGTCTAAACGTGATAATAACGTGTGACTAAACTTGAAATCTTCATTTCTTCCCTCCCTTTGTTTCAGTGAAGTGCTTAGACCTGGTCAAGTGTCATTAATTACAGTGATTGCTGTGGTGGACAAGTTCGTGAGATATGGATTCCAACAATACAAAACGTAATCATGAAACACTTTTTAATTAAAAACAGTAATGTTTTTCATTGAAATCCTCTAAAATGTTTTAAAACGAAAGTTTTTAAAATTAAACCACCCAAAGCTAATTTTATGAATAAATAAAGCATTTTTAAGTACTGTACCCGTTTAGTGAATCTGTATATCCTTCCTGAGAAATATCAGCATTCTGTACCGTTACTGAAATCTCACACAAAACCTCAATAATTCGAATTTTATTTTACTTAACCTCGTTAAATCGAACCTTGATAATTCAAAACCTCTATAAACCGAAGCATTTTCCTCTTCCCTTGAAATTCGATTTATTGAGGTTCTACTATAAATCATTTTGTAAAAAGTGTAACATTTTCTATTTTGTTTTATTGGTAAGAGTTCCATTATTCAATTAAAAATACTTACTTACTTTACTTTTCAAACCTAATTATACATTAGGATCGCGGGGACAGCAGCCCTATGGAGGATCTCCAGCGATCGCGATCTTCCGCCATCAGGTGCATGTCCTCCCTGGTAATACCCAAGCGACTCGAACCCCCAGATTCTCCATGTAGTCTAGCCATCTGGTTTTAGCCCGACCACTTGGTCTCTTACCTACGACTGGAAAGTAACAACTGCCTACGAAGACCAGTTTGCGGCATCTGTATCACGTGGCCATACCAGCGCAACTGAGATCTCTCAATGCGGAGAAGTAGTGGCTCAACACCTAAAAACTCCCTTATTGTGCTGCTGTGCACTCTTTTCTAGTAGGGTAACTCCTGCCACATCTCTCAGAAATCTCATTTTGGCCAGTTGTACCCGCAATCGCACTCTTTCGGTCATTACCCAAGACTCATGACCATAGGTGAAAATGGGGACAAAGATAGATTTGAAGACGGAGAGCTTGGCTTTGTTGCGCAGCTCACGTTTCGTTACCACAGATCGCCACAGTTCACGTCTGACACAGCTTGCTGCACCGATCCGAGCATCCAATTCTTTTTCCTGCCGCCCATCACTCGTGAATGCAATCCCGAGACACTCGAACTTCTCCACCTGTCTCAATGGGGCTTCCCTAACATGGAAAGCCACCAGAACCTCAGTCTTAGCCACACTGATCTTCATCCCAGCTTCTTTACATTTGGCTGCAAACCGGTCTAGTGCATGCTGAAGGTTAGTGCGAGAAGACCCAAGAAGGACAAGGTCGTCAGCAAAGAGCAACCTCTCCACCCAGCAATCGCCCACACAAAAACGCTCATCGCCTCGAAATAATTCTTAAATTACTACTTAAGCTCGTTAAAATAGGCACAATAGGAATTGGGTAGATAATTTTATAACTTGACATTAATATAGCACGGTGCCACCCCCCCCCTCTTACAAAAATGGAAGGGATAAGCGAAAGTCAGTTGGTTTTCAACCGTTCTCAAGTGTGGATGGGAGTTGGCTAGAACAATGTGCATACGTAAAAACAGAAGTGCTTTGTGGTCAAAAAAACTAACTCTCTATTATAAATTTTCCAACTATTTTTCAAATATGTTTTATTAAAAAATTTCAATGTCTGCTCATTTTGGGATACCCTTTACAACTACAGCTTCTGTATGCCCAAAACTACTCCACATCATAAGTAAGGCTGCGTGCGAGTCGAATAATTTCAAGAAAACTTTGATTTGAACCATTCGAACATGCTATCAAATCTACATTAAAACAATTCGAAATGAATTGATCTGTTTCTCGAGTCATTCGAGCCTTTATCGAATTCATTTGAACTAGCATTGAAGTTTGGCTGCTGTAACGAATTATGTGATTCATTCAATTAATTTGTATTCAACAGCTTTTGAATACCTTATTTGAAACCTATTCGAATGGCCTTTGAATATTCCTTTCAAAACCATTTGAACATTTCTTTTGAACATACCTTAGTTTTCTTCACTTTTCTCAACATATTTGTTGTAATTTCCGTATGAAAGACCTTGATGATGAATTTGGTTCCATTTCTAGCACTATTGTTCTAACGTTAAAGTTAACACTGCAGTCGTACGCGTACGAGTGGTTCTGAAATCTTTGAATTTCAATTAGGTATTTTAACTAATTGAAACTGCATTTACAATGTCCCCGATGATTTCTAATGGATTAGTCCGCCATAAACGCCGAAATGAGCTATTATTTGTAAGTAGTTATAAGCTTATTTTCGGATTATTTGAAGGTTTCGAATGGTATCCTTCGGATAAAACCAATTCGAGCTTACAGGAGTGATCAGCCTCCTTGAATCGAATTAATCGAATGGATTTGATTTCAATTCAAGTGGTTTTTGAACTTTTTCCGAATCCATTTAAAATTATATTTGTTTCATTTGAAGCAGAATTTGTGGTTTTCAAATGAATTCGTCTGCACTCTTATTCGACTCGAGTTAACACTCGTACGCAGCCTTAATCATAAGTAAATATAACACAGCATGTACACAAATGATTGCCCTGGTTTCATGATTTTATTGTAGATGTATTATTTAACATATCACAAAACTTTACAAGTACATAGAGCGACACATATCATCTCACCAAGTTTTTTTTTGCCATGTGAAGGGTGTCGTTAATGTGCCCCTTTAGTGACTCTACAGATGTAAAAAAAAAAAAAATCTCAATTCGTTTACCTCCACCAGGTATGTAAATATGAAACCGGAATTTTTGTATAGAAAATACACGTTTATGTATGAAAATAATGATAAAAAATATTTTATTCGAAGTATTGCCCATTGCTGGCTATACATTTTCCCACCTATCTGACAGTTTATGGATGCCACGTCAAAAAACTGTTGGTCTTTTGAGACAAACTAGTCATCGAGCCATTTTCATACATTTTTGTAAGAAGTGAAGTGCTGCTCAGCAAATGTGTATCCCATTGATGCAAATAAGTAGTAATCAGACAGAGCCAAGTCTGGTGAGTAAGCCGCATGCGAAAGTATTTCCCAACTAAACGCATCAATGGTTTCCTTGATCAGTTTTGCTGCGTGATGGTGCATTATCACGAAGTAAAATCACTTTGTGTTGCCTTTTTTGATATTCTGGTCGTTCTTCACGCAAAGCTTGATTCAAATCGATCATTTGTTGTCGGTAGTGTTCAGTATTAATGGTTTCTCCAGGTTTCAGCAGCTCTTAATAGATCACACCCTTCTGATCCCATCAGGTTTCTCACGTCAAAATCGCCACTTTTGAATTTTTTAAACCATTTAAAGCACTGTGATTTACCAAGAGCATGCCCACCGTAAGCTTCAACAAGCATTCTATGCGATTCTGCAGCAGTTTTCTTCAAATGGTAACAGAAAATCGATGCTGTCTGCAAATCATAGTTTCCAGACACAAAATCTGACATGTTCAACGCAATTAAAAACTATGCTGTTGTATGAAACTTGTATTGTTGTGAGTTGAAAATCTTTGTCAGATGTCAGAGTAAGAAAATGGTGCCAACGATGCAATTTAACAGTAGGCGCATTCGGCAAGTCAGATTTATTGTGAGAAGAAACTAGCGTAGTCACATGACTTCTTGCTGAGAACAGAAATTCTTGCTACAGATTTACCGAACAGCTTGTCTCGAAAGTCGGGCTAATCAAAATGGCATTCTTCATATTTTTATCGCCGTTTCCAGTGCAAATTGGAAAGGAAATAATTAATAATAAATAATAATTATTCGACTAATTTTTCCAAGTGTTCTTTGTCTACTAAACCCTACAATTTTATACATATGATTTTTAAAATTATATAAAAGTTATAATAATAAACACACATGGATAAATAAATTAAAGTAATAAGTGTAACCTTATAATAATTTAATGTTTTTTTCTTTTATTTATTAACAATGTTAAATGATTTAATTATTAATATGTTAAGTATTACACTGAGTTAGCAAAACTCATGGGATAGTTACTTAATATCTGGTCGGGCCACCTCTGGCCCTGTGGAGTGCAGCAATACGGCATGGTAGTGAGTCTGCAAGTCCCTGGTACACTTCTGGAGGCAGTTGACACCAGATAGTCTGCAGAGCCGAAGATAGTTGCTGCCTGTTCGTGGGCGGATGATCCAGTGTCCGGAGCCTGACTTCAACAGCATCCCAGATATGCTCGATGGGATTCGTGTCAGGGCTCCGGGCTGGCCAGCTCAGTCGTTAGACCTCTCCTGCATGCTCCTCGAACCATTCGCGGACGACATTGGAGCGATGTGGTGGAGCATTGTCATCTTGAAAGACTGCTGCGTCGTCAGGTTGTTGAAATGTCAAAAACAGGTGCAGATGGTCTCCGATGAGTTGACGATACCGTGGACCATTCAACGTTTGGTCCAGGATAACCAGAGGGCCCATTCCAAACCAGGAAAATGCACCCCAGACCATCACTGACGCCCCACCACCCTGCACCACCACCTGTTGGCATGCGGGATCCATCGTTTCGTGAGGTCTGCGCCACACAAGGTGCCTCCCATCAGCGTGGTACAGTTGATATCGTGACTCATCTGACCATATGACGTTACGCCACTGTTGCAGAGTCCAGCCAAGATGGTTGGTGGCAAATGCACGCCGGAGTGTCCGATGACGCTGGGTAAGCATTGGCACCCGTGTAGGGCGACGGCTGCCAAACTCGAGGGCATGCAGATTCCGACGGATTGTCCACCGAGAGACGTTTCTAGTGCGGCCAGTATTGAACTGGTCTGTGATTTGCTGCACTGTTGCGCTCCTGTCTCTCTGAATCATTCGTCCCAGGTGTCGCCGGTCACGATCATGCAGGGCAGCTGGACGCCCTGTATGGTGCCTGTTGTGGACTGTGATGCCTTCATCCAGCCATTCCCGATACACCCTGGAGACAGTTGAGCAGGGAAAGCCAAATTCCTGCACCACTGCCGAAATGGAACATCCCATGCATCGGGCACCTACTATCATACCCCGTTCAAAAGACGTCAACTCGCGACGACGTGCCATTTCTGATTAATCACTTATCCAAGCTCTTCCCACAACGTCTAATGGTCCATTCCCAGAATCCGTTACCCCTGTGAATTCGTGAGCCATGCCCATCAATCAACGTGCTTGCTATCCCATGAGTTTTGCTAATTCAGTGTATATTTGTTATAATAATGGTCGTAATCTTTTTAATATTGTAATTTTTAATATAAAATTTAGAATCTTCAATACAGATTTTCTTCAAACTGTGGAGGTCACCATGACTGCTGTCGGCTAGAAACTGATGGCTAGTACTGGCTAGTAAGGAGGATAGTAACTAGCTTGGTAAGCTAGATTCTAGCAAGATTTCTGACTTGCCGAATAGGATCACGTGCGCAAAGGGAAGTCAGCGCTAGCTTACCGAACAGTGTCTTGTGACATTTACTAGCGTCATGCGAGAATTCTAACTTGCCGCATACGCCTCGTAACTATAAGCGTCGTACAAATGAAAACGAAAATTATTTTTTTTATCCAAAGTGTATACAAGGAATTTAAAAACACTCCCCAAATGCATTAAGGCATTTATCCCACTGTGTAACAAAGCGTGTAATTCTTTATGGAAGAAGTCTTTCGGGCGAGTGTGGAAGCATTCCAAAACCTCTTCCTTCACTTCATCGTCTGACTGAAACCTGTGGCCTTTCAGATATTTCTTGAGATCCCCAAACACGTGAAAATCACATGGGGATAAGTCAGGGCTATAAGGTGGATGCTGCATTGCTTCCCAGTTGAACTTTTTGATGAGGTCGCTTTCGAGGTGTGAGGACGTGCGTTGCCGTGGAGAAGAAACACTCCTTCTGTAAGAAGTCCAGGATGCTTGCATTTGATGGCCGCACGCAGTGCCTCAATGTTTCCCCATATCGTGCTACGTTAACTGTGGTGCCTTTTTCAAGAAAGTCCAGTAAAATCGGGCCTTTGCGATCAAAAAACACGGTCAACATCACCTTCAAAAGACGAATTACTGCTCTCTATTCCTGTTTTGTTGACTCCATTTTGTTGTTTGGACGAAGCAATCACTCGCAGAGCTTCGAAACGCTAGCTATCGTTCTGTCTCACGTGATGCAACACTTGCAACCTATTGTTCAATTTGCACGTGGAGTTTTGCAATTGTTGAAAACAAAAACTTACGATCCTACATGTCGTCCTTTTTTTTCCCCACACAAATTTTCGTTTTCATTTGTACGACCCTTATACATGTACATTGACAGCTAGGGCCATCTATGTGGTTTCATATTTACAGACCTGGTATGTCTTCGTCGGAATGTATCATATATCATTCTCGACTTAAGAAAAATCGACTTACGACAGGTTGGACTACGAAAAAATTTCTAAAACTCGGAACAGACAGACTAGTGTATTTGTTAAGGCGATTCCAAAGGGATTGGAAAACAGGTATACCGTAAATACTGTATTAAGCGCCCGGGCGCTTATTTGCAAAAATTCAACGGACCCCCATGCGCTTAATGCAGGCGGGCCGGTATTACAGGTCCGGCGCTTATAAAATTCTGCACAACTGTGATGGATACTATTATGCAAAATTCTCGCCCTTCTCCTTCATCTTTTCTAAAGTATCCTGCTGTGTTTTCCATTCCCGTTAGGATCAATGCTAAACTGTTTGGCTGTAGCCTCTGTAGAATGGTTTTCAGACTACTTTACTGTTGCGAGATTAAAATTGATGCTATAACTATGAAATTTTCATTTTTCATCAGCTATGTTGCTTGACTGAATCCAAAATAAAACCAAGAAATTAGAAGACAATCATGCTGGTACCTAGTTTCCGGTTTAGCAGTGGCATTTGGGAGAGCAAACATTCCCGTGAGAAAGCAGCAAGAGAAGAAAAATCCACGAAATGAACTAAAATAAGCGCCCGGGCGGTTATTGAAGGTCCGGCGTTTATTTTCAAAAATTCAGCAGACCCCCAGGCGCTTAATGCAGGTGGGCCGGTATTTCAGGTCCGGCGCTAAATACAATATTTACGTGGTCATTCTATTTCCTCGCTCCCTATCTATTTCATAAGTCGGGGGCTGACTGTATATGTTTCAGTGAAACAACTTTTTAATCACCCTCTACAATAAGCTCTGGAATTGTGGTGGGTGTGTTTGGGGGATCGTTGTGTGAAGATCCAGGTGGGGTAAATTTTTCTTAAAGATGAATTCCAGGAACTTTTGGATATACTTTTGTATAATGCCTTGATGTCATTGTCTATAACATTGATGGCTTAAAAAATGTCTTTTATTTTAAAAAAGAATTTTTAAAAATTTAGATTTCCCCCTCCCCCTTCTTATATTAGATGTTTATTTTCGTTAAATATATTAAGAGGGGAAACCCTTGTTACTATTCAGAGAGTGCATTGTTTAATACAAGAATGCCTTGCAATTGTTTTAAATTTTTATTATATAAGTTAATATAATGAAATAGTGCGATATCTAATCAGTCAGGTTTTGATAAAATTTCAAGGATAATAACGGTTGCTAATAACCCAAAAAATTAAATAAATGCAATCAGCTTTGAAATTCTATTATGAAGGCTTTGAAAAGAGTATTTTATATATTTTGACACCTGTAACATTATTATGATCGCATTTATAAAACATTTATAATTTCCTCGTGATCTTTTTCAAGGTGTGTGGGTGGTGTGACAATTAATCGAGCTAACAATAAGATCTCCATTCAAGCTCTCGATTCTCTTTAATTTTTTTTCCCTCACAAAATTCATTGTCCTGTTTGTCAATAATGAAATAGCCTAGCGTCTTGCCTCGGTCAGCTGATAATGTAAGTATACTCACGCGCACGTCGCTCGCCGTAGCGTTGAGTGCTGCTACCGTGTCCATCTTGAAACAGAAACTGAGTAGCAGCAGCAGCAGCGGTGGCGGCGTTGTTCGTTTGTTTGTTTGGTGGCGGTTGTCAGCGTCAGAGGGCGTCGGCGTCGGCGTCATTGGCTGAAATGCATCATGGCGGATGAAGTCAAATGTGTGCAGCTGAAAAGGAGTGAATCGTATGGATTTGGGTTCTCTATTCTCGGTGGTGCAGGATCTGATTTGCCGCCAATTATCTACGATATTATAGAAAGTTCTCCAGCAGCTGTTTGCGGTGAAGTAAGTCATTGATCAGTCTATATTCGTGATCGTATATTGAAACTGTGGTTATTTTGCTTAGCTATGTTGATCGTGTATTCACAAAAAAAAGAAAAAAAAATGAATCGATGAAGCCGGGTCCAGCGCGTCGATTCGTTTTTTAAATCGTATTTTGTTATAAAATTATATTTATTATAAGCGAATCGATCTGTTGTATCGTAAAAGCTTCCCCCTCTTTCGTCCTCGTGAGTAAATAATAACGTAATCATTAAATAAGACGTTGGAAAAAATAACGCTGCTCAAGAAGCTTCGGTTAGAGCAGCCGCTTCAACATTGACAGATCGGAGCAATAACCTGTTCTTGTGTGTTTTAGAGCGACGAGAGAATTTTTTCCCCGCTCGAGTCCTTGAATATTTTAGTGATTACTCCAGTCACCTAAAAAAAAACGTTAATTTTAAAATTTAGAGAAAATCCTCCCAACGATCATCATCATCATCGTCGTGATGCTGAATCCAATGGATTACGCCTTAATTTTAATCGCCCGCCGTTGAATGAGCTAGCGGCCCCAGCATTTGCTATCGGCATCGTCGATTTTGTATTAACCGAGTGAGAGAAAGTGTTACAATGCTATCGTGAAATATTAACCCCGCAAGCAAGCATGCATGCAGCAGGTGCTTCGTAATATTATTTCCGAACTCACCTCTTCTGGATGAACTCCTTTTTCCAACAATAAACAATTTTTCAGTCATTGCTCTTTATGGTACCTCATTACATTTTATTATTTTTTAATTTTCATTATAATTAATAATATTAATAATAATCTTAATAATAATTATTAATTGTGCCTATAGTTCATTCACACTCGCTACACAAAAGCCTGAGAACATTGACTATAAAGCCAGACCCTACAGAAAACTGATTTTAAACACATGTCATGTTACTAAGCAGATTCCTACACCCAGACATTAATACTTTCCCTGACATACAACTTTTCCTCGTACTTCACTCGAATCTCTTGGGCTTGGCCCTATTTTGGTCCTGGTCCGAGTTGGCTTTCTCCAAAATAACAACTTTTCATATAAGTTGCAATTTTTTTGCTTTGTATTTATTTATTTATTTATTAATTACAAATTGCAAATTATAAATTAATTAGTAAAAGTAGCAACTTTTTTTTTTATTTAAAGTATATACTATAACACAATCATCAGAATCTTATTATTATTATTATAATTATTAATTAATTAAATATAATATAAAGCTCAAGGGGAGCCAGTATGGTCAATCTGACCGATACGCAGTGGACGAAAATGACAATCTAGCCGGGAAAAAATATTTTTCGTGTAATTCTTGAGCACAGGATGTATTTTTGGTAAATTTTCGATATCTGTACAATCGCAACCGCAATTCAAATCATGCGACCAAGGTAAGTGAATTTATTTTTTAAAGACTGGGGGGCTGTGCCCCCCAAACCCCCCCTCTAACGAACTGATATACACCCCAACCTATTTGGTTGCAGGGGGCAGTTGGTTTCCCCCCGGCCGGTTACAGGAATCGCGACAATTCAATTTGCGGATTCAGTCATCGCGCGATTGTGCAGATACCGAAGATTAACCGTATTTTTTATATGCATATATATATCTATATACATATACATACCGTAAAATCTTGAATACAGGCCTGGGCGTCTGTTTGTCTCAATGGTCTGGACTCCCCCGGCGATTAATCGAGAGCCGGCGTTTATTTGAGACCCGGCGTTTCAAAAATAACAGGGTGTCTAGCAAAACGATTTCGTAAAATGTCCCGACTTTTCTCGGTTTATCATGTAATTTTTCCCTGACGACCAGCAACAAAAAAAATCTATTTTGAAATTTTTCAAATTTTTCGTTCCAATTTCGCATTTTTTTTTTGCTGATTTTGTAAAATTTCCTGATTTTCCCGGTTACAAAAAATTTCCCTGACTTTCCCGGTCGCTATTCATGAAAAGACATTTAATAATCTGAAAGTGAGGAAAAACGCCGGAATTTATATATCGATGACCCGAAAAAGACCCAGCGTTTATTTGAGACCTGGCGTTTAATCTATTTTTAACACCCCACCCGGCTTTTATTCGAGACCGGCGTGTATTTGAATACCCGGCCTGTATTCAAGATTTTACGGTACTCTGTAAGTAACACTGTACAGTATTATGTGTATGTACAGGGTGATGATGCAAATATCAATCACATACTAATACCGCATTTCCTTTCTAATATCAAAACTCTCCCCGAAACATGTAACCTGCAATACAAATAAACTGATAATTTGAACGATACTAGATATAGTAATAAAGAGAACTTTCGTGTAAAGTTTGAACTGTTTTCGGAACAATTCTCCAAACTTAGTTTCCTAATGACAAACGATGGTAGCGAGAGTTTTGTCTCCAGGAGCACGTCACGAGTAATTTTGGTGGCCTACATCATTGTACAAAAAATGTAATAAAGTTTTTTCTCCATTTATCGCACTATAGTTTTAACACTGTCTGATGTGTACAACACAATCTACTCGGAGCAGTTAACGTTATTGTGACACCCCTTGACATGGGTTTTAAAAGCCTGTGTAAATTGCCAGTTCTTACACGGATGTGTTCATGCGTATGTAAACAACTGAAAGGCCCACAACTATCGCTTATCAGCTCAAAATGATGAGGACACTGTGTTGTACAATGTATTTGATTATTTTGAGGCGATATAACTGTGTATAGCCATGTGGCAAATATGTATAATTCGGTATTCTAAAACGCTAATGAGTTGGAATGACATTTTGTTTGTAAGATAAAGTAACATCAGTTACTAATAAAGACATTTCCATGAAAAAAAAAGTCTAAAATTAAAAGTATGCAAAATGATTTTTTACCGGCTAGATTGTCATTTTCGCCCATTGCGCGACAGGGCCAATGTAAATTAAATACGCATTACCCGATCTTCTTGGGTATCGATGGCTATCAGCATTGGAAAGTAGCGTGATCGGGGTTGAAACGGACAAAATTGAATCTGAGGCTTTAAATACGAATGTGCATGCACGAACAAAAAATAGTTGATAAACAGTAAAGATAAGGAATTCGCTAAAATAATGTGACACAGATGAAAATTTGGGTAGTCTGAGAAGAGTTCAGAGGAACCGTTTCTGCGAGTTGAAAATCCGAGGAAAGCTCCAAGAAGTGGAAGATCCCCAGAAAATAATACTGGAGCAAAGAGAGGACTGTATCCACGCATTATATATCAGTAAGAGAATTTTAGGAGGCAGATAGCGTACTCTGGAGATAATGCCTTGTTTCGTTTTGAGATCGGTTAGTAATGAGTCGATATGCTGGTTCCAATTGAGATTACATACCCCTTCCAATAAAAAAAAAAAATAGATTTAATTAAGTTAAAAGCCATTCTGGTATCTTATTAAACAGGTACGGAACATAAAATTGTCTTTCTCGATTTCCAAAATTAAACCTCTCCGAAGAGAATACTCTTGTTTCTTACTTTTTAAGAATTGTAGTGTTGATGATAATAACAATATAAAAACAAAAAAAAATGAATATTATATGAAAAAAAAACTTATTAATCAAATTGGATAAATTTTAAAAGTTAATTGTAAAATAGAAAGTGCCCAAAAGGTCTGGAGGCCTATCTAGGGCATCTTTCGTAAGTTTAGTGATTAACGACCAAAATTTTATAAAACAGTTAAAAATTCAATAGATTTATTTCAATGAGGTAAGTACAAGGCAAAAAGGCAAGCCAGTCCTTGAAGATTACAAGGAAAAGAAAAAAGGAAAGGAAAAAAATCAAACTTTATTAACTTTGTATGGAATTCTATGCCCAATAACTACATCGATATCATTATTACAGTATATAAAATCATTAAGAAGCTTGACCGTTTTACAAAGATAACGTTTTCTGCATTTAACATATAAAACATCACCCCTCCCAAAACGTCGATCGCAATTAAGATATAGCTTGCCTAAGATCCCTGGAGCACAGGTTTTGCGTTGAATCAGTTTCAATACAGAGTTCACGCAGATTTCCAAAACAAAATACCACAAACTAGTTTGTTGATAGACCCACCCATCTATCTAAAATAGCTTAGAATGCATTCTCTTTAAGGAATCCATGCGAACTTCAGAACAATGTCCCCAAGTTAGATTGCCTACCTGAGAACAGGAACAACAAACATAATAATCAAGTACACACAAATCTTAAAATGTACAAAACAACTCGTAAATCTACCAATTATCCCCTCTATCTTAAGAGCTTCAATTCAGATACGATCAACTTACATCCCAAATCTAAGGAGAAATCATCTATGTTATAAAACAATCAAATTTGCATCTTTGTTTTGGTAAATTTTTATTATAATTATATAAATGTTATTATAATGTTTATAGTATTAGCTCATTTTTTTTTTCTCTAGCTGTGTTAAGTTATCTATGTCTCAGCGATTATTTAAAAATAATTCATCATATTAAAAATAAAAAAAAAGCTTATTATATAACCTTATTACTAAATTGTGACTTAAATAAACTTAAAGTGGTAAGCGTCACTTATAAAACAATGAAAGAGGAAGACAAAAAGTTAAAGGAATTGAACTCCATTTTCTTGATGTAAATGGAAAACTTCCTGTTAAGAAAGGGAACAAAAAGAAAAGAAAATGGTTAAAAAAAAAGATTGTGAAGTAATATATCACATAGAAACCTTTTGTTCCATTATTATTATTCTCATAATTCATTTGTTATTTAATGTGAAACTGAGATTTCTGTGTCAGCAAGTCACTGAGAGTTTTCTCCGCAGCATTAATTCTCACCTCTATTGTTCTCGTAGGTTAAGAACGTGCTTCCTTGAATTTAATTTTTTTTTTTTTTTTTGCCTTAACTAATGTTTAATGTCACCATTGTTTCTTGTCGCTGAGATGATTAATGTAATTTTAATAATTAATAATTATAATCTGTAAAATTGTCCCACGCACCTTTAAATTTGGGCTAATTAACTCGTGAACCTGTGAACTTTATTAACATAATTTTTTTTTCATCCCTTATTCTATTATTATTCTATTCACCTTGAATTTCCTGATTTGCTTTTTTTTTTTTTTAGGCTATTGTAAAATTATTAATTGCACATAAATTATGCAACAAAGTGTTCGCATTAAGTTTATCTGACCTTACTGCTTTGAATTGAAGGTATCCAGCGTCTTGATAATGAAAGCGAGATGGCAGTTTAAGATTGTGGAATAGCTTTATTTGTAGTTCTCAATAGCCTCTCTTATTCAAATGAAAACAAAGGCTGAAAAGTATATTGGAACTTCAATCTCGTAATCTCTTTCAAGGGTGTTTTCATTTCTCTTGGACTTTGGTTGTGTAAAGCTGTTATCGAAGAAGAAGGGGCTCGCTTGCATTCTTCTGACATTCAGTCATTATCTTGAGTTGTTGTTGTTGTCTTTTTTTTTTATTTTGGAATTTTGTGTTGATAACTAAGTAAAGCACTGTGAAATTTGAAAAAAATGTTTATTTATTTATTTGAAATATTGTATATATTTCTCTCGCTTAATTGGTTTTGGCTGAAAGGTTAAAGGGTTTGAGTCCATAAGGTTCCTTTCCCTTTTTGCCTAGATTTTTGATCCTCATCCCCAGTGCATTCCAAATTGTAACAAAAAATATTTTATTTTTTTTAATTGAATAAAAAAAAATTAAGCTTCCTAGCAGAACAAGTAGATGATGTCTGCTTTTGTTTTTGAGATGCATCACCTGTTTCGGTTACAGCACTATTGCGATTCTTTTTGGCAAGACGTCAACTTCTTGTCATAGACGAGTTATCTTTTAAGCGATTGCTTCAGATTATTAATCCCCAAAACCCAGTTCGATTATTTTAATGGGTTCATGAGGAGGGAGTGACGGAGAAAAAGTGTTAAGTGAGTCATTGAAGTATTTATTGAGGACGCACTGGAGATGATGGGCTTGAGTTGTTGAGAGGGAAAACAAAAACATTTAAAATTATGAACAGAAGCGGAATGAGAAGCCAAAACATGAATGTTCTGTTATTTCTCTCAAATTTTCCTTGTTTTTTTTGGGGGATTTTTTTTCGCTTATTCTACTTTTCAGGGAAGTTTAATAATAAAAAAAAGCTTTTTTTTTAAGCTGTTATGTTAATCCTTCACAATATCTAAATGGGTTTCTGGTGACTAATTCAAATACTTTTTAAACTATGTATCATTGTTATTTTGTGTTGTCATCCTTAACGATTGCCAAAAACAATATTTATGGTATGGTCTCATCTGGGAGGATATTGGGAAATCTGCAACTGAATGTTCTGGATTGTTTTGGTTTTGCTGGAGGAAGTCATCATAATCATTTACTAAAGAATCAATCATTTACAGTTATTTTTATGTTTTATTTATTATTAATTATTTTTGAAGTCCAATGTCGATCAAAGTGAGTGATAGGGAAAGAGTGGCCGGACTGGAAATGCAATCAATCGAATTTGGCTGGCCTTTTACGTGAATTGAGTCGCATGATTCACGCAAACCAGCCCAACGAGTGCCAGTTTATTAATCATCGGATAGAGAGCGATATGAAAAACCTGCGCTTACTTGATAACAGGATGAGATAGACATGTTTTTTTCTCATTTTGACGTTTGATGAAGCTTTCTTTTGTCTCGTTTTGGCGTTTTTATGTTGGGCTAACACGAAATTAACGTATTGTGGTAAGTTCGTGCTAATTTTTTTTAGTTAATTTTTTTTTTAATGCTTGGTATTTGTTATCGGTTTTTGGAATGTGGTTTCTTGGTGGTTCCAATTGATATTTTCAATTATTTATTCGTGTATTCTATTTTGAGCTGTGAGAACGAGCAAATCCTGTTGACATTTTCAAAGGCTTTGCCGATTCCGGAGGAAAAAAAAGAAAAGTTCGCTCGCTTTTGGATTCGCTGATGGATGGAAGGAAAGAAAGAGGAAAAAAAATAGTTAAAGAGAACATTCCTTCCATATCTCTTTAAATAAGTAAATAATGAAGAGGTGAAAGAAACGCATGCATTCGTGAATATTGATTTTTTTTTTTTCCTTTCCTCGCGTTCGGAGGTGCGTAAAAGCTTTGTAAAGTTTGTTTTTTTTTGGGGGGGGGGGGATTTTTTTTAATGCGTTGACTAGGAATATCTTAGGTAGTGGTGATGAAATTAAGAAATTAAAACTTTTAGCAGCCTAAAAAACACCTTTTCCCTAATTAATTAATTCACCGGGTGCCTCGTGGCCGCGTTTTTCCAACCGCCAGATGTTCTCATTTGTTAAAAGGAGAATTAAAAAAAGTTAAGAGATTGAAGGAGGAGGAGAAGAAGAGGAATGAAAAAAGGTTTCTAATTTGTTTTTGTAATGGAAAAAAGTTTTTGCCCTTGAGCCTGATATTCGTATCTAGGCGTTGACATCCTGCGCGTATCGCTCGCCCCAATTGGATTACTCGATTGGTCACCGATTTTGAGTGTGTTCGTTTCTGGCCGATAATCGAGGTAACCTTGATGATGCCCGACCCACGGGTCGAACGACATCCTCTGCTCCTCCACCACCACCACCACCACCACCCAAAATGTTTATCCATTTGCATATAATAGTTAATTCATGGAGCTGATGTTGCCGCTTCCTTTCGGTCGGTGAGCAAATTTCATCATTAGAGGAGGGAAAGAGATGATTTATTTTTAGACGTGACGCCATTTCTACACAAGGCAAGAAAATGGAAGTGAGAGGACGGCAGCGGATGGTGGGTGAAAAGGGTGGTGGTGGTGCTGGGGAATCTAAAGGAAAAAAAGAAAAAAAGTTTAAAAAGAAAAAGGTTTTTAGTGGTGCAAGCTGCGGTTCTACGATTAAACCGTGATGCAAGTGCGCCCTCCTTCTCTGGCAGCGTTTAAAGATTCAAAAGCGATCGCCGATTTCGATTTGAATGCAATCGATATTTATTGGGATGCTAAGCGGATGCGAATGCGTCCGGATTGTTCCGTCTGCATCAGATTCGCTGATAGGAAAAGCGCTCGTTTGTCTCTCCACCGTTTTGAGCTACCTGAAATGATGACTAAATGCCCTTTCCCGCCGTGCCCGTTGGGCATTTTAAAGCACGTGGTGGAAGCTGTGAGATAAAACAAAATCGAAGACGCCGGTAGCGGCCTCGATTCGATCTTCATCGCAACGATGTTAATGAAGATGTCTTTGCTCTTTGACTTCTTATCCCCGCGTTCACCTCCTGTTGCCGTTTAAAGAATCCCTTGCTCTCCCCTATCCCTCCCACTTTTTTTTTTTTTTAATGCGTGTAGGGCGTGGCTCGAGTTATTCATTTTAAAAATAATTTAAACAGAGAGCATTAGTTTTATTGTTTGGTTTTGTTATTCAAAATAAGTACCAACATCCCGGTTCAACAAGTACGCACTTTTAACTTGAACCTCACCACCAGGAAGGGTTTGTTTTTGCGGATTATCATAATATTCTTAGGTGTTTAAAGTCAAATACACGCAAACAATAGCCATTGCATGACGTGGCCTTGAAAATAGCTTTTCTCCATAAGCAGACTCTGAAATGATATTTTCTTCTTCGTCCTTGATATTTTATTCAGGTCGAAAATTAGCGCGCCATATTCCACCGCCTTACGAGTTTTTGCTCGTTTTGGTTATTTAACGTTTAAATTGTTGACTTAATAAAAATTAAGTGTCTGCTCATTTAGTAAAGTATGTTCTTTTTAAATTTAATGTATGGTTTTCTTTAAAACGACGTTTATTGCGTTGTGGATATTGTAGATCCAATAAAATTACAGATATTATCGTGCTTCCAGTTTGAGAAGATTATCTTGGTAAAAATTGGTGATTCTTTGTAGCGAACAAGTGTAAGAGCGTATTTTAGCAAGATTATCTTGAAATCTGAAGCTGGTCTGCAGTATTCATAACATAAATATAGTTTTAAAGAAAAACCATATATTAAATTATATAGCTTTTTGCAATTGGTAAAATTTAGTTTTCAAATTAGAAAATAAATAGACAAAAATTCATAAAATTTAAATCAAAGAAACAAAATAAATTTACATAATAAAATTCAAAAAGCGTTCCTGTTACTCCCACTCTCCCTTACCTTCTACTAGCGATTATTAAGTACCGAAAGGTGCTTTATGCTATCAGTGTTTTGAATTAGTTACAAAATGGTTGTAATTAATACAATGGCACGTGCTCTGATGTTACCCATATGACGCTTTCAAAAATTTTCAAATATAAGATATGGCATGTAATATATCAAACAACTTGGAATGATGTGCCATGAATGAATATAACGTAGAATTAATGATTATCCAAACTGGTTCATAGCTACGTGGATAATCATTGAACCAGTTTATCCATTAATTCTACGATAAATTCATTCATGGCACATCATTCCAAGTCGTTTGATATATTACATGCCATATCTTAGCATTGAAAGTTCCAATGAGCCATAATGGTTCCACTAAACCAGGTTACTTTGAACCAATTTCGACTATCATTAATTCTACGTTATATTCATTCATGACACATCATTCCAAGTTGTTTGATATATTACACTCCATATCTTTGAAAATTTTTGAGAGCGTCATATGGGTACCATTAGTGCACGTGCCATTGTATCAATTACAACCATTTTGTAAATAATTCAAAACACTGGTACTTAATAATTGCCAGTAGAGGGTAAGGGAGAGTGGGGGTAACAGGAAAGCTTTTTGAATTATATTATGTAAATTATTTTGTTTCTTTGATTTAAATTTTATGAATTTTTGTCTATTTATTTTCTATTTTGAAAACCATATTTTTTTATTTTGAAAAGATTATTTTTTCAATTGAAATCTACATTTTACCAATTGCAAACAGCTGTAATATAATTAACAACACATGATTCTACTTCTCTGTATCCCTTCATTGTAGATTTCAGTTTAACGTTTCGCTGCAAAATCTCAAACTTTGACGTTTTCAGTGTTTATGCAAGAGCCTTATATAATTTTAATGACTTCGAAGTGCTTGTTAAATCTTACCTGCAGTTAAATAAGTGGGATAAATGCCGGTAATCATTCAAGAAAACACAAAATACTGGTTTGATCTTAGATTTATTTTGTCGCCTTCAAAACGCGCCCCATTTGATGCGATACGATGATACCAACGAAAAATCGGTATATGTATTTTAGTATACCAAGGCTCATTCTAATTCAGGATTCGTTTATACTTACGGAAAATAAAGACAAAACTTAACGAAATGTTAACGCACAAGCAGCATATACTTTCAGTATAAAGACGGATAACTCGGAATTTGCATAAGAAGACTACAAAGTAGAAAAGAGAAGGAAAAATTCCGCGACAAGGACTCAAACCAGGGATCATGCCTTTCGCTGGCGCCGATCTAACCAGTTGAGCTACCGCGGAGAATGAACCTCCAAGCTGTTACAATATGTCCATATGGATTTCCCTGAAGTCACAATCAGCTCAACTGGCAGAGCAGATCCCCAACCCGCAAATCGGGAATCTTCCTTAAGCGTAAAACAACGGCAGAAACCACAAAGCAGAAACATTTTTTGACATCACTTCCTGCTCTCGTCTTTTTGCCCGACAGAAAATTCTGTTATCTTTGTAGGCTATGACTCAATCCAACTCGAAAAAAACGGGAGTTTTCTGTTTGGCAGAAAGACGAAAGCAGGAAGTGATATCAGAAAAGTTTCTGCCTTGTGGTTTCTGCCGTTGTTTTTACGCATGTGGGAACTACGCTTTACTCTTGACCATCAAATAACTTGATGAAAATTCAGCTTAAAGAGAAGATAATAAAGAGACTACCTTTCCTTAGCTTTTCTACTTTGTTGTTATGTTTATGTTTGAAGAATATCCTAAAGCTTGGTTCTCACAAGAATAAAAACAACGGCAGAAACCACAAGGCAGAAAATTTTTTGTCGTCACTTCCTGCTTTCGTCTTTCTGTCCGACAGAAAACTCCTGTTTTTTTTTTTCGAGTTGGATTGAGTCATAACCTACAAAGATAAGAAAATTTTCTGTTGGGCAGAAAGACGAAAGCAGGAAGTGACGTCAAAAATTTTTTCTGCTTTGTGGTTTTTGCCGTTGTTTTACGCATGTGGGAGCCACGCTTAAGTCTCATTATTATCTTCTTGTTGAATGTTCATCAATTTATTGTTGGTTTAAGGTAAGGAGGATTCCCAATTTGTGGGTTGTGGGCCAGTATGATATGCACATATTGTAACAGCTTGGTGGTTCATTGTCCGCGGTAGCTCAGTCGGTTAGAGTGGCGCCGGCGAAAGGCGTGATCCCTGGGTCGAGGTCCAGTTCACAGAATGTTTCCTTCCCTTTTCTGCTTTATATGTCTGAAGAATATCTTCAGTCTCATTATTATTTTCTCTTTGAATTTAGCCGTCGAAACACTTCTTATATGCGCGTTCTGGTATTGACTTCAGTACTTTCTGCGAATTTTGTTTTACGGACTGAAAGCGTCTTCTTTTCAAAACGGCCTGCTCAATGCGCTCTTAATGTTAGGGGACTCCCATTGAGACAGGTGGAGAAGTTTAAGCTTTTAAGTATCTCGGGATTGCATTCACGAGTGATGGGCGGCAGTCATGAGTCTTGGGTAATGACCGAAAGAGTGCGATCGCGGGTACAAGCGGCCGAAAGGAGATCTCTCGAGAGGTGTGGCAGGTGTTACCCTGCTAGATAGAGTGCACAGCAGCACAATAAGGGAGTCTTTAAGTGTTGAGCCGCTACTTCTCCGCATTGAGAGATCTCAGTTGCGCTGATATGGCCACGTGATACGGATGACGCAAACTGGTCTTCCTAGGCAGTTGCTATTTTCCAAGCCTAAGAGACCAAGGGGTCGGCCTAGAACCAGGTGGCTAGACTACATGGAGAATCTGGGTTCGAGTCGCTTGGGTATTACTACGGAGGATATGCGCCTGATGGCGGAAGATCGCGATCGCTGGAGATCCTTCATAGGGCTGTTGCCCCCGCAACCCTAACGGATAAGCGGGTTTGAAAAGTAAGTTAAGTAAGCACAGACAACAATGGAGGTGGCTTTTCAGTATCGGCGCGTGCTTTTAAATGAAAATTTTTAAATTAATTTTACTTATGTTTCATAGTCCTGTTAGCATTCCTTGCAAAGTGCAAGTTAATTCTGAACTTCCTTTTTAATATTAAAAATCTGATTATTGATTGGTTAAGAGCTGTCGCGCCACTCCTTGTGTTTGCTGAGATGCAAATTGGTTATGACACTTTAACTCGAGGAAATGTTTATTTAAGATATCGATGTGATGTTAATTTATTAAAAGCAGCTTCATACGAAGAAGAAGATGATGCTATTTTACAATTGTTTAAAGCTCGGTTGCTCCGAATGCTTTGCAAGTCTAGCAATGCTATAAGCCAATGGGCCGTCGCAAAGATGTGGTCAAATGGGTTAACCTTAGGTAGACGCTTTTTCCAATCGGCTGCTGCCAGCTGCAAAGTCGGAATCGAGAGAGCAGGGCTTAGGCCCACGTTCGTCATTCGTTTGCTCACATTTAGCTATAGACCACTGAAGCTGGAGTTAATTAAGAGGTTCCATGATGGATAGATAGATGGACTTTGTGTTTGGGAATGGATGGGATGGGTTTATGCGCGCAGAAAGATATTGGAAAATTAAAATAACATTAGAAATTCCATTCCCGCTTTAACGACCTCCGTCGTGAGTGGATGCAAATTATGTTATCACGGGCCTCGGACACCCTTTAAAGTGGCCCATTTGCATAGGATAGCACGTGAAAGGCGTCGAGTCCATCTTTGTTCAATCGAACGGCAGAACAAGAGAGCCACTGAGGAGTTAAAAGAGAAGGGAAAGGGAGAGAGGAGAGAAAAAGGGCGAAGAGGTGGGTGTAAAAGGAGGAGGGGGGTGGAGAAAGTTTTAAATAAACAAGTCTCCTTTTCCTCTTCAATCTTTAACGGCTTAATGCATTGGTTAGAAGTAAGTAATTCGTCAGGGTGACGAAAGGCAAACAGACACGAATGGATCCCATGCATCTCCATCCACTTTGCTTCTGTCCGTCAGTGAACTTAAAAATAAAAGCAGCGAACTCGAGGAGAAAGAGACAGAGAAGGAAGAAGAAGAAGAAGGGCAAGGCAAAAGCGCCTCCGGCTAAAGTCGAAGCAGCAGCAGCAGCAGCTGGTTGCGTGGGTGGAATGACCTTAAAACGCTCGCCCTTTTATATTCCCTTTTATTTCGATCTCTGGCCACCCAAATGTTTTCTGCGCTAATTTTTTTTTTCGAGTTGTATCCCAGCTTATGAGCCTTTGCGCCTCGGTCGTTGTTCGGGTTCGCTCCATTTGTGAGGGCGAGTGAGTGGGAGTCGTCTCCATTGTCAACCCAACGTCAGACGACGACGTTGTACTTGGTGCCAGCAACAACAGAAAGGGCCTTGTTGAGAGAGAAAAAAACAGGAGACCTTGACCGACCTCCTCCCCCCCTCCTTCTTACCCTCACTTCAACCGGCGTCTTGGCTGTAAATTGCGTAACCCATTCTAATCTGGAGTGAAAAGTCGCAAGTGGTTCACGGGAAAATTTTTCATGAGAAAATTTTTTTTTTTTTTTAAAGCCAATCCAATTTCTTTGTTTGTTTGTATTGCTTTTTAGTGGAATGAGTTCTTGAAATGTGCTAATTTAATAATGGGAATTAATTTGCTTAGTGCAAAAAATTCGTTTATTAAATTAATGTAAACTCGAGACACTGAGACAAATTAAAAGTGGCAGTGTTGATAAGTAAGAAAGGAATTAAAGAAGACGTGTTCAAATGAACATATATCCAGGTTGATTTATCGTTATTCCACAGACTTTCAGGGGCTATCCTAATTCAGGAGATCTTTTTTCCATGATCAACGATGCTCGATTTGAAAGCCCTGTCTTTGCACTACAGCTCTGCACCTGAATTTCTACTGTAGCAGGCTTGATTGCAGAGTACTGTCGGGTACTCATGACCATACCTCCTTTATTGCATGATTCGAGGTCGCCTGTCACAAAGTCCCCGTTTCAAAACACGAAACCGCAGAAATCCATTGGCGACTCCTCGGGTGACTTGACGGGTATGTCCGTAAATGGTATAGCGCGTATTCTGGTTTCCTGCTCCATCATGGTCATGTAGGCAACCGTTGACTTAGCCGTATGGCTGGACGCTTTGTCTTGGTGGATGAGCCGTATGTCTTTGTCTTGCTGGATGAGCCGTATGTCTTTGTCTTGTTGGATTATCCTCTGTACCATAGAGAGTTGGGATTTCCTGGCAGTAAATGAGTTCTAAGATGTTAGCCTGATTGTATGCCGCGTTAATTTTCAAGTTATTTTCAACCCTTCGAATCTATAAGTTTCAACCAATTTGTGACAGCATCCGGCGACTATCATAAAATTCGTGAAAACCTTTCACGACATTGACGGACCCAATCATAACGTCGTTTTTCATCCAAAGTAACAACAAACCGTAGAGCTTCCTGTAGTTGGTCTTTCTCTAGGCCACATGACACGGACGCAACCTGTGAACGTTTAGCTTCAGACGCTTTACAAGCTGCAAATCCTGGGAGATTATGCGACTTACTGTTGCCTAGAAGACTCCTGCATGTCGTGCTATTGCCCTCTGTGTTGCAGGGTTTTCCTTTAGCAAGTGATCCTTGACCTTCTTCACCACCTCTTTTGCGTACTTAGGGGTAGGATGTTTCTTCCGAGCTTCCTTACGGTGACGAGCCCTCTGGTGACGCTCGTGCTCGCTTTAATACATATCAAATACATAGCACTTGCAGTCACTACACAAACCGAGTTCCTTGCACTTTTTTTCGATGATACTTGACGAGTAACTTGCCATGGAAAGTCCAAATACAGAGGTTGAGTCAAAAGTAGTGGCCAAACTTTTAAATGGGCACCAGACAGGAACCACTCATTGCTAACCACTCCTTCGGTTACTGGGCGAAATAGTCACGCACGGCGTCTTCAACTTCACTGACATTGGCGAAGCGCCATGGACCGGAAGGTGCCAGGTCGGGGCTGTATGCTGGATGTGGCAGAACCTCGATTTTTTCCAGCAGTTGGCGATACACCTTCACTCGTTGTTGTGCTTGCAGCACAACTCGGCAGCTCCTGTTGACCTTTCCCATGGCGTGCAGATGTCGAACTACACTCGCTTGTGATGTCCTGATGTCCGCCGCTAGTCCACGGGTGGTGCTGCCTGGGTTGACTTCCACTTGTTGCCGTAAGGCTGCGTCATCCACTTCTTTGGGGCTTCCGCTTCTTGGCGCATCTTCCAGGCCCATGTCTCCAGACGAAAAGCGGGAGAACCACCGCCGTGCTGTCCGTTCATTGGTCACACCCTGATCTTCCACCCTGCAAATTTCGACAGCTGCTGCTCTTGCACTGGTCCCCTTTTTCCAATAGTGACGAAGGAGACCGCGTATCACCAATTTTTCTGCCATATTTTTACATTGGCTGACGCAGGTGGAACAATGTCTACGGCATTCAAATTCGTACGGACGTTTCTTCCCACTCTTTTCTCTTAATAAACTGCGATATACCCTTGTGGTAAATGGTCTTCGCCCAGAATTCGTCAAAGTCTAACCCCCCCCCCCCCCCTCCCGAGTCGGCCACTACTTTTGACTCAACCTCTTTATGATCCTTCCCAACAAGCGTCAGGAGGCATACTTAGTCGCTGAAAATTTGAAAGTAACTATGAGCTAGCTTCCACCAATGTCACAGGAAACAGTATGCAAAACTGTGAATGCATAATGAATCAACCTCTTCTTATAGGCATTCCACGAAGTAGTACGAGGTGAAGTCAGTAAGTCAGTTACAATTGGTGATTTAAAAAATACTAATTGGGATAGGAATCTGAAACACAGCTAGATTTGCACGTGTTGATGCATTTGTCCTATCGACGTACTAGTCTTTCGATACCTTCTCGTTAGAAAACTGGGCTTTGCTGCCTGAGCCAGTTTTGCACTTCATTTTTAACCTCCTCGTCATTTGCTTTTTTTCCGAGCGACTTTCATTTCTTTGGTCCGCTCAAAATCCATCTTGGCGGCTAGCATTGTGCAAATGAGGATGAAAGCGAAGTGTGAAACCGAGTCAGACAGCAAAGCCAGTTTATCGAAGGTATCGAAAGATTAGTACGTCGATAGGACAAATGCAACACCAGGAATTATGTTGAGAAATAAGAAGATAACGTGCAGATCTAGCTGTGTTTCAGATCCCTATCCCAATTAGTATTTTTTAAATCACCGTTTGTGGGTTTTAAATCAGATTCCTGTCCCAATTTGTGGGTTTTAAATCACCGTTTGTAAACTTACTTACTGAGTTAAACAAGAATAGCAGAGCATACTTTAGATCGACTAACAAAATCAGCTGTGAACAAACTGGTTAACACATGGCGCTAAAACTCTTTAAGCACAGGGTGTCTAAAAAAGGACTGACGGTTTTTAAAATGGAATGGCAGGCAAACGATGAGAGTTATTAAAAGTTATTCTTATTAATGGGTGAGGTCAGGCATCTGTCTTGGTACATTTCCAAGTGTATTGTGGACCAATCTTTTCTGACTGCACATAACGATATTCTTAACGGCCTGCACATTTGGTTCTGTCATGGCCAACCGCGGATGTCCAACAATTCTTGCCAACCCATCCGAATACAGTAAAACAGTTGTACGAGAAATTTCTACGAATTGGTAGCTTTATAAATGCTGGTTGCTTTATATTTTAACGCTTTCATCATTGTGTCCCCGCGGATAGTGGCGGCTTTGAAGAAATGTTTGTAATAAGCGCCGCGGCGATTATCGAAATTGCCGATGCCGCCACCGAGTTGATTTCACTTGATTTCAATGCATAAAATAGCGCACTGTAAACGATTGGTAGACCCATTCTGAGTAATATGTACCGCTTATATCAGCCACTTTATCATTTGCCCTCCTCTAAGCCAATGGGCACTGCTGCCTAAAATTGCTGATTGCCAGCTCTCGCAGCAAAAGTAAGTGAACGTTTTTTTTTTGTATAGTGTAATTTTTTATGGTATGAAGTTAGGTTTTCTGTAGCTATATGTTGAGAGAAATAAGCGCCGCATCCAATTCAGTGCTGCTCTGAGCCGAATAATCGCCGCGGCGTTTGTTTGCGCTTTTACTGTATTTTGAAGGCAGAAAAAAAATTATAAATAAAGTCTTTTTTTTAAAAAAAAAAAATGCTGGTTGCTTTATATTTTAACGCTTTCATCATTGTGTGTCCCCGTTCTCTTAAAAAGCCATTAATTATTATGTATAACATCAAGAAGAAAAAAACGCAGATAAAGGACACTGATAGTATAGATGCATTATGAAAGAGCATATGCCCGGGAAAAATTAGATTTGTTTTAGTCTTAAAATCTTAATTTAGATTAAAGTTTTAAAAACCTGTAATCGCTATTCTCATCTTTTCAGTGTCTGGATTCTTGAGAAAAATGACTTTTTTTTTAGATTCTTTTTTAAAGACTCCTTTAAGAGAAATTCTCATATTTCCATAAGAGTTTTAATTGCTGACAGGTAATTAAATCTTCACTGAGATTCTGTCGGCGAATGAGAAAGACGAGAAGAACGTTTTTTTTTAAACGTCTCCCGCCCGCATAACAACGACTTGGGTGCTCGAATTCGTTATGGATCCGTAAAAGGAATAAGAATTATTTGAATGCATGTATAAAGAAAGAAAAATAATGAAGTGAACTTTGGAGTGTGTCTAATTGAGTTTTAAGTGAAAGATTCTCTTTGAAGAGTTTTTTCCCCTGCTTTATTGCACTTTGTTTTTCCCTCCACTGACTTCGTTCTCTTTTTTTTTTTCTTCTTTAATTCTTCCACATTTTTGTATTTTATAACGTCAAGTGTAGAAAAAAAAGTGCTCTGAGAGAGAATGGGGTTCACCGGAGCCATCTACGAGGGTTATTTTGAGCTCTTGTTTTCACCCCCCCCCCCCCCAAACCCCAAAAACCCGAACCCTCACCCCCAGTAATATTTTTTTTTTTTTTTTTTTCTCCTTGGTTGTAATCGTGGAGGATTCTGTCCAATCAGAAGCTTGATGTCCCTTGAAAAGTTGGAAATGGAAAGAGAAGAAAGGAAGGAAGAAAAAAATATAAATCACTCTTGAACAAAATAAAAGAGAAGTTTAAGAAATATATATATAAAAAAGAGAGAGAGAGAGAGAAAAGTGTTTGGATTAGGGTCGGGAGGGAATTTGTGGGCTTGTGATCGGGGATTGAAAAGTTTGGCTTTGGAAACGTGGCCTTCACCAGGGAAAGGAGATTATCATAAAAAAAACATTGTTGCCTTACACTGTTCTATTCTTTATTGCTTTTTTTTCCCTCTCATTTTCGTTTCTTTTATTTTCCACGAAAGGTTTGTTTTCTCTTTTGTTTTTTTGATTTGTGTTTGTGGTCAATAAAGTCGGGATGTGAGTCAGTTATCTGTCACCAAAATTTCCACGATTTTTAGGTAAAATGGTCATGTTCTTTGAAATGGAAGTTCCGAGAGATGTTCGTTTTGTGGCGCGTTTCTCCATATTCCTTATAAAAGTGTTAACAGGGTGAACGGATGCGTTGTTTAATAATAACTATTTTATAATAGTGAAACGATGGGGAAAAAACGATTTAAACATGGAAGAATTGTGATCAGTGAGTAGAATCTCCAATTTTTATATCTTTTTGTTGTTTTAACTAGCAAAGGTATTCGGCGTTGCCCGGGATAATTACACTTGGATGTAAACAGAACAATCTCAAAAAATTAAATTAAATTTTGCAATATCTTAAAAATAAACACATGAAAATGCTTAGAATTAATACAGTAAAAATTATTAATGAAAATTCGAAAAAAATCTTTTTAAAGGCTCACAATGGCTGGACCTCTCCATTGAAGTAAAACTTGGGCATTCATCACTTTGTACAGTCTAGCGGTTGCCGATTCTTCTATTTACTTGCTTCCCATTTGCTCAATACATCACAGAGCTAAAGGAGTGCTTCTTCTGTCGTCTTTCCACTCTTTCTCAATAGTCTGCTAACTCTCCATTATCTCCATTACTGATCATTTTTAAAGATTTTCAAGAAATTGTTAAGTACTAAGAACTCTCTTTTCTAAGAAAAGCCTGAATAACAGGAATTCTATGCATTGTTACAAATTGAAACTTATCCATATTACATCATCATTTAATGTTCATTGCTATAATTCTTGGAAAGATTGCTTTAACATTACATCATCATTCTGTGCTCATTGTTATTGGTGAATTGCGCGTTGATACCATTGTTGATGCGAACACAATGGGCCTATTGTTGCACAAACTTTGCCTTGCATTGTTGGTCATGAGATATATATTGTTGGTTCATGCAGTGTGTTTGTGAATTGCGTGCTGATACCATTGTTGATACCTATTGTTGTACAAACTTTGCCTTGCATTGTTGGTCATGAGATATTTCTCATTAATATGCCTTGCTATAACCATGAATATCGATTTTTTATCGATATTTATTTTTTTTTTGAAATCTGAGGTAGACAGTGACCTTCCTCATGCTTTGAAGGTCATGTATGCGAAATTTTATCAAGATCGGAATAAAACTGTAGATTTGTATAAAAAACATACAAACAGACTCACAGACCCACAAACATCCTTCTTTATATATATATAGATAGATTATACAAGTATAGTCAAAGAGAAGACAAGAAAGGCGAAAGAAAATTCTTCAAGCATTTCATTATTGCAACTAGAAAAGGAAGAAGAAAACCATAAACTCAAATCCACTAATAATTCTTACGAGGGTGGGCTGAAAAGTAATGCCTCCATGGCTGTAACTTTTTTATTTTTTAATCGATTTTCAAAATTCTTTTTGTATCTGATACTCCCATTTCTCCTCTATGTAATGCACTATTCACTTTTCGACATAGTCCCCATCCTTTTCCACGCATTGTACCAACGCGTGACTAGTCGGGTGAACCCGTCGGAGAGGAATACTTTGATAATCTTGTGATTTCTGTCTACTGGAATCGGAATCCACTGCCTTGTTGTCGACTAGATTGGTTTTGCATTCGATAATACTTTGTAGTCGTTAAAAAGCATGATTACCTAAAGTTTTGAGACGCACTGTAATTATTATATAGAGCTTACACTTGTTGGTTTTGTAGATTCTTGATTATACTGTGAAGCAGACTGCCATTTCATTGAAATATGGGGTAGATTTGTAAACCTCTTCTGTATGTGAATCAGGTTTCATAATAAAGACTAAATTCCACTGGGTGTTTTCTCTTACTCCGTCCAATTTCATCGTGACACTGCATCAGCATCGACTTCACCTTCATCACGAGTTTTATCGCGTGCGTCTTTGTTCCACATCTAAATTATGGAATCGTTACAGCGATTATTCAAAATTCACTACTGTAGAGAATCTTATCATCAAGCCACGTTGGAGTTGTTCGCTCGCATTTAAGCACCCGTATCTCGGGTCTACGATAGGGCCTCCATTCTCTCTCGCGCTCGTTTGAAAAACCAGAACAGGCCTGTTCTTTTCATCCGTGTTAAACTTTCCTCTCTGTAGCTTCGTGAACTCCAAGAATAAACACATTATCTTTCCACGTAACACTCCTTTTTGGATTTTGATTTGCCTCGCCGCAGATTCCTGATATTCACTTAAACGAATGCTGAACTAAGCGTTTTGTGGTTTTTTGCTTTGTGTAATTGGTTGTTTTTTTTTAATTTACACTTAATTCTAGCAATTTTTGGGGGGATTTTCTGTTATTATCATTTGTTCTTACAAAGCTTTAAAACCATGCACGCTTGGGTGGTTATCCATAAAAGCAATTGAAAGAAGCCTTGGGGTATGACAATGAATACATTTAGATAATAATATTGGGTTGTTCAAAAAGTCATTGCGGTTTGTTTTTTTTTCCCTATAGATGGTTGTAATTGTAAGTTTAAGGTACTGAACACAGCCTAAGTATATGCCTCCATGCGCATTTGACAGTTGACATTTCTAGCTTCCGGCAAGGATATATAAAGAAGAATGCTTGTGGGTTTGTTTGTTTCTTATACAAATCTACAGTTTCATTCCTGTCTCGATGAAATTTTGCACACTTGAGCTTCAAAGCAAGAAGAAGGTCACTGTCTACATCAGATTTCGAAAAAATAATAAGTATCGATAATAAATCGATATCCAGTCACTTCGCTCAGTGTTGTATTGGTTTCGCCAGCACAATGCTGCAACATCTGAACAACGGGAGCTTCGTCTGCAGTTTGAGTTATTTTTTAGCTTCTTGAGATTGTTCTGTTTCCCTACAACTGTAATTATCCCGGGTGCCTCTGCTAGTCAAGGATAAATGTGTGTGTGGATCGGTCCTAATTATTCTGTCTGTAACGTTGTGGAAATTGAGAATCAACACGAGCATTTTGCACTTGTTGCCAAATTTTACTTGATTACTTCCGAAGAGGAAAAGGCGCTGTGCAGGCTTGTGAAAAGTTACGTGAATTGGTGGTGACGTAGCCCTTAAAGAGCGCAACTATCTGTTTGGGTTGCTCGTTTTCATTCTGGTGATTACAGCAGCTCTCACTCTGATGTTCTCAGTCTGGTGAGATTTGAAGGTTGTGGTGTTTTTCGAGCTCTTATGACAACGCGTGACCACAGACAAGTTTGATGACTCGCGGAAAATTGTTGGAACTTGGTTGGGGTGTGTTGCCTCTTCCACCATATTCGCAAGAACTTGCTCCATCAGGCTTTTATTAAGTAGCGGAGGAATGGAACTACTTATTGTTTTTACAATGTCCGTCTGCTGTCCGTCCGTCCGTCTGTCTGTCTGTCCGTCCGTCCGTCCGTCTGTCTGTCCGTCCGTCCGTCCGTCTGTCTGTCCGTCCGTCCGTCCCCTTCATAATTTCTACATTTTTTGAGGTAGAAGGTTGAAATTCGGAATGTAGCTTACTATTTGCATGTGCACCTTCACTATTTACGAGGCCTGTGAGAAAAGTATCCGACCTTATTTTTTTTTGCGAAAACCTGATGGATTTGGATCGCGCGCGCTTGCATGAGCCGACCTTGAACCTTTCTGCGTGCGCGTGAATTTTTTCCCGCCTCTCAATAGCCTCAGTTGCTGGCAATCAGCATTAGAGGGAGGTAGTGTGTTGTGCTCTCGTCGGTTTTTGATTTGGAGGCTTTCGGTGACGATGCTGTGGTCGTACCCGTACACCCAGGACTCGTCACCAGTGATTATGGTGTCCATGAAGTCGGGGTGTTTGCGGAGGCCAGCATGTCCTGTGAGACGTCAACACGAAGTTGCTTTTGCTCCGCCGTCAGCAGCTTCGGCACGAATTTCGCCGCCACTCTCTTCATGGCCAAATCTTCGGTCAGAATGAAATGTGCCGAAAACGTACTGATGCCCACCTCTTCCGCAACTTCCCGGATAGTCACACGACGGTCCCACATCACCAAAGCGTTCACTTTGGCAATGACCTGGTCATTTCGGCATGCCGATGGCCGACCGGTTGCACCAGTCCTTAATCTGTGTTGTGTGATGCCCATAGCATCGTCACCGAAAGCCGTCTGAATCTTCCGGATGGTTTCCACCTGGCTGTCGCCCAGTTTCTGGCAAAATTTGATGCAGTAACGCTGCTCCAGTCGTTCCGTCGTTTCCCTTCAAATCAAAAACCGACGAGAGCACAACACACTACCTCCCTCTAATGCTGATTGCCAGCAACTGACGCTATTGAGAGGCGGGAAAAAATTCACGCATACGCACAAAGGTTCAAGGTCGGCTCATTCAAGCGCGCGCGATTCAAGTCCATCAGGTTTTCGCAAAAAAAAATAAGGTCGGATACTTTTCTCACAGGCCTCGTACTTTGGTTTTGATTGGCCCACTGGAGTCGGAGTTTCGGGGGCGGAAACTAGAGGGGACCAAAGGTCTACGCGTATTTATGCATATAAAGGAGTGAAATTCGGTATGCAGATTCCTCTAAGCAAGATAGACATTACTGTAAAGTTTGGGTAAATTGTCCCAATAGGGTCGGAGTTGTGGGGGTGGTAGTCACTTGGTCTTTAGAACTACGGCAACATATGGCATGTGACATATCATTCGATCGGAAATGATGAGAAACGAAAGAAGATAGAGCTTTTTTTTCATTTTCTAAATACTACGTTCGAGAAAATCAGTTTTTCGATTAAAAAATAGGGGGAGGGGTTAAGAAGTGCAGATAAAAGGGTAAAAGTAGATGATCTCAGCGCTTCCGCTACTGATCGTTCATATCTTAAAGTAAAATTGTTGCATTTCCATGCATTTGTTCACCACCTCTAGTATTCTCCGAGTGATCCTTCCAGCCACTCGTTCGCGACTTTAGAGGGCTCTTTATTGTAGGCGGTTTTGTTTTCGGTTTGGGTCGTTCTCAGAATGGTACACACTTCGCATCCTCTCGAGAGAGAAAGAGCTCGGAGGAAGATGCCCAGAATAGAACGCAGCGGAGCGTTGCTCTGAAGAAGAAGAAAAAAAAAAGAGAAAAGAGGGAGAACGGACACTTAAAGGGTTTCCTCCTCCTTGTCAAGGAAATCCTATGGGGGACGAGCTCCGTTACGTGACATACTTTTGTGATAAATTTTCGCTGAGAACGTAAATAAGGAAGTTGAGCGGTGCGTGAGAATCTGCAAATGCAATTTCCTGGATCATTTCTGTTATTGTTGTAATTTTGGTTATCATTGTTTTAGCCTTTCCTCGTGTGCACTGAGTTTTCCCAAGGCTGCGTTCGGCGTTTCGTGTACGATGGCGGGATAAATCATTTGGCGAATGATGTTGCGTTCGTCATCGGCTTCATAATTGATCGTGCGCCGTAATAGCGGGAGGTCACGGCCTTCCAATCGCTCAGCGCGCTCTTTTCCATAATTGGATAATGTCCCCCGAATTGACCCCCTCCTTCTCCCGTGTCCCCCTCCTGCGTCCCTCTCCTGGGACATTTTGCCGCTGATATATCGCTGCTCTCTATTTGTTTGCTTTCACTTTTCCTTCTCGTCATCCGTCAACATCGCTTAAAGGCGAACTTCTTTTCCTTCCGAGATGCTCGAGGAGTATCGATGGGAGTGCGCAAACAAGAGGGGGAGAGGCAACGAACGTGCTGGGGAAATTTACTGAATACTTTATTAAGGACCTGCTGAATAAGTGATGGCGGAACGAAGCCGTCTCGTGTAATTCGTCACTATTCATGTGGCTTAAGGACGTGCTTTCTTGATGCGGGGAATTTCGAACTACGCACTTTGATTTTTACGATGGTGAATATTATTCTGCAATCTTGTGATCTGGCTGTTTGAAATTTTAATTGTCCTCCTCCTCCTCCGCATTGGGAGTTCATTTCAGTGTATTAAGAAAGAATAAAAGAGGTTGCGCAGGAAGCGCTAATTAAATTCAAATTTTGTCCGCGCCTTTTATCTCCCTAATTGATGACTAATTGCTAGCTGAATTCGTCGTCGCTTTTCGGGGGTACTCTGTTTCGAATAATAATGAATACATAGAAATTTACGATCGGAGTTAATAAAAGATTGTTGTCGACTGCTTTACGACAGGCAGTGTTAATATTAAACAGTTGATGTTTCTCCGTTTGTTCCTGTCTAGTTTGGGGTTTCTTGCTGGCGCTATTCCAGGTACATTAATTTGAAATTTGGTTATGAAAATGAAAAAGCTTGAGATAATTCATATGTTGATATGCATTACTGAGTTAATCAAAATCAACATGTCTAAGGTGTGTAAAGGAATTATAAATACAAAAAGGATATTGTTGTAAAGCATTATCGAATGAAGGTAGGGAGATGTATCAATTACTAGTGCACTACAACCCCCCAACACAAGTTACTAAATGTCATTGCAGCATTGAAAAAAATAATTTTTTTAAGCTACAGATTATTCAGAGAATATGACATGATTTTTTTCCCGTTAATTCCATGTATGGTAAACATGTTGAAATAAAAATACTGGCATGCAACTTATAAATCAAACGAATAGGATTTTTTTAATATTTGGTTGCTTCAACAAAAATATGGAATAGGTTGTATCCACTAACATAAGTATGAAAAATTTGGATATCAATGAAAAAATTAAACCAATCACACAAATATCAAGCTTCACTACTCATATAAATACGACAAAATTCAAGGAAAAAATCGGGCACTCCAATAATTGTCTCAAAATGCTGAAAGTGAAGGAGCTCTCGATTGACCAGAGAAATACCATTAAAAACCTTCATGCTAAAGGTTTACCTCAAAAAGAAATTGCCAGTAAGGTTAAGTGTTCACAAAGTGCAGTATCAAAAATGACAGGAAGTGTCAACAACAAACGAAGAAGTGGTAGACCTCGCTGCACATCACGTAGAGATGATAGACAATTAATTACAATTGTCAGAAAAAACCGTTTCAAGACCACAAGAGAATTTAATGCAGAGTGGAAAAGCTGTGGTGTGGATGCATCTGACCAGACTGTATGGCGACGATTGCGAGAACGTCATTACGTTTCCTGCAAAGCCAAAACAAAGCCATTTCTAACCGTTAAGCAGAAAAGAGAGCGTCTTAACTGGGCAAGGCAGTATGAAATATGGACTGTAGAAGATAGGGAACAAGTTTTGTTCACTGACGAATCTAGGAGTTGCCTTGGCTATGGCGACAGTGTTGGTAATAACGTTTGGAGCAAATCATCCGAAAAATTCCATCAAGACTGTCTTCGTTCATCAAAAAAGTTTCCAGCTGCAGTCATCATCTGGGGTTCAATGTCGGCAAAAGGTGTTGGTACAATGGGAATTTTGACAACTACTGTCAATGCAGACGTTTATTTGGAGATTTTGGAGCATCTGGTTCTCCAGGCAGCAGATGATCGCTTGGAGATGCTGATTTTGTTTATCAAGATGACAACGCCTCCTGTCACAGAGCACACAAAGCGAACAATTGGTTGCGAGACAAACAAATCTCACGTTGACCATGGCCTGCCAATAGTCCGGATCTTAATCCAATTGAAAACGTCTGGGCCCACCTGAAGACATTAGTGCGGCAGAAGAAGCCACAAAACATCAGAGAGTTAAAGAACGCAGTTCGAGAATCCTGGAAAGAAATACCTCCAGAATTATGTGAAAACGTCGTAGCATCGATGCCAAGGCGAATTAAAGCCGTAATCAAAGCTAAAGGAGGACCGACACAATACTGAAAGTGTATAGTCCATATTTTTGTTACACGAAGCAGTGTATTCCATATTTATGTTGAGTTATTGTATTAAAAAAATATTGTTACTCGTTTAAGTTATAACTTTTGTTTAACATGGTACAATATGGATAGAAGAATTCATAAAAAAAGTTTTGTCACATTCTCTGGATAATTTGTAGCTTAAAAAATTATTTTTTCAATGCTGCAATAACATTTAGAAAATATTCCATACTTATGTTGGGGGGTTGTACTTATCTGGGTTCAAATAGTGACCGTGGATTAAAACAGTTAACACATTACATTGGTCATCTGAAATTCTGTTACTACGAAAAGTATTGTGTCTGGCTCTCGCTTAGTGGTTCGTTTGAAGTTTTTTTTCGACTCAGTAAGGCATTGAACCATCAACATATGTTTGCGGCCATAATAGGGAGCAAAGTTCCTAGTTTTTTGTTGTTCTGGGAAGCCTAATAGATTGTTTAATACGAGGTGGCAACACCAGTCCTTTTTCTTGCCTTGTTACTTAAAAGCCTTTAAATCGTGAATCAACTACTGGTACATTTACCCTAGCTGGGACAAAGTAAAGAGCAAAAAAGAACTTTACCAGCAACGTGTGAAATCACTGCCCAATATAGAGTATTTAAGTTAATGAGCGAAAAGGGAAACTTTATTAAGTACCGGAAGGTGCTTTATG
Source organism: Rhysida immarginata (assembly GCA_023313115.1). Classification (NCBI taxonomy): domain Eukaryota; kingdom Metazoa; phylum Arthropoda; class Chilopoda; order Scolopendromorpha; family Scolopendridae; genus Rhysida; species Rhysida immarginata. The sequence goes on along the minus strand of JAHWFO010012390.1, from coordinate 240,245 downwards.
ATATCAGTGTGGGGAAACGTGCCTGTAACTCGAACTCCTCCGACGGTATGAAAGATTTTCAAAATCTGTTTTCATCAGTCGATGAATACGGTTCACGGCACGAACCAATCACAAATATTATCTAAATCGGTTCATTGGCACGTGCACAAATGGTACCTCTATTTTCCCACCTAGCAATTTTCAATGGGAAGATGTATTAAAATATATCAAACAAATGGTAATGACGAGATAGAAGCGGTTATTCATTACTATTTTCGTCTGTCGATGAATATGGTACACGGCACGAACCAATCACAAATATTATCTAAATCGGTTCAATAGCACGTGGACAAATGGTACCTTCATGACCCCACCTAGCAATTTTCAATGGAGAGATATACAGGGTGGTCCATAATTCTGTCCCCCCCCCCCCCCCTTTTATTTTTTGAACCGAAGCAGATATGTCAATTTTGATGAATCCAATGAATAGGAAGTTGTGGGTGGCCTATTCCATGGTGCACTTTTCATCATCCCAAATATGCAAATTAGGACACATTCAAAATTTATCTCAAAAACCGTCAGGGGTAGAGAAAAAACCCAATTGCAAACTTGTTCAGCATAAAAAAAACAAACAAAACAAAAAAAAAATCATCCAAATCGGACCAAACAATCACCCACAATCAGAAGATCATGTTGACCATTTCCGGAACATTGTAGCTTGTAGGATGATTTTTTTTTGTTTTCCGGAACATTCGCGGAACCATATTTTTAAACCGCCCAATGTTAACATTGTAAGTTTCTAATGGACCATAAAGATACCATTAAACCACGTACCTTTGAACCAATTTCGACTATCACTAATTTTACATTATATTCATACATGACACATCATTCCAAATTGTTTGATATATTGCATGGCATATTTTAGCAATTAAATTTCCAATGAACCATAATGGTTCCACTAAACCAGGGTCCTTGAAATCAATTTCGACTATCATTGATTTTACGTTATATTCATTCATGACATTACGATGTATTCAGTGTGACAATGGCTACACGACGAGAGCTATCCGAGTTCGAACGTGGCGTGGTATGTGATGCACAACGTATGGAGGTGGCTAAGAATTCAACATCCCACGGTTCACAGTTTCAAGAGTCTACCGAGAGTACCAAACTTGACGGCATTACCTCCCACCATGGGCAACGCAGTGGTCGACCACACCTTCTCAATGAACGGGACCAACGGCGTCTGAGTAGGATGGTCATCACTAACAGGCAATTGACATTACGCCAGATGACATCAGATGATACTAGAGCTGTATCGATGGGAGCTGTGCAACGAAATCTGGTGTCCATGGGATACGGAAGCAGAAGACCCACGAGGGTGCTCTTGCTAACAACAAGACATCGTCAGCAACATCTCTCCTGGGCCCATGATCACATCGACTGACACTTGACAACTGGAATCGTGTGACCTGGTCTGATGAGTCTCGATTCGAGCTGATAGTAGGGCTCGAGTGTGGCGCAGACCCCCATGAGGTGGCTCCGTAATGGGCAATTGTGGGAAGCTCTCCAGTCGGAATGGTTGGCAATGTGGAATCAATGTGGTACTTCGCTTGGTTAGAGGAGGTCCCTCACGTTATTACGTGCTATCCCTGACTTTTAGCATGTGAGTGTATTATATACAGACCCCTCACATCCCCGTTATTCCAACCTAAACCTCAGAACCTAAGGCAAATGTTGCTTAGGATTACTATGAGCACTTAATAGATATCTAATAATAAATTAAACGTCAATAAGAGGACATTACTACCCCCTTCACTTACAATAAAAAACTGCAATATATATCTTCGCTTCAACCAAACTAAATATTGAAATAACACATGCCCATAGCGAGCTATATACCGATTTTCAACCTTTTACGTCAGAGGGGGTAGTAATGCCCTTTAGAAAATGGAAAAGACCTCTATCTTTTTTTGTTTCTCATCATTTCCGAACGAGTGACATATCACAAGTTAAGTGTTATATGAAAATGTTAATGGTTCTAAAGACCACTTGACTGCTATTCACGCTACAGGGACAATTCGGTCCAAACTTAATGGCAGATGTTGCTTAGAGGAATCTGAAATCCAAATTTCATTCCTTTACATATCTATGTACCATATAGACCAGATGGTCCTTTGACCCCAGTGGGCCAATCGGAACTAAACCAAATTGTGAATTCAGACATGCCCTTGGTAACTACTTTCCGAATTTCAACCTTCTACTCAAAAACATGTAGAAAGTTTGAAGGGAACAGACGGTCATTGTAAGATGAATAAGTAGCTCCATTCTTTTGCTACTTAATAAAAAGATGGACCTGTTTCAGTCAGCAGCTTATTGAGTCCCCAGAAATACGAGGGTGGGCTGAGAGTAATGCCTCCATGGGAATTCCGGGGTTGTTGTCGACACCAAGACCGAACGGCAGGTTTCACCTCGTCGTCAGAACGCAACTCATGCCCCTTAAGGTGCTCTTTCCTCTTTGGGAAGTGGTGAAAGTCGCAAGGTGCAAAGTCTTTCATTTTTGAACTGCAGTTTTTCATCTTTGAACTGTAGGCGCTGCAACCTCCTCTGATGTGTGGCGATCGTGTGCGGACGGGCCTTATCGTGCTGCAGAAGAGGATCCAAAGCTGCCATTCGATCCTCGTGTCGACGACAACCCCGGAATTCCTCTCCGACGGGTTCACCCGACTAGTCACGTGTTGGTACAATGCGTGGAAAGGGATGGGGACTATGTCGAAAAGTGAATAGTGCATTACATAGAGGAGAAATGTGAGTATCAGATACGAAAAGAATTTTGAAAATCGGTTAAAAAATAAAAAAGTTACAGCCATGGAGGCATTACTTTTCAGTCCACCCTCGTATTTCCTGAAAGGTGGTCACTGGTTCGATCGGAATTCCAGAATTCTAGAGAATTGCTAAGGTCGAACTTTGATATTTCAGGAATGGCAAGGCTCAACAATATGATGTTGATTTATCTGTACAGTAATAAGTCAAGTCTTCGAGACCAACCGTGTTGTTATAATTACCGAGATAGGTCAATTTAATCTTTTGATTTGATTTATGGGATAATTCATTTACCCGATATTTACTATGAAAATGATATTAGCAGCAATATTTGTAATACTGTCCGAGTCGACTGATACAGGTAAATCGTTTGTAATGAATGCAATTGGCCAGTTAGAGCTTCAGGTTATTTTAAATATAAATTTAAATAAACATGTTCTCAATCAACGCGAAATTCTACATCAGATCAATCACGACTCGCGTGTATTTTTATTTTCTTTCTTGTTTTTATTTACATCCCAAAAGGTGTGGCTAATGAGAATGCGTCATATTTTTGCCCATCTATCTATTCTATTATACAGGGCGTCCAAAAAGTCTGGTAACATGGCAGATATCTCAAAGCTGCCAGGTAGGCGAGATCTGATGAGTGTGGTTTGTACGTAATAGTAGTGGGATGGGGAATTCATTGCCGCACTCAAACTTGACTTTGACCCCCCAAATTTAAGGTCCTCCATTTGCTAACTCGAAAACTATTAAAGATAGAGAACAATTTACAATTGCTACCCTGTAGAGCAACACCACATTAGTCTAACGCGACCACGTTACGCTAACAGATTTCCCATGTAACTTTCTGCGGGACCAAGCAAACGTGATCGTAAGCTCAACGATTACTTATTCAGGTTTTATTTATAATTATTCTTGTGAGCAATACGACGGCTAATCTCATATCGTAAACATCCGTTGTACTGTAATCTATTGACAATATGATTGTGCCTGTGAATTAGGTGATTGGATTTTATCTGATGCGTAATTTTTTCAAAAGTTTTTTTTTCTGAAGAAAATATTTTTAACAGGTCTTTGTAGACTTAGGCCTTAAAGAATGAGGAAAATTATAAAAAATTTATTGGCCTTTTTTTTTTTTAAATCGGTATTCTGAGGTTTTAGCGATTGATGGAACAAACGTATTCGTTATCGTTCAAGATCTAAACTATGACGATTTTTATCTAAGTTAATAAACTAGTTTGTTATTCATTAGCACGCATATTTTGATGTGTGTATCTCGTTTGCGCACCCGCCTTAATGATAGGTGCGACTCCAATTGCTCAGCTGAGGCCGGCGAGGTAGGTAGGTGTCTGCAATTTTGAAAATTTGGTTTCAATTTTTAATTTTAATGGCAAACCATTTAACCGTGGGCTTAGAATTAAAGGACGACATGAATTTGCTATTATTCTTTTTTGTTTTGCACTTTAGAGAATTGACTCTCCTGCTTTAATAAAGTCAATTAAACAAAGTGTAATTAATAAATTTTGTTAAAATACTATCTTGTCTGTCTCTGCAGCTTTGAATAATTAATTTGCAACGTTAACATTTAAACTGGCGACAAATGATCGCAATTGCGTTTTCGAACGGAAACGGCGCGTGCAATATTTGTTTGTTGTCGTACGAAACTACACCCTCCCTTCTGACGTTATGTAACGAAGTGGGATTGTTTTGGCCTTCCCGCCTTCTTTTGTCCTCAATAATGGGTTCGGTTTGAAATGAAGGGTGCGCGTGACTACGTTTCCCCATTCTATAAGTGTTTCTGTCCAATAAAGGGTGCTTTTGACGACTCTATTGCTGCTTACCCCTGTGGATAAGAATATATTTACAGAATGAGAATCAAGGAAGAATCAATTTTTGCATTATTATTTACAACCCTGGAAAAATACACTCACTCACCAGAAGTCATGGCACACCCCCTGAGAATCCGGAAGGCAGTGATCGAGCATACCTTATACTCTACTTACATTGGAGTAAAATTAATGTAATATTTTCCGTAGAATCCGAATCTGCACAAAAATTGGGGGTTCCCGTTTGAAATTTCCAAGTTGCCCCACCCCAAAATAATATTTGACACGTATCTTTTTGTTTTTTTGACAAGACGTCTATTTTTCGGGGTATTAGACCGTTCCGGGATTTGTTATTCACCCGGTATATCCCCAAATCATTAGAGAATCTGGAACTTTTTTTTGCAAACTTCAAGCATTCACCATTAAGCTTTTCGTTACTAACGGTTAGATTTCCTCCATACGAAGGTTCCGTTATCATCGCTAAAGTTGATGCAAATTCTTGATTCGTCACTAAACATGATTTCGTTCCAATCATCGGAAGTTGCCGATGACTCTTTGTTAACAGTGGTTTAGCTTTGGTTTTCTCCTCTATGTGATGCACTATTCACTTTTTGACATAGTCTCCATTCTTTTCCACGCATTGTACCAACGCGTGACTAGTCGGGTGAAGCCGTCGGAGGGGAATTGCGGGGTTGTTGTCGACACCAAGACCGAACGGCAGGTTTCACCTCGTCGTCAGAACGCAACTCATGCCCCTTAAGGTGCTCTTTCCTCTTTGGGAAGTGGTGAAAGTCGCAAGGTGCAAAGTCTTTCATTTTTGAACTGCAGTTTTTCATCTTTGAACTGTAGGCGCTGCAACCCCTTCTGATGTGTGGCGTTATCGTGCTGCAGAAAAGGATCCAAAGCTGCCATTCAATCCTCGTGTCGACGACAACCCCGGAATTCCTCTCCGACAGGTTCACCCGACTAGTCACGCGTTGGTACAATGCGTGGAAAGGGTTTGGGACTATGTCGAAAAGTGAATAGTGCATTACATAGAGGAGAAATGGGAGTATCAGATACAAAAAGAATTTTGAAAATCGGTTAAAAAATAAAAAAGTTACAGCCATGGACGCTAGTTGTCTTACAGCGGTTGTGCGGGTAGGTAGTGTCAGCTCGCACTGCGAACTTCGCAGGCGCGTCAGAGCGATTGAAATGGCAAGACGTTTAGAAAAGTGGTGTCGCTTGAAGGTGCCGCAGTTCGTTTTTGGGCTACGAATGTGCGACTAAGTTTTTGCATTTTGTGTCTAGTCTTTGTGATGTTGATCTTCTGTTGTCTTTGCAAATATTTCGCAGTGTTTTGTCTTGTCGAGCACTTGCCTTCCGATGTCGTCCGCTTCGAGGTTGAAGACATTTCTTATGTTTTGATACTTTTTCCATAGTTTTGAGACAGCAGCTATCTTTCGTGCTAGTTCTAAAGCCAATCCATTTTCTTTTTCCAAGGGTTGTAGTAGTAATAATGAAAGAAACATGTTTAACGATTTTATGCTGCATATTTTACTATGCCTGTATTTTCTCCTTTATTTTGCAAACAAGGCAGGTGCAAAATTAAAAATAAAATGAATGCCTTGTTTTTAAATTCTGTTTTCAAGTTGTTTGCGTTCCTGAACCCTCCCGTCTCGATAAAAGCCTGAGTTTCAGAAATAAATTTTTTTTAGAGAAATCAGCTTTGCAATGGTTGGCGTCGAGAGGGATTTAAGAAACGGTCGCATGGGTGAAACAGGTCGGGGTTTTTCTTTTTCTTCATTTTAATACCGGAAACTTTTAAGGCATTTGAGGTTGCTCCTCCACCCACTTCCCCGTGGAATTGTCTACTCTTCCTTCCGTTCTTCCTCCGCATTCATTCCTTTTTTTTTAATTTTTAAATTTTTGTCTGTTTTGCTGTGGTAGATAACCAAAATAAAAATTTGCTCCCCATCCATCGATCGATCGAGGCGACTACTGTATCGATTTGGTAATGTCACTCTCGATTTGGGCCCATTTGAATGACAAACGCGATAACGTCGCGCGCTTTTAATATCAAATTCTTTTATGCATTGTGCCTTTGGGTTTGTAAGGGTTAGACCTAATGGATTTTGAACCCCATTCTATTTTCCATAGACTCCTTTCCCTTAGAGGCTTTGTGTTGATTTTAATTTATTGTAGTGTTGAAATAGCGCTTGTATATATGCTTTTAGTAAAATAAATACCGGAAATTGCCTAATAAAACCCAAAATATTGGTTTATTTGGTGGTCTTCAAAGTAGGCCTTGTCTGATGCGATACACTGATGCCAACGAATAATGTACAAACCTAGCGTCAATAAACTTCGGACACCAAGTAATTTGGCTAAAAACACAGTGAAAAGTGCATACAGAGGATTGCAGGCTAATGAAAATAGATTTACTGAGTAGATGGAACAATATCAACATCGATTTAATGGTGTGAAATAATTTATTCAAAGTTATGTAAAATTGCGTTGTCAACAGGTTTCAAAGAACTTCGTACACAAGGGGTCGCCAGCATATACAACTTTCCTGAAGGCTGTAGAAACGCCTAGAATGCTTTGCATCAGGCTTTGAAAGCACCGTCCACGCGACAGAGCACAGTATTCGTGTTGTTTTGAACCATGGGACATGGTAAGCCAGTAGAAACGAGTATACGGCAAAAAGTTATACAGCAGTTCCAGAATACAGTTACATTGTGAAAAACAGGCATGCTCCCATAAGTGAAATGACTGTTTGGGCTCGAGAATATTTTCATATACCCATATCTGAAAGCACAGTCCGCCGTTACATCAGAAGATGCAACTATTACTTATACGCTACAAAGAGGAAGCCATTTATGAGCACTGTAACTAAGCGTCGCCGGGTAGCATGGTCAGAAATTGACTGAATCACCCTGTACTTACTTGCAGACGAACAGCAGAAAACGTGCAATAACGTTTTAGAACTTTTCATATTCAGACTATTCCATTATTATGAAACGGCGTTCGCGGTATTCCATTAATTTGAAACGATCACTTTGCATTCAAAAAGTGGTGACAGGCAAAAAAGAGAGGCTAAACATAACGTAACTAACTCTTTGGAATCTGTTGATCTTCAAAGTTACCTCAATTGGTGGCTGTAAGTTCGCAAAACCGCGATTGTAATCTTAGAAAGAGGCTGGATTGCCGTACTCGTGTGTAAAAAAAAAAAAAATCTTTATGAAAAACCAAGAGATTTCGTGTTTTAGATTTTGCTTCGGTTTTTTTGGTTTTAGAGCGGTTGTGACGGCATATTTTGTAAAACCAGAAACGCTGAAAACGTTAAAACCGAGGTTTAGCTAATGTCGTCTTCATGATGTTTTCTTTCATTATGGGAGTATAGAAGAAACCAGTGTTTCTTAACCTTTTTCTCTCTGCGGACCGGTAGAATAATTAAAATAAATTTCGCAGACCGGTAACGTAATTAAAATAAATTATCTGCATGAGATCAGAGGCGCGCTCAAGTAGATTTGTTTTCATTACTTAAAACCCGTTTTCGGTTTCTGGGATTTTAAGTTTGGTTTTCGGGCCCGATTTTGAGTCTTGCAACGTTTTTAGTCGGGTTTTCAGGCGGTTTTAATCGGTCTGACGCATTCATCATTGTCACCATATGCAGGGTGATTCTGAAAAAGTGGGTATAACTGTAAGCAATGACAGAGGTGATTAGAATGAACATTATCTTTTAATCCAATGTGAGTCCGAATTTGAACGCTAACTGAGATATGAACAGAAATAAAAATGCCGCCACCAAGTTAATAACTCAGGTTCTGCAGTGCCTAGAATAATGAATTTTGGTGGAATAAAAGAGTACATAAAACTCTGTATACCGTTAAAGTTTGATCGAATTCCAACGAGTAGTTTCCGAGTTACGCACTCAACATCGTAGCACGTGCTGGTTAGTACTCGCATTTTGAATGCGTAACTCGGAAACTACTCGTTGGAATACGATCAAGTTTTAACGGTTCAAATTCGGACCCACATTGGATTAAAAGAAAATGTTCATTCTAGTCACCTCTGTCATTGCTTACAGTTATACACACTTGTATATAAAAATTTAATGGCAGATATTACATATCTGGAAATAACTGGCCAGAACACTACAGTTAGGAGCATATTGATAGGTGCACCCCCAAAATGCATGAAAAACTAACATTTTTTAATACAATCGAACATAAATGGTTTGCTACAATATTTTATACCAAAACAAAAACAATTTGTAACAAAAGCACTCCCATTCGGATCTATAAAAAAATATATATCAATAAATGAACAGGGTGCAAAAAGATAAATTCAGCTCAACAACATTGAATTGATTTGATAATTTACTTATCGATCGTGGATCCTTTATCGTTAACAACATCCAGACATCTCTTAGGCATAGATTTGACGAGATTTTGAAGTTCCTTAATGGTTAAAGAATCCCACTCTGACAGAATAGATGCTTTCAATTCTGTTTTGTTGCTGTATTGTTTTATGCACCCATTTTGTGAATATATTCGACGCACCATGATTCCCCACAAATTTTCAACAGGATTTAAATCTGGATTGATGGCTGGCCAGTCCAGAACAGTGACGTTGTGGGCTTGAAACCACTGCTTTGTGTGTTTAGAAACATGAATGCTCGCGTTGTCCTGTTGAAATATGTAGTTTGTCGCATCAGGTAGCAGACAGTTCTGCAAGGTTTCGGTGTACTTTACGCTATTCTGTTTTCCTTCTGGAAAAGCGAGTTTCAACTTTCCGCCTGCTGCAAATCCAGCCCACACCAGTAACGAACCACCACCTGGCTGTCGTTTAGAAAAATACTTCGCCTCTTTTCGAATATTATGCCAGTAGCTATGGATGCCATCAGGACCATCGAAATTGAACTTCTTTTCGTCGCTGAATAGAATTTTGGTCCAATCAGTTTTTTCCAAAAGATGCTTTTCCGCAAATTGCATTCTGGCAAGTTTGTGCGCTTCTTTCAGTCTTGGAGCAGCCTTTGGTCTCACATACTCCATGATGCTTGAGCGCCGAATTGTTCGTCTGATGGTCCAAACAGATGCCGTCGTTCCTATTTCACTACCAATTTGTTTTGCGGTCAGGGTCTGGCTGCTGGCCATCCTGACAACCTTGCGTTCTGTTCTCTTGCTCAGTTTTCTTGGTCTTCCTGTTGATTTCTTTTTGCCGTATTCGTTTTTTTTTTAAGGAAATTTAGAACAACAGTACTGGAACGTCCGAGATTAGCACCAATTTCACGACTCGACCATCCTGCCTCGTTGAAAGCAAGAATCTTGCCCTTCTCTACTTCGGTCAATGTACAACCTCTCCCCATGTTTGCAAAAATGAAAAGTTAATTGAATATATTTTTTCCACTTTATTAAGAATATATGATTGCCTACCATTCACCATAAAATGGTTTGATCCTTTTTATTTACATATTTTGATGTGAACCCATCATTTTGCACCCTGCTTTTGTGTTCAGTTATTGATATATATTTTTTTATAGATCCGAATGGGAGTGCTTTTGTTTTGGTATAAAAGATTGTAGCAAACCATTTATGTTCGATTGTATTAAAAAATGTTAGTTTTTCATGCATTTTGGGGGTGCACCACCTATCAGTATGCTCCTAACTGTATTCTGCAATTACGTTGTTTTATGGAAAACAGAATATGAAAACCGAGAAATTCAGCCGTTTTTCGTTTTTCGTTTTAGAGCGGTTGTGACGTCATGTTTTTTAAAACGCTAAAAAAACTTTAAAACTGATCTGGGGTTTAGCTTCATTTCTGAGGACTAATGAAAACTGGTTTTGAAATTTATTTTGTAATTAAGGGTATTTTTCGCAGACTGGAACAAATTTTCTGCGAAACGGTGGATCAGCGGTTGAATTTCCTAACTAAGGCTTCACTGCAACACTCAATTTGGTTTGTTGGAAAGGGGGTTTCAAAGAAATCGTGAATGAACTCCAAATGTAAATTTGATTATTAAAGCAATAAGTGAAAGCGGAAAGACTTTTCATGTAGATTTATATTATCTTCATATCTTCATGACACCACTTAGTTTAGATATCTGTGTACTATAAAAGCAGTTTCCTTTTTTTCTTTTCTCTCCCACAAACCCAAATTATCGTTGTCTTTCTGGAAGAAGAATTTGCTACTACAGCTCCTTTTATTGGGCGCATATGTGTTGAGTGAGTTTTGAAGATATGACGTTGGGTCAGAAAGGCTCGGTGGCGCTCAAGCGCAAAATAAAAAGAGAAGTGACAGAATTGCATACGCAGCGTTTGCGGCGATAAAATGGAAGGTCTGTTGGGAGGTGGCTGAAAATATTAGGCCGGAAATGAATGTTTACCTACGTAAACCTAAACGTGATCTTCCTTCGAGAAAGTTTTGGTATCATGCATGAGTTGAAATCTAGAGAAATATAAATGCGTCAAAGAAGAGGATTTGGTTTTCTCATTCAGATTTCCTGAATCTTCATAGAGCATTGAATCATTTTTTTCAGAAATCTAAGAGAGCCAAAAAGTAAAGATAACTAGATTCTGAAATAGTAAGCAATACATGTTTTTATTCCATTTTTTTTTTTTAATATTATATATGTCATCATCAAATCATAAGAATTACAATTACTGGTGATTAACAAAGTATAACAATGGGCACGTTTATGTGACATAGAGTGATTTAAAGATGATGATTAACAACAATATAAAATATTAAAGATTTTAATGCTTTGAATAGCAAATTGGCGTCATCTGTAGGTTTATTATTACATAAAAAGGTTCTAAATGGTCATGCCTAAATAAAAATTACTATTCCGTATTCGCACCATTTCACTTCGTAGATTCCGCTTTTTTTTTTCAGACGCAATGATGACAGTAGTTTATATATTTACATATCCAATTGTTTTTATAAGTCATCCATTGTTATATCACCTTGTAATCCCTACGACGTAGAGAATGACATAGGATCGCAGAAAAAACGTCAGTCATTTCATAATTTGCAATTTAGAAGAAGAACCACGGCCTTTCATTGTCGCTGCTTTAACCAATTGAGTTATTGACAATGAACTTCTAAGATGTTACAATGTGTTCGTACGGACTTCCATAAGTCAGATGTTTCGAGAGGCGTTGGATGCAGTGTGATTCAACCTGAACTCTTAATGCATTATCACACGTAATTCGTATGAAGTGATGACTATCTTCGCTTGGGTTCAAACGCTATTAAATATCATCGCAGACATGCAAATTTCAGGCAGCTGGTCGCTGATAGGTTTATCTCTGGGAATGTACCACTTTGTTATGGGTACTTGCTACTAAACGTGGAAATCGTGCTGAAGCGCGGAACCCACCTCGAAATCCGACATTTGATATGCAACGACCTGATACTTGACGAATTATCAGGGGTGTAAAGAGCTTGTTACACCTCATATAATTCAGCGAAGGTTTGTCCCGAAGGCAAATAGGGGACCAGCAATAAATTGAACAAAAAAAAATAATGTTTGGGATCATCCTGTAAGAAATAATGCTTGAAATGCATAGAAAATGACCTTTCTTTTACTTATCTGTATATTCATGGAGTATATTCATGGAGATATAAAGTTCAACCCAATGCAATGCCATTTTCAGGAAACTAGACAAACTATAGTAGAAACAACAACCAGCGGTCAGAATATAAACATATTAAGTATTTGATGAAATATGAGAAGTTTTGCTGAATGATGTTTAACTGCGCATGCGCAAGTGTTACCAAAATGTCTTTTGCATAATGTAGAAGCCAAATGTATAGGGCTACCTACTCTTATAAAAAGCCCAAGCAAATCAGATCGTGAAAATTCAAAAAGATATCGCCGATAAAATGAGTTGGAGTTTCAGTTGCTCTCAAAAATAAACAAAACGATAAGGGGTTTGCTCCAAATTTTTAGGGTCAAAAGAGCGAAAGGTTATGTTAGGCATATTGACGTCGTATCAGCGTAAGGAGAAGTTGTACTAGTGTCTGGTCCAAAAATAAAAATTTGGTTTATTTTTTACATTTTTACTTTATACATTTGGCTAATAAATTATGATAAAGAACATTTTGGTAACGCTTGCGCATGCGCAGTTAAACATTATTTAGGAAAAATGCTCATATTTCGTCAAATATTTAATATTTTTATATTCCGATTGCAGTGTGTTGTCTCTACTATAGTTTGTCAAGTTTCATGAAAATGGCATTGCATTGGGTTGAATAGAGTCACTTTCTATAGGGTTGAAAACCCTGCATGTTATAAGGAAAAAATTTCGATTTTATTTTTTAAAGAAATCTTCATATCTCCATGAATATACGTGCTATTCTCGTACAAATGGACACAGATAAGTAAAAGAAGCCTGATTTTCTACGCATTTCAAGCATTATTTTTTACAGGGTGATCCTAAAAATTATTTTTTTGGTTTACTTTGTTGCTGATCCCCTATTTGACTTCGGGGCAAAACCTTCGCTGAAATATAGAGTTGTACACCCCTGAAGTTTCAGGATAATTTGTCAAGTATTTTTCTAGATAGTGTCCGATTACTTTTGGGTAGATAGTGTATTACTTATTTGTTGTTAAAATTTAAAAAACAAGACCTGTATCTGAATAAAAAATTGTTTTTCCTGGAATGATTGGCTTCGGTGTATTTTTTTAATATAATGAATCATGCGTTCATGAGTTTCACGTGACTGGATTTTTTTTTCCTCATAGTGCGCGATGGCTGCAACAAAAGGTTGTGTATAGACTATAGTCACGTGATTCTGCTTTGATGAATTTAGAACTGTTTGTCTTCAAAGTTAAAAAACATTTTAGTTTGAGGCAGTTTTGTGGTTGTTTGTTTTGATTATGAAAATTTACAAAGCAATTTCTCTTCACGTTTGTTGTACACTTGCGTTTCCCAATATTATTATGTCACGTTAGATGACAAGGAGTGGCATATCCCAAGGAACCCATTTTGAAAGTTATTGCAAACACAATCTCTTTTTGGACACGAACCCGCTGTCTTTTATGGGAATGACTGCGCTCGTGTGCGACATCTCGTGTCGATTCTGGGCATGATATGTGCTCACGAGGTTGTTTTTTTTTATATATATATTTATATGAACTCCAGACACGCATTCAGCGGCGTTTTTATTGTATTTAGATGTGCGATCCAATCGATATTAGTCACCTTGACTCAACAACCTTACGCCGAGAGCGAGTGATTTGAGGGGCGGCTTCTGAGGGCTGGCGTGCTAAACATTTTATATGAAAGGCATGAATCTGTAATTTTTTTTCTCTCTCTCTCTCTTTTATCTTTATGGGGTCAATTAAATTGGGCCAACCCCCTTTGTTAAGCATAAACGGAAGAGCAACCGCGAGAAGACTTTTATTGACCCTAAAAGTTGTCGTCTTTTTGCTCATCAATTTCCACCAAACTCGTTGGCATGGCCGTCATTCATTTGCTTTTTTAATGGCGGGATAACGGGAATTGATATTCAGCACCTTTAACTGGCTGATAATTCATTATTGAGTCGGCGCCACCGGACGTTAATTTAAAGCCTCCGCTCTAATTGCATCGCGCGCTTATATGAATGTGTGGGATTAGCAATGGGATGTTCCCACCCACCCTCTTCGCACTTGATAGCAGCGCAACCCGTATTTGCTTTCGTGCGTTATGTGCGCGGCCTGGTTTAACCTTACAATAGCCACATCGTAAGCTCTGCTTCCCCCCATTAGCTGATATTTTAATTAAATAAGCAGTTTGGTGAAACACGTGATTCGACAGTGAAAGGAGAGAAATGCTTCTGAGTTTAGGTTTTTCTGTGGGTTTGGATAT
>JAHWFO010012390.1:141274-163536 GCA_023313115.1 Rhysida immarginata | reverse complement strand
TCGATCTGCGGGCCAGGTTCCCGTCTCCCATTGGGCTTTCAACCGTGACAACTTGGTTGTCTTTAAGACACCTTGAAACAGCTTGGCTGTCCGTGGTGTCTGCGATAGCCCAATCGGTAGAGGCATCGGCCATGATAGTCGAGGTTCCTGGTTCGAATCCGGATAGCAGAATTTTTCCTTTCATTTTTCAATTGAAAAATTCTTAAAAATAAAGATTTTTTTCTGTATATTTTTGCACATGTTATTTCTCGGGAGGAGTCAAAAATGGGGATCGCATTATACAAGAGGATAGCATTTTTGCTGTTTTTTTGGGCCGAAAAAGTGGAGTCGCATTATACAAGGGGTCGCATTATAGTAGAATATTTACGGTATTTCTATTTTATATGAGGGACTCAGCCTCAAAATTTTGCCACACGTATTATTCACAGCTAATTCACTATTAGTTTGGGGGTAGCATTTTATTCAGTTAAACGAGACGTGAGTTTATTTAGTCTGTGCACATTTTGTTGTGCCTTCTTAAAAGCTAATAAAATTTATCTTATTTATTTACCATTAATACGAATCCACTTATGGTCATCTTAAAATTTTGTTTGCATCACAAACTGATAATTTGCATTAGAGAAGGTGTCATTGGTCGTTATAGCTTTTTTGAGTTTTTTAAAGATTATGATTACGTACATTTCAAATGGAATTTACCAGAGAAAAAAAAGTCTATACTAATTTTTGTTTATTTATTTTTTTTTCCTAATTAAAATAGATGCAAGTATTAAAGAAAAAGTGAAGAAATATCTTTCAGCTTCGAATGATATGGATACACTCAAAAAAGCCATAACACGAGAAGATCTGGATGGCGTAAGGGAAGTTATTGCGAAAAGAAGCCCAACAAATCAAGGCATTATAGCAATACATACTAATGGCACGCACATGAAAGAAAATGCTGAAAACATTCCACCTCATCCGTCAACATCTGCACCTGGACGATTAGAATCAGAAGGGTTTCTTTTTGAGGAGGGAGGAACACCGCAACGACATCACTCAGGAAAACATGGACCTCCACGTTTTGAGACTTTCATGATGACCGGGGACTTGATTTTAAATCTGAATGCCAAAACATCCGCAACAAGTGGGATGGGGTTAATGCCAAAAACAAAGCGTATTGATTGCCTCATGTTTGGCCAATCATCTACTCCAGCTAGCCCTGAAGAAAGTGATTTGAGAACTAGAAGCAAAGCAATGAAGCGTGAATCACCAGCATTTTGTAGTCCTGTCGCTGATAAAAAACCAGCTTTTGGATACGTTAGAACATCAAAGTCGGAAGATCATCTCCATCCAAAAGATTCGTTAACGACCGTTAACATAGACATTGATGATGATGTTGCTTCTTCTCTGAATACACTGCTAGATACAAGACCAGAAAATGCTGCTAATGAACGTATAGTCTGGACATATAATGCTCCTGTGTCTCAACATGAGAGCAGTTTAACCCCGTCGCCACAACTGTCGCCAACACCAACGTCATCGCCTGTCAGATCTCCGACTTCATCCAGGTGGCGTGCTTCGCAAATCAAGCCCTTGAGTCCAAAGCGTAAAGCTCCTCCTCCCCCAATTTATTCATCTGAATCATCCCCGGTACCCCGAAGAGATAGACAGTGTAAAGACAGTATTCAAGACTTAACAAATGGGGATGTTCTTTTAGGTAGTCCAAGCAATTCAGATGATTTTGATCGCCTCGGAGATTTTAGTTCTGAGCTTAGTTCACCATATGAAGAACGCTCAACACAGTTGGATAGCTTGCGTGACGAGGAATGGGTAGAACGTCTTCAAAACAAAGACCCTATTGTTAGTGACGATGACACTAGTGTTTGCCCCGTGGGCAGCTATGAAACACAGACTTGTATTTTAGATGTAGATATGGATTCACCACAGCTATCTCCAATTGATAGGATATTACCATATGATGATCAAAAGCCTCATAGTCTGCCACAAAAAACAGAAAACAAGGGATCACCTAAAAGATTTCGAACTGACAAAACAAAGCCTCTTGAGTTTTCTCAACAGGAAATTCTACTCGAGATTAATAAACCTTCCACCGTCAGATGGGATTTCAGTAAACCAACAGGTAACAATAGTGATCTGAACAATTCTGATGATAAAACGTTATCAGATCCACCTGGTAATTCTGATGAAGAATCTCAAAAAAGTTCATCACCACCTCCAGATGACGACTCGGACATTGAAAGCATTCATAGTTTTCATTACAGTCCAAAGGCTATTGACATGCCTTCTGCTTCTCGTCTGGCAAAACGATTGTATTATTTAGAAGGCTTCAAAAAATCGGATGTTTCCAGACATTTGAGCAAAAAGCAAGTAAACTGTTATTTTTTCCTTGTTTATTATTAAGCTATTTTATTAAAATCATTCATGAATGAATTTACTCGTTGTTCGTATTTGAGAGATGTTTAAACATAAACTAGATTTGCGTCTTTTTTTTTTAATAAAATGAATTCAAGTCTAAAATAAATGCAAAACACAGGTACTGTCCGCGCGCCACGAGAAGACCGCTGAGTTTCTTAATGTGCTCGTATGGTGTCGTTGTAGTTGCAGATCAGTCTATACGGGGCCTGTGAGAAAAGTATCCGACCTTATTTTTTTTTGCGAAAACCTGATGGATTTGGATCGCGTGCGCTTGCATGAGCCGACCTTGAACCTTTGTGCGTCTGCGTGAATTTTTTCCTGCCTCTCAATAGCGTCAGTTGCTGGCAATCAGCATTAGAGGGAGGTAGTGTGTTGTGCTCTTGTCGGCTTTTGATTTGAAGGAAAATGACGGAACGACTGGAGCAGCGTTACTGCATCAAATTTTGCCAGAAACTGGACGACAGCCAGGTGGAAACCATCCGGAAGATTCAGACGGCTTTCGGTGACGATGCTATGGGCATCACACAGATTAAGGACTGGTACAACCGGTCGGCCATCAGCATGCCGAAACGACCAGGTCATTGCCAAAGCGAACGCTGTGGTGATGCGGGACCGTCGTGTGACTATCCGAGAAGTTGCGGAAGAGGTGGGCATCAGTACGTTTTCGGCACATTCCACTCTGACCGAAGATTTGGCCATGAAGAGAGTGGCGGCGAAATTCGTGCCGAAGCTGCTGATGGTGGAGCAAAAGCAACTTCGTGTCGACGTCTCACAGGACATGCTGGCCTCCGCAAATAGTGACCCCGACTTCATGAACACCATAATCACTGGTGACGAGTCCTGGGTGTATGGGTACGACCATAGCATCGTCACCGAAAGCCTCCAAATCAAAAACCGACGAGAGCACAACACACTACCTCCCTCTAATGCTGATTGCCAGCAACTGACGCTATTGAGAGGCGGGAAAAAATTCACGCATACGCATAAAGGTTCAAGGTTGGCTCATGCAAGCGCGTGCGATCGAAATCCATCAGATTTTAGCAAAAAAAAATAAGGTCGGATACTTTTCTCACAGGCCTGGTAGTTATGAAGGGAGGAAAAGCGCTAAAATCAAGTAGCGCAAAAATGAGTTCTGGTCGTGTTTCTAAACAATGAAAATGTTTGCATGGAGAAGTAGATACCTGAGAAATATGAAAAAATAAGAGAAGAAAATTGTCCTACTGTTTACATCGATGAAACATGGGTCGACTCAAATTGATTGTTTGTCCCCCAACACTGAATAGATTCATAGTAGTAGTTTTTAACACAAGACCTTGAAATCGAAACATTAAATCAGAGTAAACTAAATACATTAGAAATTGAAAATTGAGCAATAATGTGTAACTAATCTGTACAAGTTTGTATAGTATTTGGTATATTAGTATTACGCTTCACTGTCCGAGGACGAATTAGATGTTTTCTGAACTTGTTTCGTTGGAATCTGTTTCAATGTCGCTTGATCAAACTTTGAAGGATCAAACTTTCAACCTTCTCTATTAATCCATCTGTGTTCCAGTAATTCTGCTCCAGTTTTTCTACGTGGCTGCGTACTGATGACCACTTTTGTGGTGTCACTTGTTGTAATGCGGCATTGCTTAATTTCATCAGATCAGTTAATGTCATGTCGGCTTTAACGTTGTTTTGACGAACAAAATATTTTACGTTTGCCCAAATGAATTCTGTTGCATTCAAGTCACAATGGTATGGTGGAATTCTAACCAGCGTGTGTCCGTGCTGATGCAAAATTGTATCAAGGGAATACACTTTTCCAGCTGGTTTATTTCGTTTTATCAGTTAGATCAATTCAAATTTTCTGCTTTTTTAATCGAATGAAATGTTTCTTTGCTCCAACCGGTTCCTCATGTCAGATTTAAGAGAATTGGTGGTTGGCACTTTTTCAATTTGCACTGTACGAGGGTGGGCTGAAAAGTAATGCCTCCATGGCTGTAACTGATACTCACATTTCTCCTTTATGCAATGCACTATTCACTTTTCGACATAGTCCCCATCCCTTTCCACGCGGGTGAACCCGTCGGAGAGGAATTCCGGGGTTGTCGTCGACACGAGGATTGAATGGCAGCTTTGGATCCTCTTCTGCAGCACGATAACGCCCGTCCGCACAGGATCGCCACACATCAGAGGGGGTTTGCAGCGCCTACAGTTCAAAGATGAAAAACTGCAGTTCAAAAATGAAAGACTTTGCACCTTGCGACTTTCACCACTTCCCAAAGAGGAAAGAGCACCTTAAGGGGCGTGAGTTGCGTTCTCACGACGAGGTGAAACCTGCCGTTCGGTCTTGGTGTCGACAACAACCCCGGAATTCCCCTCCGACGGGTTCACCCGACTAGTCACACGTTGGTACAATGCGTGGAAAGGGATGGGGACTATGTCGAAAAGTGAATAGTGCATTACATAGAGGAGAAATGGGAGTAGCAGATACAAAAAGAATTTTTAAAATCGGTTAAAAAATAAAAAAGTTACAGCCATGGAGGCATTACTTTTCAGCCCACCCTCGTATATTGTCATTATTTAAGGTGGCACCGTCTGTCGCGGAACAGCAAACTCATGATGTGGCGACTCGCTATGTGACGGGCAGTGAAATCTTGGCTCCCAAGGTTCGCGACGTACAGGAGAAAGCATGTGAAAAATGAGTATAAAAAGTAAAATTGCTATTAGCAAGTTTGGATTTTTGAATTTGTTCTAGATTGATACAAGGTGCAAAAGGATCCATGTTACAAACTTGTAGGTGGGGCTTGTAGGTGGTTCAGAGTAGACCACATTTTGCATAGGAATCCCATTGCCCTAGTATTAGATTGGAATTATCCAAACCATTGAATAGTCAATTCTTGTTGTGCCACTGTCTGTGTTGTTATTTTTTCCAGTTTCTACCACATTTCAATTTCATAATGAATGGTTATGCAGGGTTTGCGCTTACTCGCAGTTTACGTGTCAAATGGGCATTTTTGCTAAAATTTGACTCGTGATCTTTTGACCAGCGAGTCAAAATTGACTTGTTAAAATTTTGAATATCATCGGCCTTTCTCATCACATTTTAACCTCATTTCATTTTGTCACACGGGGCCTTATTTACACTACATGATCAAAGGAGTTGGGACACCCCTGTGAACACCTGGGGTGTTTCTCCTGGACTGGACTGGGCCCGCTCATCAAGGTGAACGGAAACCTCAGTGCTGATGGCTGCAGGACCATTCTGGATAACGGGGCACTTTCAGCACTGTTGGAACACTTCGGTGACGGGCCGTTCCTCTTCCAGCACGACAATGCGCCTTGCCACAAAGCAAGATCCATATCCGACTGGTTTGACGAGATGCGGGTTGAAGAACTGGATTGGCCCGCTCAGAGTCCTGATCTCAACCCCATTAAACATCTTTGGGACGAATTGGAACGATGTGTGAGAGCCAGGATGATTCGCCCTACATCTGTCCAGGAACTGACCACGACACTCCTCGAGGAATGGAGGTCAATACCTGTGGACACATACCGTAAACTTGTGGACAGTATGCCATGTAGAGTGGAGGCATTGATAGCAGCTCAGGGTGGTCCTACACACCAGTGATTGAAGCTTTTTGCGGCTTTACGGTAGAGCAAAAGGTGTCCCAACTCCTTAGATCATGTAGTGTATAATTAACTATAGAGATTGTGGATGCATGTAAAAATCTGGAAGTTATGAAGAATCTAAATTTTGACTCGTATCTTTTAAAATTTGACTTGCAGTTTTCAGGCTTGGGAGTCAAATTGACTCGTAGACATTTTGTCCTAGCGCGAACCCTGGTTATGGGCAGGGAAGGATCTCAGGGATATTTCAAAAAAAAACAAACAATTTCCGGTTTTTTTTTTCGATTTTCGCTTTGTGAGGGCTCTTTTGAAATTTTGCAATTTCTGAATGTGAATATACAGAAAAAATGATCATTATTCTGCACCTTTCTTTCTCCGGCACTGCGTCAAACTCACTCAGCTATAGAGATCATTCCAAACTGAGCAAAGTCGAGTAGAACTGCTGAAGGGCCGGTAGTTGGATAGGCCATCCATTGGGAGCATTTTAAAAGAATTCTTTTCGATTCTTCAATATGAATTTTTCTATGTTAATTCAAGCTTTTTTCATGTGTTCATTTTTTCTGTATATTCACATTGGATAGTGCAAAGTTTCATCAAAAAAGAGCCCGAGCAAGGCCGGGTATGTCAGCTAGTATAGAATAAATTTTAAAAAATTTTCAGTTGGTTTTGGCATAATTGTCGTTGATTACTTTATACAGGGTGTTTTTGAATTGAGTACAGATTTTTTGGGAGATGATAGAAGAGGTCCTTAGAAGTATTTTTTGTCATATGAACATGGAGTCCCCGCAGCTCCGTTTACTTACAATTCTGCATTGAACAATCAAATGACACCGGGACGCAGTGTGCGTTGGTAGGCCTAGATTATTTTTAACAATTAACACAAGCAATCTACTGTAATAACTTTTAAAGTAATTGTTTGCAAAGAAATTTCAAGGTGCACGTGCTTGTTTGTTGAAAAGTCCTAGGACAAACTTCGTCAAGGAGATTCCATGGTATCCAGCCCCTTTGTAAAATACAATTAGTCCAAAGCAGTAGGTAAAGATTTGTTTTAAAAAGTTCACTTGATGTACTTTTTACATGTGTAAAGTTAAACAAACAGTATGAATCGTTGATTATGCAGACATGCATCTGTGTCTCGGTGCTGCTGGTACCATGGATGGTGCAAGGCGTTTGTATGCAGAACGTTATCCCAAGAGAATTCTTCCTAATTCACGAACATTTGGTGCAGTAGATCGTCGTCTAAGAGAAACAGGCGCATTCGCTCATGATAATCATCAGCGTGGACGTCGTCGGTGGTTACGCTCCCCTGAATTAGAGGATGAAGTTTTGGAAAGGTTTAACCGAAATCCATCGACAAGTACTCGTGCGATCGGAGCTGCTTTGAATACTAGTCATACCACTGTATGGAACATTTTACATGATAACCTGCAACATCCGTTCAAGCTTCGAAAGGTGCAGGAATTATGTCCCAATGATCATGGTCCCCGGCGTGCTTTCGCGGAATGGTTTATGCAGCAACAGAATAGGATTCCAGACTTTCCTTCCATGGTTTTGTGGACAGATGAGGCCACGTTTATGCGAGAGGGAATGTTCAATAGCTACAATAGTCATCCGGGGTCTCGTGTCAACCCATGTGCAACACATGTTAACAGTTTTCAGCATCGTTTTTCGTTGAATATTTGGGCTGGCATGATTCACAATGTCCTGATTGGGCCATATCTCCTACCATGCCGTCTTGACAGGCAAACATACCTTCGTTTCCTGAAGGAGGAGCTCCCTGGTCTTCTTGAAGATGTTCCATTAATGACCAGACATTTGATGTGGTTTAACAGGACGGCGCACCTTCACTTTACACAAGAGCAGTTAGAGATTACCTAAATGAGACATATCCTGGTCATTGGATTGGTCGTGGCGGACCAGTTGCTTGGCCACCGAGATCGCCAGATCTCACACCGATGGATTCTTATTTTTATGGGGAAGCATAAAATCAATGGTCTACTCCGAACCCGTAGATACCAAAGAAGAATTGGCGGCTCGTGTTGTCGCGGCAGCAGGTGACGTTAGCGCCCGTGCAAATCAACTATCTCCACGCGTACATCAATCCATCATAAGGCGTTGCGAATTGTGCTATGAAGCAAATGGCGGTCATTTCAAACAATTACTGTAAAAGTCATACAGTAGATTGCTTGTGTTAATTGTTAAAAATAAAATAATCTAGGCTTACCAACGCACACTGCGTCCCGGTTTCATTTGATTGTTCAATGCAGTATTGTAAGTAAACGGAGCTGCGGGGACCCCATGTTCATATGACAAAAAACCTGTACTCAATTCAAAAACACCCTGTATACACACAAAAAATGAGACTTGTAACCTATTGAGCAGTCAAAAGAAAATAGCTTCCACTTACACGTGTAAGTCACTTCCGCATCACACCACAACTAGCGCTGCGTCCGCTTATCTCTTAATTATGCATATAATTATATCGATACTGTGCACCATTTATGTTAAACTAATCTATTTGGTTAGTAATGTATTATTAATAACACAAAAATTCTCAACAGAACAGCCAAAATCTTTTTGTCAACATAGTTGAGCATGTGACGTAAAACTTGCATACCCCCAATGCTACGCAAAAATTTAATGGAATCGTTCCATATTATGTGTGTTCAACTGGACACCTGGAAAAAGCAGTCTCATTGGATTGAAGTATTGTAAGGAAGCCAAACAATTTTGACCTAGGTAAAAACCTTTTTGCACCCAACTGTACATAATCATCATGACTTCACCAAATTGATAATAACGAGGGGTCCAGTGCTAGCACAGAAATGGTACCATTTCTAACCTGGTTAGGTGTTCATTTTTGATAGCATACAATTTAAAAGCATGAGGACCACTGCTGGGTGGGACAGCTATTTTGGGGCGCAGCTGTTGGGGGACTTTAGTCTGACCCATTTGCTGAGCGACCAGTGCTGGGTGTCCAGCAGCTGGTGATAGCCACTGGTTTGTTCGTCAGCCAGCAGCTCTTCCATCATGATCTCCCTGTGCTTTGGAGGGCACGTTAAGCCGTCGGTCCCGGCTGCTACTGTCATCTCGTAGCAGTCGTTAGTTACTGGGATGGCGCAAAACTCCCTCGAAGGAGTAAGTGCCGCAAATTATCGTTCTGCGATAATCTACCCTCTGAACAAGATATGATAATCTACCTCTCCCCCCCCCCTCCATAAAAATTCTGTAAAAATAAACGAAAAGGAAACAAACAGGAACGTGTACATGTCTATCTGAAATCTGGGATTTTGTCGATCGCGTTTTTTCTTTTAGACTGAATGGCTTCTACATTCAATTTCAATATAGAGATCGGCCGGCCAGGTGGCCGAGAGGGCTAGGGTGCAGGCTTTCTAGTTCTCGAGTCTACCTGGTCGTGGGTTCGAATCCCGCCGTGGGCATGGATGTCTGTGTTTGTTCTGGGCATACAGATATAACTTGTAAAAAAGGTGTAAAATAAACCAACCAACCAACCAACCAACCTGGCCGAAGCACGACAGATCACATCTTTGCTCTAAGGCAAATCTTTGAGAAATCCTGGGAGTATGCAAAAGAGGTCTACGCTTGCTTTGTGGACCTCGAAAAAGCATATGACAGAGTTCCTCGGGAGAAGCTCTGGCAAGTGTTGCAAGAGTATGGAGTGGATGGGCAATTACTGGTTGCTATCATGTCTCTGTACGAAAGCTCTGAGATGTGTGTCCGGATAAATGGCATTAAGTCAAGACCGTTCACTGTGGGTGTTGGACTCCGCCAAGGGTGTGTACTGTCGCCCCTCTTGTTCATTATCTTTATGAACTGGATAGACAGGGGCAGCCGAGGCGATGAGCGTGTTTGTGTGGGCGACTGCCTGGTGGAGAGGTTGCTCTTTGCTGACGACTTATCCTGCTTGGGTCTTCTCGCACAAACCTTCAGCATGCACTAGACCGGTTTGCAACCAAATGTGAAGAAGCTGGGATGAAGATCAGTGTGGCTAAAACTAAGGTTCTGGTCCTTTCAAGACAGCCTGCTCAGTGCGCTCTCCATGTTTGGGGAGCCTCATTGAGACAGGTGGAGAAATTCAAGTATCTCGGGATTGCATTCACGAGTGATGGACGGCAGGAGAAAGAATTGGATGCTTGGATCGGTGCAGCAAGCTGTGTCAGACGTGAACTGTGGCGATCCGTGGTAACGAAACGCGAGCTGGGTAACAAAGCCAGGCTCTCCGTCTTCAAATCTATCTTTGTCCCCATTCTCACCTATGGTCACGAGTCTTGGGTAATGACCGAAAGAGTGCGATCGCGGGTACAAGAGGCCGAAATGAGATTTCTGAGAGGTGTGGCAGGTGCTACCCTACTAGATAGAGTGCACAGCAGCACAATAAGGTAATCTTTAGGTGTTGAGCCGCTACTTCTCCACATTGAGAGATCTCAGTTGCGCTGGTATGGCCACATGATACGGATGCCGCAAACTGGTCTTCCTAGGCAGTTGTTATTTTCCAAGCCGGTGGGTAAGAGACCAAGGGGTCGGCCTAGAACCAGGTGGCTAGACTACATGGAGAATCTGGGTTCGAGTCGCTTAGATATTACCAGGGAGGACATGCGCCTGATGGCGGAATATCGCGATCGCTGGAGATCCTCCAGAGGGCTGCTGCCCCCGCGACCCTAAGGGATAAGCGGGTTTGAAAAGTAAGTAAGTAAGTAACCAACCAATATAGAGATCGCGGCACATGTTAGCGGGGCGGGGGTCTGCGATCGGGAGCCAAGCCAAAACCGCGTTGGAGCCGATTTCACGATCTAGCAGACCGCGTTCGACCGGGTCCGCACTGTATTTTAATTTTATGAAAGAAGAAATATTCACTTTCTTTTCTGTATAAATGCGTTTTGGAACTGCTCATAGCTCAAACAATTTTCTCTCATAAAATTAGCCTTACGTTTGTTTTGTTTTTTCTTTTTGTCTGGGATATTGAAATTAATTTTATTATTTTTCTCCTTAGCAATGAATTTAGCCGTGTAGTGGCTGAAGAATATCTTCGTTATTTTGATTTTACGAACGACACATTAGATATTGCACTACGAAAGTTCCTAAAACAATTTTCTTTGACTGGAGAAACGCAAGAGCGAGAACGCGTCCTTGTTCATTTCTCTAAACGATTCTTAGACTGTAATCCTGGCACTTTTAATTCTCAAGGTCGGTATCATATGCTTATTCTGTTTGTTCTTAGTTAATAGCACAAGAAATAGTAACATCAGGAATAGATGAGAAGGGAATACGAGTCTTAATAGGACTTTGCAAATACCACCTTGCGGTCGTTTTTTTGAAGTGAAAACTTCTATAGGCGCACCGCATACAAAATTTTTGCTGGAGAGTGAACGTGTTTCATGCGTCACGCTCGGAAGTGAAACGTTTTTCGGGTAAACTCGGCAAAATTCGGGAGTAGAAAAGTGCTTATGTGATCGGTTTATCCAGATGTCCGGCCGTCTGCAGACACAATTCCAACAATGCATTGTGTTGCCATGATAATGAGGTGTCTTGCATGAATATAACGTGAAATTAAAGATACTCGATACTGGTTTAGTAGCATGTGCAATGTGGTACCATGTGGTACCATCAGAAACTTTCAATGCTAAGACATGGCATGTAATACCGGGTGTTCAATTTATCTGAAGACATTGAAATATCTCAAGAACCACACATCGGATCAAAAAAAGTGTGGAATGAAAAACGTTCGTCTCGAAGGAGGACATCTAATGATACCAAACTCGACCCCCCATTCCCACCCCTTGGAGGTGGGGGAGAGAGGAATTAAAAAATTTAAATGGGAACCCCCATTTTTTATTGCAGATTCGGATTCTCCGGAAAAAATTACCCCAATTTGACCTACGATTTGAGTCATTTCGGTCACAGATGGCGCTGTAATCGACAAAAATCAAAATGGGTAAAAAAAATCGTTGAAAAATGGCGATATCTCAAGAAATAGGCATCAGATCAGCATAATAAAATTAAATGTTTTTGATATTCTTACAAATGCTACTTAATGACACCATAATTGTCCACCCTATTTCTTGAGATATCGCCATTTTTCAACGATTTTTTACCCATTTTGATTTTTGTCGATTACAGCGCCATCTGTGACCGAAATGACTCGAATTGTAGGTCAAATTGGGGTAATTTTTTCTGGAGAATCCGAATCTGCAATAAAAAAAATGGGGGTTCCCATTTAAATTTTTTAACTCCTCCCTCCCCCACCTCCAGTGGGTGGGGGGTCGAGTTTGGTATCATTAGATGTCCCCCTTCGAGACGAACTTTTTTCAGTCCACACTTTTTTTGATCCGATGTGTGGTTCTAGATATTTCAATGTCTTCAGATAAATTGAACACCCGGTATATCAACCAACTCGTAACGATGTGTAATGCATGAATGTAACGATTAATTAATGATACCCGACATTGGTTTAATAGCACGTGCTCTATGGGACAATATGGTACCATTGGAAACTTTCAATGCAAAACATGGCATGTAATATATCAAACAACTCGTAACGATGTGTCATGCATCAATATAACGAGTAAATAAGAATTTTATTCGTAATCAGTATTTATTCGAAGAATAATGCTTATAGGTATGCGCTGTAATGCACATGTTTCACATTTTCCATATATGCAAAGAAATACCATTTGTGTTAAAGCGCCATCTATTGATGAATATTTTTATTTAATAAATGTCAAGCACATCATATGAAGTATCCGTAGTTCATATTTTATCTCATTCAGACACATAGAACGCATTCTACATCCCTCTGAAGTGGGAAACTTATTTCTTGCTAACCCTGTGTCTATTACTTAAAATCGATTACAATCGCTGTATAAATTTTCACTTCGGTCGTGCGGTCTTAAGCATACCCACGTTATTTTTTTTTGTTTTTTTTTTTCCAAGAAGCAACACTCATAGTGGTTTTCTGAATTCGGACCAATATTATTTTGAATTAAGTCAAGACCGTTCACCATGGGTGTTGGACTCCGCCAAGGGTGCGTACTGTCGCCCCTCTTGTTCATTATCTTTATGGACTGGATAGACAGGAGCAGCTGAGGCGATGAGCGTGTTTATGTGGGCGACTGCCTGGTGGAGGTTGCTCTTTGCTGACGACCTTGTTCTCCTTGGGTCTTCTCGCACGAACCTTCAGCATGCACTAGACCGGTTTGCAGCCAAATGTGAAGAAGCTGGGATGAAGATCAGTGTACCTAAAACTGAGGGTCTGGTCCTTTCAAGACAGCCTGCTCAGTGTGCTCTCCATGTTAGGGGAGCCTCATTGAGCCTCCAAGTATCTCGGGATTGCATTCACGAGTGATGGACGGCAGGAGAAAGAATTGGATGCTTGGATCGGTGCAGCAAGCTGTGTCAGACGCGAACTGTGGCGATCCGTGGTAACGAAACGCGAGCTGGGTAACAAAGCCAAGCTTTCCGTCTTCAAATCTATCTTTGCCCCCATTCTCACCTATGGTCATGAGGCTTGGGTAATGACCGAAAGAGTGCGATCGCGGGTACAAGTGGCCGAAATGAGATTCCTAAGAGGTGTGGCAGGTGTTACCCTACAGCAGCACAATAAGGGAGTCTTTAGATGTTGAGCCGCTACTTCTCCACATTGAGAGATCTCAGTTGCGCTGGTATGGCCACGTGATACGGATGCCACAAACTAGTCTTCCTAGGCAGTTGTTATTTTCCAAGCCGGTAGGTAAGAGACCAAGGGGTCGGTAGATACCAGGTGGCTAGACTACATGGAGAATCTGGGTTCGAGTCGCTTGGATATTACCAGGGAGGACATGCACCTGATGGCGGAAGATCGCGGTCGCTGGAAATCCTCCATAGGGCTGCTGCCCCCGCGACTCTAACGGATAATCGGGTTTGAAAAGTAAGTAAAAGTAAATATGGTCCTATGATGAAATGGGGTTCGGAAAACTGTCACAAGTGTTGCATCTTTGAAAACGACCACGAGATTCCTATGAATATTTATATTCCCTTCTCATCTAGTGCCAAGTCTAGACTGCAGGGGCTACTAGGTGCTGTCTGCAAAGTTATTATTTTACAATTTTTAATTAATAATATTAATTATAGTATTTTTTTGTAAAATATCTTTTTTATTACCTTCTTTAGATGCTGTCCATACATTAACTTGTGCACTAATGCTTCTCAATACAGATCTTCATGGGCAGGTAACTATTCTTGCAATATTGGGTTTCTTATGTATTTAATTAATTAATTGGTCAGGGTAATTAATGTGATTCAGAAAATATTACTAAACTGTGGTCATTGATGGGAAAAAAAATGGGCTTTTAACATGCCTCACAAGCTCGATGTGTGGATTGAACAATTGTCCTGTTGAAACAGAAACGGGCCTTTTCTTGAATTGGTGCTAGAGAGCTGGGAGTCCAGTATAGGTTGATTTAAGTTTAGATGGCAGCACTTATGCTTTATGAATCTGAGGCTATGACGCTATGGTCGAAATGAGGAGAAAATCTCGGCAATGTTAAGAATACTGTATAAGAACGTGCATGTAAATTGTTCAGTTCCACAATGTTCGGACAACAATGTTAAAAACAAAAATCTCAAGTTTCATGGATTTCCTACAGATCGAAAAATTCAGTGAGGTTAAATGAGATGTCGTAGCCTAGCCCAATATTTAGCATCGTCACTTTCGTAAATCGTATAATTCATTATAAAATTTGCTCACTGTTAGTCAATACTTTCGCTCCTATTAACTGAAGCTTTTCTTTCAAGTCTTTAACTTTCATCTTCACTAAACTTTTGTAAATAAACTAGAAAAAAATTCATAATCCGTAGCAGATGCCATCTGGTGGATAGATTTGGCATTTAAATCAACCTATTGTTCAGAATGACAAGATAAATTGCACAGTTCATTTTTCCAGCCACAAGAACTGGTTGAACCAAACACACACCCCCGTGCTATTATGCCTCTGCCACCAAATTTGACAGTTGGCATAATGACGCATTTTGCCAGGCATACATCAATTCCAGACATGCCCATCGAACTGCCAGATCATGAAGTGAGAGTCATCACTCCAAAGTACATGTTTCCAGTGTTCTACAGTCCAATGGTAGTGAGCTTTACACAATGCTTAACTTGCTTTCGTAGGAAAGTTGGCCTTAACATTAGGGAATGTCAAGACGATGAATAGGGAGACACTGTATTTGTCCACGAAAGAAAAAAAATTGCACACCTGGAGCATTGGAAACCTAATCACCCTCAAAGTAGTCTCCTTCGGAATCCACACACTGCTTCCAGCGTCTTTCGGAATGGAGTTTAGCTCGGCTGTCGTTGCAGCCATAATGTCCTCTCTTGTCTGAAATCGCGTTCCTTTCAATGGCCTCTTGAGTTTGGGGAACAGCCAAAAGTCGCAGGGAGCCAGGTCAGGAGAGTAAGGAGCCTGTTGTACCACGGGAGTCTGGTTTTTGAGGCGCCAATTACCTGTCGACCACAACTGCGGTCTCTTGCGCCGCACTGCATTACGTAGGCGACGGAGGACATCCTTGTAGTACTCTTTGGTAATTGTTTGACCCTGTGGTGCGTACTCGTGGTGTACCACACCGCGAGAGTCAAAGAAAGCAGTCGGCATCACTTTCACATTGCTGCGCACTTGGCGGGCCTTCTTTGGTCGTGGTGACGAGGAATGCTTCCACTGTGACGACGGATGGTTTCCACCTGGCTGTCGCCCAGTTTCTGGCATTTTCCTTCAAATCAAAAAGCGATCTGTTCACTGATCATGGAGTTTAACCATCATCATCCAGCATTTAAGTTAAACTGCTAGTTAACTTCTGGTTAAGTCCTAACTTTACTTGATGCAAAAAATTTTAACTGGGACTTTAACGAATAGTTAGTTTTAACTGATGTTGTTGTTATACTTGTTCTGTTAAGCAGTTTTGTCACTGTCCCTTTGCTCTTATTTCATTTTTCTTTATCTTGAATTTTCATTTCTCTCCAACAGAATATGGGAAGGAAAATGACATGCGCAGAATTTATTGAAAATTTATCCGAACTCAATGATGGAGAAAATTTTCCCAAAGAAGTTTTGAAAGCTTTATATCAATCAATCAAAACACAACCTCTTGAATGGGCAATGTAAGCCAGGAATCATTTTACTTATTTAATAAAGTTATTCGTACTGGGCTTTGCAAAAGTTCTGTTACACTCTTTACATCCCCCAAAAAATGGACTGCTCATGATTTGGATAATTCCATTTCCACAAAAGGATCAAATAATATATTGGAAATTACGTGTTAACCTCTGAGTGATCCTAATGTCCACGACAAAAGCGATGGAAACGAAACGAGTAGAGATCGCTGCTCTCCTGCGCGCAGGCCACACGAAGTCCGAGATTGCCAAGCTCCTCGAAGTCAGCCGGATGACCATCCACAGAGTTGCGGACAGGTTCAAGAATGGGAGAGACCTTAAAGATCAACCTCGTTCAGGTAGACCTCGAGTCGTCAACCGTTTGGCTGTGAGAAAAGCCTTCGAACAAGACCCGACACTCAAAATGACTGCTCTCGCAAAGAAAAAGAAAATTTCGGTGTCCACAGTGTCCAGAGCGGTCAAAGAAGAAGGTGGAAAGAGCGTGAGGCCTCTGCTGACGGATCGGATACGGGAACAACGTCGGGAGTGCTGTCGCCGTCTTCTCGACGACTCGAAGAGTCATGGCGAGCGAATTGTCATTTTCTCTGACGAAAAGACCTTCACGGTCGATCCTGTCGTCAACAAGCAAAACGACTGTGTGGTAAACTTCGGCCAGGACATCTCCAAGGTCCGCTACGTGTCTACAACCAAGCACCCGGCCTCTGTGATGATGCTCGGAATCGTGGCGTC
This sequence comes from Rhysida immarginata, assembly GCA_023313115.1. Classification (NCBI taxonomy): domain Eukaryota; kingdom Metazoa; phylum Arthropoda; class Chilopoda; order Scolopendromorpha; family Scolopendridae; genus Rhysida; species Rhysida immarginata. Next base: position 146,615 of record JAHWFO010012390.1, on the reverse strand, counting down.
GAATGGCGAGAAAATGCCACCCGTGTGGTTCCCAAGTGGATGCCGGCTAACGGCGGCTGATTACAAGGACATCCTGGCCACAAAAGTCCTTCCCTGGGTGAAGAAATGCGGACTACATCTTTCAACAGGACGGTGCCCCTGCCCACACGGCCAACACTGTGCAAAACTGGTTGGGGTCCAACATGACCTTCTGGTCGAAGGGCTTTTGGCCTCCGCAGTCGCCAGACCTCAATCCACTTGACTACAGCGTGTGGGCGCATGTCGAGGGGAAGGCCTGCAAGGTCCGTCACAGCAACGTCGATGAGCCGAAAACATCTGTCAACCGTGTGTGGACCAGAATGAGGAAGGACTACATTCGCAAAGTTTGCAAGGCTTTTCGGCCTCGTCTGGAGTGGGTTCTTGATGCAGATGGTGGCTACATTGATTAAATGACTAATTACAATGTTATTCTACATGGTGGCACAATAAAAACATGTCTAACTGCATCGTGAACATCGTCGTGTCCATTTTTTTGAGGGTCGTCATGAATGTAACAGAACTTTTGCAAAGCCCGGTATTTGGTGGGAATGTTTTAGAGATATTTAAGTGTATTTTCGTTTTAATTTCAGGGATGACGATGAATACGAAGAAGTAATCGCTCCCGCCGAGACCCAACGAAGGTCCCAGGAGGAGAGGTCTACTTTCATAGGACATAATCCATTTTTAGAGGTAAAGTGTTTTTTAAATATTGAATATAATGCTTTGTTTTATTTTCAAATCAACGATAAGTTTGGATTTGTGACGAAATTCACAGGTTGTCAACACCACTGTAGCAAAAGAATACAAGAAAGGATATGTCATGAGAAAATGCTGCATCGAACCAAGCGGGAAAAAAAGTATTTTACTCCTGAAATGTTTTTAGTATAATAATACCATAAAATACGAGGTGCGTTCAAGTTCTAAGGTCTCCAAATTTTTTTCTGACAAGCCATTCTGGTATGGAACATACTTCGAGATGGGATACGTTTTCACTGTCGGCCATTATTGCAAAGCGAAAGTGAACAGGCGCGTTTGAACGTGATCAGATTTAAAAGTTAATAATGTTGGTCATGTAGTGAACGATAAGGGCGGGAAGTTTTTAGATGCAGTGCTCACGTTGATCGATGAATATAGGCGGACTGGCGGTCTAAATCGTACCGGGCAGGTACCGGGAAAAATCGGCGAAAGCGGCCCTCAATCACGAGAAAGTAAATGCATCCGTCTGGCCCATCGGGATTCAATCGGGGGTGACCCGGTGATTCAATCTGCCGCTGTCGATGAACGCTCACGCTCATTTTATACCGTTGAGAGAATGATATGAAGTAGGCCTAAAATCATGTGTAGAATCTTTTTTTTTTTGTTTTTTTTTTTGTAAAACCTCCGGCAGTAGCGCCTCGGCAGCTGATACGCCGCACACGCCGATTTTTTAACTTTTAATAACAGAAACTACGCGATGTTACTACTGGAAATTACGGTACCTGTCCAGTCTTGTTTAGTCGTTTTTCATGCAATGCTGGAAGGAATTTTGTTCTCAAAGCATTTTCGTACAAATTAGCTGTACAGTTGTACCCTTTGGAACCCAATGCGTGAGGATTATGCCTTCGCTGTCCCAAAACGTGGCCACCATAACTTTCTCAGCAGAGGCTGTGACTCGAAATTTTTTCGGTGGCGGTGAATCCGTGTGTTTCCATTGTGAAGATTGGCGTTTCGTTTCAGGGTTAAAAAATGGAATCCAGCATCTCATCCATCGTCACAACTGATGAAAAGAAAGCACCATTCATTGCTGCATCACGTGTCAACATCTGATGAGAAATTGCCACCCACGCAGACTCGTGTTCGTCGGTCAGCATTCGTGGGAGAAACTTTTTGCATTTTCAGCTTACCATACAAAATGGACTCCACAGACCCCACGGAAATGCCAAATTTAGAGGCAACATCACGCTCACCTAAGCGACGGTCTTCCATAACTTGTTTCACACGAGCAATCACGGCTTCCGTCCGGCTGGTTCGTGGTCGAGGCTGCTTCGGTTCATTCTCATGTGATTCTCAAACTTCTTTAAGCTTTCGCACCCATGAACGCACATTTTTAACGTTCATAACGCCTTCTTCGCATATCTCACTCGATTGGCGATGAATTTTGATGGGCGTTTCACCCCGCAAGTGCAGAAAACGAATTATTACACGTTGATCTTGTAAACTAAACTTTGCCATTTTAAGTACACTGAGTTAGCAAAACTCATGGGATAGCAAGCACATTGATTGATGGGCATGGCTTACGAATTCACAGGGGTAACGGATTCTGGGAATGGACCATTAGACGTTGTGGGAAGAGCTTGGATAAGTGATTAATCAGAAATGGCAAGTCATTGCGAGTTGGCGTCTTTTGAACGGGGTATGATAGTAGGTGCCCGACGCATGGGATGTTCCGTTTCGGCAGTGGTGCAGGAATTTGGCTTTCCCCGCTCGACTGTCTCCAGGGTGTATCGGGAATGGCTGGATGAAGGCATCACAGTCCACAACAGGCACCATACCAGGCGTCCAGCTGCCCTGAATGATCGTGACCGGCAACGATGATTCAGAGAGACAGGAGCGCAACAGTGCAGCAAATCACAGACCAGTTCAATACTGGCCGCACTAGAAACGTCTCTCGGTGAACAATCCGTCGGAATCTGCATGCCCTCGGATTTGGCAGCCGTCGCCCTACACGGGTGCCAATGCTTACCCAGCGTCATCGGACACTCCGGCGTGCATTTGCCACCAATCATCTTGGCTGGACTCTGCAACAGTGGCGCAACGTCATATGGTCAGATGAGTCACATATCAACTGTACTGATGGGAGGCACCGTTTGTGGCGCAGACCTCACGAAACGATGGATCCCGCATGCCAACAGGTGGGGCGTCAGTGATGGTCTGGGGTGCATTTTCCTGGTTTGGAATGGGCCCTCTGGTTATCCTGGACCAAACGTTGAATGGTCCATGGTATCGTCACTCATCGGAGACCATCTGCACCCGCTTTTGACATTTCAACACCCTGACGACGTAGCAGTCTTTCAAGATGACAATGCTCCACCACATCGCTCCAATGTCGTCCGCGAATGGTTCGAGGAGCATGCAGGAGAGGTCCAGCGACTGAGCTGGCCAGCCCGGAGCCCTGACACGAATCCCATCGAGCATATCTGGGATGATGTTGAAGTCAGGCTCCGGGCACTGGATCATTCCGCCCACGAACGGGCAGCAACTATCTTCGGCTCTGCAGACTATCTGGTGTCAACTGCCTCCAGAAGTGTACCAGGGACTTGCAGACTCACTACCACGCCATATTGCTGCACTCCACAGGGCCGTTTTGCTAACTCAGTGTATATGAAACGTCGCTCGCGGCAACGTGCACGGTATTCACGCTGTTCACAGTATAGTGCTGCCATCTATGTTAGTGAAGACGAGATGTTTCCCGCAAAATTTTAAAAGCATCCGGATCTTTCTACTTACTCTCACTGCAGAGAAAAAAAATTGGAGACCTTATAACTTGAACGCACCTCGTATTTTGGATTTTATAGCCAAACAATCGGAATGACGTTTTGATGTTTTCTAAAACGCTTTCAATTTGTTTCTCTGTTTTATACAGCGCCATTTGGAAAAAGGGGATGGAAAATGTTTTATGCCACGCTTAAAGATTTAGTTCTGTATTTACATAAGGTAAGAAAATTCTTGCAGAAAGTGTAAGAAATAATGATTACGTTGTTTCGTGTAATAGTAACAATTGACTTGTATTTTGCGTACTTTTCTTAGGATGAACATGGGTTTAAAAAAAACCAGCTGTATGATAATCTTCACAATTCCATAAGAGTTCATCATGCCTTAGCTACAAAAGCAATTGATTATATTAAAAAACAACACGTTTTTAGGCTTCAAACAGCGGAATGGGCTGAATACCTTTTCCAAACCAGGTAATTTTTAGATTTATATGCTGCAAGGGTTGTTCAAGGCAAACCGGTACTTTTGGGTGCAGAAAATACAGAGGGTTGATTCAGATAAAATGAGACGACTTTGCAGTTCTGTTACGATGGTGTAATACCATGGCGCCACCATCGGTTGTGTTCGATGTGATTGCCACGTTGTTGGACTATCGCCCGGGAATAACTCATATGCCCGTCTCCTGTTCCATTCTCCTGTAGTAAGCCACAGATGACTTGGCAGTGTTCAGTTGTGTTCAGTCACTCAGTTGTGTGACCGCGCGCTTTATGATGCCGCTCCAGCCCAAGACTGTTGCCTGGAAATACCTTTCCTTTGGGCTAGAATTCTCTGTGTGGAGCGATTTTCTTTCAGCACTTCAGACCGGATTTCTCACACCACCTGAGCTGGGCGTGTTGGCTGGGGCTTGTTTCCGGTCTGCTTCTCCGCTTGTCCACATTCATTAGATGGTCGCAATTTGTTCTTTTTGATTACTCGACCCACACTAGCTTTGGATACCACAATACCATTTCATTTGCATAATTCCACAATGCACCAAAGACTGAAGTTAGCGTCGGAAAGGCCCAACATATACCCTTCCCAAAAAGCTGTGATTTTGGAAGCCGTGTTTCAGCACGAGATGTCCCAAATAACAGCAACAAGTGTATACAAAGCTAATCCCCATGAATAGTGGAGGAGTCATGCAAATCACATTCCGTCAAGGTCATACGCGGCGTTTAAAGTCGTCTCATTTTATCATCTGAATCAACCCTCCGTTCACAAATTATTTCTTTGACACAAATGAAAATAATTACACGGCTGAAATTTTGAGGAATCCTAGTTTGAACCGTCTGCCTTTGTTGTGCGAAGTTATAAGCTCTGCCGCCAGGTGGTAGCGTGTTAGCGAGTGTTAAAAATGGCACTTGATGCTTGATTTGTGCATTCTATAAGCTGTGCAGCATTTGCATTCATTTGATCCGTTTACAATGCACTGGGTGCATATCATACATGGGATTTTTTTCTAAAAACAATAAAAAAAAATTAGATGTGTATACCATAAAATCTTGAATACAGGCCCGGGCGTCTATTTGTCTCAATGGTCCGACCCAGGCCCATGTCCTCCCTGGTAATATCCAAGCGACTCGAACCCAGATTCTCCATGTAGTCTAGCCACCTGGTTCTAGGCCGGCCCCTTGGTCTCTTACCCACCGGCTTGGAAAATAACAACTGCCTAGGAAGACCAGTTTGTGGCATCCATATCATGTGGCTATACCAGCGCAACTGAGATCTCTCATTGCGGAGAAGTAGCAGCTCGACACCTAAAGACTCCCTTATTGTGCTGCTGTGCACTCTATCTAGTAGGGTAACACCTGCC
>JAHWFO010012390.1:127610-141264 GCA_023313115.1 Rhysida immarginata | reverse complement strand
AATGGGGACAAAGATAGATTTGAAGACGGAGAGCTTGGCTTTGTTACCCAGCTCGCGTTTCGTTACCACGGATCGCCACAGTTCGCGTCTGACACAGTTTGCTGCACCGATCCGAGCATCCAATTCGGTGAATGCAATCCCGAGATACTTGAATTTCTCCACCTGTCTCGATGAGGCTCCCCTAACATGGCGAGCGCACTAAGCAGGCTGTCTTGAAAGGACCAGAACCTCGGTTTTAGCCACACTGATCTTCATCCCAGCTTCTTCACATTTGGCTGCTGCAAACCGGTCTAGTGCATGCCGAAGGTTCGTGCGAGAAGACCCAAAGAGGACAAGGTCGTCGGCAAAGAGCAACCTCTCCACCAGGCAGTCACCCACACAAGCATGCTCATCGCCTCGGCTGCCCCTGTCTAAGAATAGTTTTTAATCTTTTTCTTTACTAATTTCATAAATTTGTAAGCCTATAGTGCGTTTCATTGCAACTTGAGTGTGTTAGAACAGTTACGGGACCGAATAACATGTAGTTGATCCAATATCAATGCCTCGACGATGTCGCTTACAATAACGAGACTAAGGTTGGAAGCGAAGACGAAGCAGCTTCAGCCATTTTGGATGTTGCTATTTCTCACCAATCACAACAACTTGGTGTTGCGACGTCACATCAGGGCGTGAAAAGGTTGCGTAACTGTTCCAATACACTCAAGTTGCTCTGAAACGCACTATAATGCAAGTTTATTAAGAGAAAAGCGAAGGAGCTCCTATTTTTTTGTAATTGATTATTTTCAGTGATTCCAAAGAATTGCAGAGCTGGATTGATACAATCAACTTTGTAGCTGCCAGCATATCTGCGCCACCATTGGCTGGTGCTGTAGGTTCTCAGAAGAAATTCCAACGGCCTCTTCTTCCTTGTAGTCATACAAAATTGAACTTGGTATATATTATCTCGCACTCTGTTTGCGTAAATGGAAACAATTGTTCTGAAGTTAAGAGAAAGCAAATTTTTTTTATCATCTTTTAAAATCGTTATAGAGAGAGCAGTTACTCGACCACGAACAACGAGTTACACAGCTGGAGCGTGAGCTTGAAGATCATCATTCTTATGCTCCTGACAAAAGTGCCAAATCACGAGTCATCCACGATTATCAGGAAAAGGAAATATATCTTCAACATGAGGTTGGTGCATAGTACACACGTTTCAGTATACAACGTGCTCGGAAAATATCTGGAAAAGCGATGCATGCCCTTATAGGCATCATTTCTGGACACGCATTCTGTGATATTTTTCGAGGACCCTGTATACATGTTTGGTATGTTATTATAAAATATTTTTTTATGTATAATACGAGGCCTGTGAGAAAAGGAAAATGACGGAACGACTGGAGCAGCGTTACTGCATCAAATTTTGCCAGAAACTGGGCGACAGCCAGGTGGAAACCATCCGGAAGATTCAGACGGCTTTCGGTGACGATGCTATGGGCATCACACAGATTAAGGACTGGTACAACCGGTCGGCCATCAGCATGCCGAAACGACCAGGTCATTGCCAAAGCAAACGCTGTGGTGATGCGGGACCGTCGTGTGACTATCCGAGAAGTTGCGGAAGAGGTGGGCATCAGTACGTTTTCGGCACATTCCATTCTGACCGAAGATTTGGCCATGAAGAGAGTGTTGACGTCTCACAGGACATGTTGGCCTCCGCAAACAGTGACCCCGACTTCATGAACACCGTAATCACTGGTGACGAGTCCTGCGTGTACGGGTACGACCATAGCATCGTCACCGAAAGAGCACAACACACTACCTCCCTCTAATGCTGATTGCCAGCAACTGACGCTATTGAGAGGCGGGAAAAAATTCATGCCTATGCACAAAGGTTCAAGGTCGGCTCATGCAAGCGCACGCGATCCAAATCCATCAGGTTTTAGCAAAAAAAAATAAGGTCGGATACTTTTCTCACAGGCCTCCTATACTCCGGTTTTCATTTATTATCAGGTCGTTGCATATCAAATGTCGGATTGCAGAGGTCATCTTTAATGGCCGTCTAGAAAGGACACCTACACACGTGCTATTCGAAATAACCCTCATTGCAATCCAAACATTGTTGCCAACGATTTGGCAGCTTCTCGAGCCCTCTCCGATAGAATCCATGGTCACGGGACTCAATAAGCTCCCGGAATGAACCATTTAGAAAATGGTTGAAATCGAAACAATGGCACGTGCTCTAATGGTACCCTTATGACACCCTCAAATGTTTTCAATGATAAGATATGGCATGTAATATATCAAACAAATTGGAATAATGTGTCATGAATGGGTATAACGTAAAATTAATGATACTCGAAATTGGATTCAAGGAACCTGGTTTAGTGGAACCGTTATGGTTCATTAGAACTTTCATTGCTAAAATATGGCATGTAATATATCAAACAACTTGCAATGATGTTTAATGAATGAATATTATGTAAAATTAATGATAATTCAAATTGGTTCAAAGGTACGGGTTTAATGTATCATTATGGTCCGTTAGAAACTTACAATATTAACATAGGGCAGTTTAAAATATGGTTCCGCGAATGGTTTAGTTTAACCTTTTGGTACTTGGTTATGTCATTCCTTAATGGTTTATTTTGTATTAAAGTTTTGCATTGCTGTTTTTCATCAATAAGTTAAGGTAAGGCGTATGATTAAAACCTCACGGATCCATCTTGAGCTATTCCAAATATTTACCTCAAAAAGTAGGGTTGTCTTATAATCGAAGTCATCTTATGGTCAGGTAAATACAGTAATCTGTTGATAAAACCGCAGAGGGAATTATGAATAAACCTGTATATTTAATTACCGTAATTTTTGGCAGTAAAGCCGCAGCGAGTGATAGGCCGCAGCAGCAAAAATTTAAGAAAATGTAAAATCTCCGACAGTTACGTCGCGGCGACCGATTGGCTGCACCCCCCCACCCTTTCACCACACATGCAATCAGTAATCTAAAATCAGTTTTCTTATATGCTTCAATAAAAGTAATATGCATACCTGCCAACTTGTACGATTTTTCCATACAAAATGTACGAATTTCGATGTAATTGTACGATTGTACGGAAAGATTTATAAAAATACGAATTTTGAAAACAGCTAAGGCACTTGGAAAAATGGCATGAAATAAAACAAAGTGCATTAGTGGTTTCTAAAAATTGCCACTGAATGATATACCTACGTGGTTATAGTTTCAGACAAGTACAACACTATTGTATTTAAAAGTGAGTACCTTGTGAAGCTCCCACGAGCATGGGAATCAAAGTGGTTTCGGATGTTTTCCTGTGCAGTTGCTTCTACGTTAGTCCACTGTTCATTGGATTTTCACGAGCTGCTCGCTCAGTATCCATTATCCCGTACATGTTCAATACGCAGCAACGTGTAGGCCAAAGAAGAAAAGGTATCTGCCATCGTACCCTTGCTGCTGGTAGACATCGTCCTGCTGGAATAGCATGACTATAACTTTCCTGATGTGGCGGTTGCTCGTTGAGAGTAACTTCATTACGTAGTATCTGAGGCATGACTATAACTTCATGGTGTTGCAGTTTATCCAATGACTACTGTACAAATGTTTCTGTACATCATAAAGAGACTTTATTGCGAATTCGCATTTCAATTGTCTGTTGTAACGAACATGGGATAATATTTTGCAATTGTCATGCACTTTAGTATTCTAGTCAGTAAAATTGTATTATAGAGTACACCGATTTGGGTTCATCCGTTTGGTGAAACTTCACATTTTTGATTTGCATTCGAATTTGATTATTCGATGATGTTCTTTATGTGCCACTTTTTCACCTAGTGGTCAAAATTTGAACTATTTTTTATTGGAAAACATCTCTTTCCCATAGTATATAACAGACGTGGGCAAATGAGGCGCATGCGGCTCTTCGTTAAGTGCAGCTCCCATTGAAAGTTTAACCCTGCTTCTTCAGAAACTTTTTCACTGAATCTGATTAAATTGACTAAGTAACTAATATTTTGCTATTTAAGATGGTGTACGAGGTCTGTTCAAAAAATACGTAGACTGACGTCATAAAACAAAATATACTTTATTCAGAAGTTACACATCTGGGTCCCCTTCAAAGTACTCTCCTCCCCGACATGCACACTTATCCCAACGGTGTTTCCACTTTTGGAAACAGTCCTGGAACGCTTCTTTTGTGATGTCCTTCAACGCCTTCGTCGCATTTGCCTTTATGTCGGGAATCGTCTCAAATCTCCTTCCTTTCAAAGGTCTTTTGAGTTTGGGAAACAAGAAGAAGTCACAAGGAGGTCAGGTGAGGAGGGGAGTAGGGTGAGTAGGGTGGGTGAGGAAGAACAGTGATCGAGTGTTTGGCCAAAAACTCTCGAGTTCTGAGGGCTGAATGGGCTGGAGCGTTGTCGTGATGAAACAACCAGTCACCACTCGTCCACATTTCTGGCCTTTTCCGCCGGATAGCATCCCACAGACGTTTGAGAACTTCGATGTAGTAAATCTGGTTCACTGTGGAGCCTTGGGGGAGGTACTCGTGGTGGACTATGCCCTGAGCATCAAAAAAAACTATCAACATCACTTTCACATTGGAACGAACTTGGCGAGCTTTTTTTGGTCTGGGAGATGTCTCACCCACCCACTGGGATGATTGAACCTTTGTTTCGATATCATAACCGTACACCAAAGATTCATCACCTGTTATGATCTTCGACAAGAAGTTTTCATCATCTTCTGAGCGTTCAAGCAATTCCTGACAAACCTGGACGCGATGGGCTTTTTGGTCGTCCGTCATCAGGCGTGGAACAAACTTCGCAGCAACGTTGGTGCATCTTCAATTTTTCGGTCAAAATCTCGTGACATGATCCAACTGCTATCCCACATTCTTCAGCAAGCTCTCTGATGGTCAGACGTCGATTTGCCCGAACCAGGGTGTTGATTTTGTCCACGTGTGCGTCGTCAGTTGACGTGGAAGGACGTCCAGGACGCTCATCGTCTGCAGTTGACTGACGACCATCTTTATAACGTGCATGCCACTTAAAACATGTCGCACGCTTCATAGTAACATCACCGTAAGCCGTCTCGAGCATATCAAAAGTTTCAGTGGCAATTTTTCCGAGTTTAACACAAAATTTCACAGCAACTCTTTGCTCGTTCAAGTCACTCATTCTAAAAATCCGCCAAACGAAAATAACACACTTCACAAACAACCGCGTAGCTAATCAACCAATACTGATATTTGCAATCAAAAAACTGCCTTGTAATCAGCGGATCTGTCAGAAGATGGCGACACCAAGCGATTTTGATTGGGACCAACAGGGCCCGCGCAATTCAAACAGTCTACATATTTTTTGAACAGACCTCGTATTTAGTATTATGTAACTATAGTGTGGCTCTTTATAATATATGAAAATTCGGAATGCATTCTCATTGACCTCAAGCGTGCCCACCCCTGGTATATAAAAAGTATTCCAAGTTTCATCAAAATTCTATCAGCAGAATGGGCTCTGGAGGGGTCTGAATAGCGTAACTTAAATATTTTCAGGACCTATTTATGGGTAATAGTAAGGCTGCGTGCGAGTCGAATAATTTCAAGAAAACTTTGATTTGAACCATTCGAACATGCTATCAAATTTACATTAAAACAATTCGAATCGAAACGCCATGACGTTACTGCTGAAAATTACGATTTCTAATTTTGAAGCATAGCTTTTTCATTTCTCAAGCGTCAATTTATTTAATGATTTTAATAAGCTTTTCTTCCCTTTTTCCAGCTAAAACGGTATAAAACCTATGCTTACTTACTTCGATCCAAAATCGTACATCATCCAGAGCTAGAGACGTCTCTAACGGAAACGCCAATCGGCGAAGTAGATGAAAAGGAAAACGAAAACGGTCAGCGGGAACCGAGTCTACCGTACACGGCGAGTGGAACAACACTCTCGGAAAGTGCCAATAATACCAATGCAAAAAAGAATATTACCGATAGGTACAGTTACCGTGCTGCTATCTACAGTAGTAGTAGAGGAGAAGATTATGTGTGATTGGGATTGTTTGCTTGAAAAGACTAAATATACATACACATAAAAGCCAAAAAAATAATAATAAATAAATAAACGACAAAGAAAAACAGTTCTTTTTAAGAAGTAAGGAAACTAGATGTTTTTATATTAAAAACATAAATGCAGTGTTAAGCTTTCTGTTTAAAAAAAAAAATATAATAATAATAATATTAATAATAATAAAAAAAAAATTAAAAAACAAGAAACTGCATGATTCTATACTTCTCATTCAGTATCCAGTTGTAGATTTGTGAGTAGAAGCACCCTGTTTGAGGGTGAGGAATCTTCAAAGTAATCTGTTCACTTTGGACCACCGATTTACTTTCTAAATTTGTAACAAGAGGGGGTATGTTTGTATATCAATATGACCAATTGAGTTTTTTGTGCCATTTTATGTTTTTTAATGTACGAGTCCGCAATCGAGAGTGCGTTTGTGGGGCGAGATATCTTTTGTAGTCGTTTTATATCAGTATTTTATAGATGAAGTTTTTGATTTTATTTTTGCTAATTTTTTTTAACGTCGTCGAAGGATGGGCGTCAGTTGCTAGCAGTATTGGCCCCCGTCGTCGTCTCCACATAGTGACATTTTTTGCTATATTCGTGTCACAGTTTGATGATCTTTTTTTTTTTTTTTAACGTGTCGAATATGTAAATAGTTATTCTTATTTTTTTTTTTATTTGCTTTTGTGTTTTGTATTAAAGACTTCATTCCTTTCCTGTCGGGATTGATTTTACTGTGGCATAAACGAACTATTGCTGCTTTGATTTCATACTTAACGAGAGTCCGAAAAATTTTAAGCAATCAATATTCTGTACAGTTTAAGAAGCAAACTTTGTTTGAATTAGGATCATGTTTTAAGTGTGTTAGCGTTATGTTTTGGAAGTTTGTACGGGAAACGTGTATCGAGTTTGCTTCTTATTTGTCGTCGTATTCTTTCCTTGTGCGAAGCGACAACCTTGAATTCCTTGTGGCAGCTTGAAAGCACTTTATATGCTCAGTGAAGTAAAACTATGTATCGGGGGAACAGGCTTATCTTTATTTTTAGCTCTTAAAAGAAGTAAACCGCTCATATCGCTGCCTGCGAATGTTTTTTTATTGTTTTTAATCTCATTTTGTTTTCTCTCTCTCTCTCTCTCCGTCTGTCTGTCTCTTTGTTTCTTTCTATTTCTTCATCTTCTTTTTATTAGTGCATTGTATTAATGATGATTTGCTTGTTTTTTCAAAACGAGATTGCTGAAATTTGTTATTATCTAATTGAAGATTTAAAATTATTCCATTTTCTCAAAACGTGTATGTTTAAAAACGTATCAAGAGTCTTAATAGACAAAAAATTTAAATTAGATTTTATCCGATTTGTTTTTTATTTTTATTTATTTTTAATTTTTTTTTTCTTCTATTTGTGTGTATGATGTAAAATTAAATCAGTCATCCTACTAATTAGCCAGTCGATGATCCAAACTAAGTTGAAAGTATTGTTGATTATTGCTTTGTTTTGAAAATAATTTTAGCCTCATACAACTTTCCAGTGTTTGTTGTAGCTTCTCTTCTTATTTACATCTAACGTTGATTATATTTTTATTTTTTTTTTTCCTTTTCTTTTTATTTAGATATAAAACGCATTAAAATTAAAAGAATTATGATTAAAACTATTTATTAAAAAAAAATTGACGTCTGTTGTCGTTTATTGTTTTTTAAATTTTATGACCTGTCGTTACGAGGAGCCATCAGAAAGTAACGCCATTTGTTTTTTAACACAGGAAATACGGGGCGAGTCAAAAGTCGTTGGACACCTTCCTAGCCCAAAAGGAGCCCAACTTATCTTGTGACGTCACCATACGAAATGGCGTTATACACTAGGTGACAAAACTATGAAGACACCCAAAAACTTACACTGGCACATTTTGTTAGCATGTTTTATTTTTCGAATCAGATTTTTTTATATTAAAAAGAACATTTCAAATAGAATATAAAGAGAAATTAACGAAATTACTTTAGTATTTAATCAAGTTCTCACATTTGGAGATAAAAACGGCGACAAAACTTTGAAGTCACATATGAAAGTGGTAAAACAAAATAACATGATAAGCTTAAAAACATTATTTAGTATGAGGTGGAACTTCCACCGTTCCTTATTACTTCGAAAATGCGTTTAGGCATCGAGTTAATCAAGTTTTGACTATCTTTTAATGACATTTCCTCCCAGCAATCGACAATATGTGCTTTCAGCTGAGATATTGATGAGAATTGGCGATCACCTTCATAAACCTTTCGGCTTAGCTTAGCCCACATGTTCTCCATTGGGTTTAGATCTGGCGAAAGTGCTGGCCAAGGCAAAACGGTGATTTTCTTCTCTTCCAACCAATTTATTGTTGCAGTGGATGAGTGAATCGGCGCATTATCTTGTTGAACGATCCACTTTTTTCCTCCCATCAGCGGCCCAAACGATAAGAAGTTGGTTTCTAACATGTCTTGATACTTTTTAGAATCCATTCGACCGTTGATAAAGACTAGGGGGCATTGTCGCTTCCAACCAATGCACCCCCAGACCATGAGAGATCCACCACCTTGTTGCCTTCTGGATAAAATTAGTTCATCCTTTCTGATATCATGAAAGTAACATGAAAGTCCATCAGGTCCATCCAAATTAAATTTTTTTTCATCAGTGAAAACAACTTGATGCCACTGGGTTGTCCATGACATGTGCTCTTTGGCAAAATCAAGTCGCATACTTTTATGCTTGGTTGTGAGGCCTGGTTTACGTCGTATGCGTTTTCTTTGAAGATGTTCAGACTCTTTCAGTACCCTTTGTACAGTTCGTAGAGTACTGATGTTTAATTCTTGTTTAATTTTTCGAGCTGTAGTAGTTTTGTTGCTTGCACTGCGAATGATGTGTCGGCGCTCAGAAGTTGTTGTAGCCTTTGGTCGACCTCCAGCATTTTTCTGACCATATTTTTCGGGATTTCGAATATAGTTGCTAACAGCTGTAATTGATCGTCCAATTAAACGTGCTATTTTCCGATTTGACAATCCAGCAGCTCTGAAGGCATCAATTTTCCCACGTTCATACATTGTTAATCTGACACCTGAAGGCATGGCTGATTGAAAACTTTAATCAATGTGCAGAATAACTTGAGATATTTAACTCCCATATATATAGCCATGTAAAAAATTTTATGCAAATTTGACTGTTCCAATAACAATGACAAGGGGTAGTTTCATAGTTTTGTCATCACGTTTATCCCCAGCCGTCAGAATTTTTAATATATTAACATAATTTCGTTCTCTTTTCTTTATTTTCAATTTGAAATGTTCTTTTAAATATAAACTGACTTGTTTCAAAAAACAAAACATGTTAATAAAAAGTGTAAAAGTGAGTTTTTTGAGTGTCTTCATAGTTTTGTCACTTAGTGTAGATGGTGGCAGCGTCAGGCAAAATATGAATATGCGTGTTCGGAAAATGAAGATTATCATCTGTGACGTCACAATTGATTCTGCATCTGGTAGGCAAATGAGGAAAAACCAAAGATAAGGACGGGCAAAATCAAGAAATCACATCGCTACCTGGCGTTGTTGATTAAAAGCCAATCAGAAGCGCTTATAAACAGTTTGCCTAACACCAAAATTCATAGTCACAAATCCAAATAACAAATCCACAATGAATTCTCGTAGTGTCATTTGGAAGTACACTATAAGATCAAAAATATCCGGACACCCCTCACAGATCATCGATTGGCCCAATGTCACATGATAATGACTTGCACGTCATTTAAATAGCTTCCCACACCTTCAGACACAACTCTGCTCGGACATTGGCAAGAATGGGTCGTTCGGCAGAGCTCAGTGAGTTCCTACGTGGAACCATCGTTGGATGTCACCTATGCGGCAAGTCCGTGCGTGACATTTCCAGCCTTCTTCAGATACCCAAGTCAACAGTAGGCGATGTCATTATGAAATGGAAGACCCGGGGATCAACAACAGTTCAACAACGAACCGGTAGACCCAAGAAACTAATGGACAGAGACCGTCAAATGGTTCGTCGTGTCACCCGCAGCAACCGGAAGTCCTCGGCGGAAAAAATTGCCACAGAGTTTCGAGACGCCTCTGCAAATGATGCCAGTACCGTGACAATTCGTCGGGAACTGCACACGATGGGATTCCAGTTTTTGACCACACAAGCGGTATGTTTGGAATCATTGTCTTGCTGATAAATCCATCCACGAGGCATATTTGCTTTGGCAAAAGGAAGCATATGTTGCTCTAATATATTCTTATATACTATTTTGTCCATTATTCCATCGATCTTTATCAGCGGGCCTACCCCTTTATGACTGAAACAACCCCATACCATAGTGGATCCTTCACCATGTTTAACGGTTGGTAATTGGTATTGTGGATCAAATGTATGGTTTGCTGGACGGCGTACGTACTGGATACCATCAGATCCGAATAGTAAAAACTTCGATTCATCACTAAACAGCACTTTATTCCATTTTTTGGAGGTCCACTTCAAATGATCTTTGGCAAATTTGAGGTGGGCTATCCGGTTCTTCTTGGAGATCAAAGGTTTTTTCACGGGACATCTGCCAAACAAATCTGCATCCCTCAGACATCTTTTCGTGGTACTCACACTAATGTTAACATTATGGAAGGTTGCCATTTCGTTATTAAGGTCAACTGCAGTTTTCTTCGGGTCAGCCTTAGACAGCCATATCGAGACTTTATCTTCTCGTGGAGTTGTTGATTTTGGTCGGCCGACCCTGGCTTACGAGTTACATGTCCTTGCGTGCGAAAACGCTGAAAAATTCTTGCCACCGTGGACTTTGGAACTTGAAATTGCTTCGAAACTGAGGTGTACGAGTTGCCATTGTTGATTGCATCTATAATGTGCTTTTTATTGAAGATGGCAGATGAACTCGAAGCGACATGTTAAATATTGTCAGCAACAGCAAAATGTCAACATCAATATAGAGAATATGAGAAAAATCTACATAAAACTCAGTGTGTACTATTTTATGAACTCACCTCTATCAATAATGGATGAGTCTTCAAATACTAATTAACTCGAAAGAGTTTGAATTTCTTTCAATATTCAAAGGTTTATGCAGTCTATATATTATTACAAATTCTTTAATTAAAATTCAATCTTTAGAAGTTATAATGATAAAACATAAAGTGTACTATTTTTTGAGCGCTATTGTATATTTGTTACGACCAATCGATTGATCATTGTTATCGAACCATCAATATCAGTGATCGATTACAAAACCTTAATAATCGCCCATCCCTAATTTGCAACAATTTGACATGTTTCCTGCAGATTTAGCATTTACATTTCGGACTATTGCCAAAAATCTTCACACCTTACTTTTCAAAAGTGCTCATATCAGCGACATTTGAAATAGCATAACCAGTGTTGCCAAGTCTTCCACCAGACGTCCTACAACATCCAGGTCCTTTTCCTACCACAATCTACTACTACTTTTTTTCTACCACGTTTTCCTACTACACACAATTTAAGTTTATTCAATTATGCCTGCTTCATCCAAGAAATCTCCCATCGGCCCGTGCGCTAACGCACGTTTCTGATTGGCCGTTGCCTGTCTCAACCATAGCGCCACCTGTCGCTTATGGTGGGAAACACTCATAACATGGCGATGTCCGACGGGGTTTTTGTCCATAGGCGCAAGTCAAAGCAACATCGATGTATTTCCGATACATCGATGTTTGAGAACAATCGAAAACACGATACATCGTCTTTGAAAATCATCAATACATCGCAGGGCCCTACTTATTCCTTTCAAATGAAATAAAGCAAGGGTCAAGAATAGATACAGTAGTATGATTTTAATACGTCTTACGTGTTTTGGCATAACGCCATCATCGGAGGCTACAAGACAACAAGAAGTTAAGCTGGCCTGGCCAGGTATTTATACAGTATGTGCATAATACAATAACCAATTGGGAAATTTTGAATAAAAAGAGAGACAGTGAGTGGGTGGGTACAAGATGAATTGAAGAGGAGAGTTCGCTTGGATGCACGGACCTCACAGAGAGCTAGGTTTTCATATTATGCAATTGCTTATATGCCACTTCACTGTATAACCTGAGGCACTCGGTGAAGTGGCATACAAGGTACCGAAAGCCTAGACATGTTCTGGATGTCAACTTTGAGGACATACTGGAAGTTGATACTCTCTTTACCCCACGGTTTGATGGTTTTGTTCTGAATTGCTTTGTTTAGCTTCGTTGTGTCTCGTCTGACAATCGTCAATCCTATTTTTTGTTTTGCATAATGTGAGGACCTCTAGGGTTGGCCAGGCTTCTTGCCTATTTCATTGTATTTCCTTTGGCGTTATACTCGGGGTTGATGAGCCTAGTGAAAGCGTTGCTTTCGTCCCATCTGAACACGTTCACTCCACTGTTTGGTTGTCGAGCTTAACTTCTTGTAGTCTTGTAGCCTCCGATGATGGCATAATGCCGAAACGCGTAAGGCTTATTAAAATCATATTACAGTATCTATTCTTGACCCTTGCTTTATTTCATTTAGACATTATGATACTCGACGAAGCTCAACCTATTCCTTTCAATCGTTCAATCTTATTAATCTACCACGAGTTGTTTTTCTACTATAAATCTACTTTTAATTTATTTTCCTACCACATGTAATAGAAAATCTACCAACTTGGCAAAACATAACGCAAGTGAAATTCAATTCTGTTTAAGCACGTGTTATAGTTTATACCCTTTATTGGTTTGTTAATACAACAAGAGAACCGCGATTTGTTGCTGAAACGTGCCAAAAACCGCTAAAATTCGTCGAAAACGCGTTAAAAAAGCGCTAAGTTGGAGCAAATATCAACAAAGATATGATAGTCCCGTTTATAAAAACAAATTATTAGCATTATGTGAACATCTACATCACTTATTATACATAATACAATGAACACGGGTACTTTTGGGCAGCAGCAACATTGCCCATTGGCTTAGAGTGTACATTTATCCAGGGCAGAGCCAATAAAAGTCCGGACTGGAGCAGTTCTAATGTATTTGCAAAAATGAAAATTTATCTGTTTAAAACGCGTTAAAAAATCGCTAAGATAGCTCCATCGTGCAAAATTTTGCGCTAGAAAAAGAAAAACGCGCTAAAATAGTGCCACCGTGCAAAACTGAATATTGTTTAAAGAGGGTGCCACTCTCCCTCGTCATTTTTACTTTTCTCACGGGAAATCGTTACTCATGATTACTTTCTTTGGAGTAACTGGCCACGAAACTCATGGCGATGTAATAGTGCGGGTTGTGATATATATAAACGCGATCCAGCTGGCAAAACATCAAAGTCTGCTCTGAATAATCAGATATACAACAGACTTCAACATAAAATGCAACTACTTACAAACAAAAATGAAGCATAGATTGCTCGAAGTGCCATCTACTTCCGGGACGTGCCGATAGCATTGGAATAGTTACAAGAGGCATAACCTCTTCAATTAAGAAACCATGCAGTATGGAAAAGTATTGATATGGCACCTCGTCCTAGCTTTTATATCCCAGGCTAATCCCGTACTGAATGCTGGGATCGCCACCTAGCTG
>JAHWFO010012390.1:100091-127210 GCA_023313115.1 Rhysida immarginata | reverse complement strand
GTTTCAAGCCAGTAACCAAAGTTTCTGTCTAAAATAACAATGGGGGAGAGGGTACAGGTTGTGAAAAAAGAAACACTTTCCATTAATTTTTTAAAATCGAGACATGGCTCTCAAGACGGCGTCACAAATCTGTGGGAAATCGTTGGCTTTGGTGTGTTCGGCCAGTAGCATAATGTTGTAGATTCCTATGACCCCCTCGGTCGTCCTCGCCTTCAACCAAATCCTGCCGTTCATTCCGATGGCCGCTTCGTACGCCAAAGCTTCTCCGACGTAATCGTTCAGGATCTTCATGAACTCCGGCGTCCTCAGCTTTCGCACCAAATCCAAGGAGACCGTGAAAAAGAAGCCGTCGCTCAGGACGCCGAGGCCCTTGCTTTTGCCGAACCTATCGACGCACACCAGCTCGGGCTCGACGTCTTTGTCGGCCACCAGCAGCTTCCCGAACACGAGATCGCCGATCTGCACGTTGGGCCTATTCCTCTTGGTGGCCCCTTCGAAGGCGACGTAGGGGAGGGACGCCTGCTCGCTCGCCCCGATGTCCAGCTTGAAGAAATCACCGTGCCTGCCCGTCACGACGCCGATCACGTCGTCGTTCTTCACCGGGATGTAGCGCTTCTGATGCCCGTCGATCCAGTACACGTTCGGCTCCCTGTGCTTCAATATCCCGCTCTTGGTGACGAAAATATCGCTCGACTCGCGCCTTAATCCGGGGCCTAGGATCACTTTCGCCGTGTCTCCTGCCTCGTCGAACAGCGATGTCACGCAGTCGCCGGGCAAAACCACGCCACCCACTTGGAAGGACGCCATTTTTGCAAATACTCCACCGCCCCAAAGCACCCTAGATAATAAAAGGTCCATTCACTTGGCTAGAGAACAATAGGAATCGGTGTAATCGGTTTTGCAACTATTTGACGTTAGAGGGGGCTGACAACATGAACCTCATTTATAGTATCGCTGCTTATTAGAATCAAGAGAAAATAGTTATTTTTGTAAACGAACAAGTAAACTTAATTTTTAATGGCTAGAACCATATAATTTTTAATAGTTACAGGCCAAATTAGAATAAATCAATTCATTGTAACCACTATGGACTTTTAGCTTTTAATCAATTTATAAAATCAGGTATGGATGAAATTTTATCTTTTATTCGTTCTGTGAACTTCTGAAATGGGTATGTATTATTATTATTTTTATTATTATTATTAATACTACTTTATTATTATTTTTATCTTGGTCCTGGCGTGGCCTACGTGATAGATAAAGGCCTGCTCATTCGCTATGAAATCGTGTAATCAGGGGCGCTTCCTACTGGAGACCTCTACCGGCAAAAAGCGAACTGTTAAGTCTTTCTGTCGGTAGAGGTCTCCAGTAGGAAGCACAAGTACGGTTGTTGCGCAAGTCCTCAAGCAACGTTGCCAATTTGGCATTTTTTTTCATGCGCTTGTCCTTTGTTAGACATTATTAATAAAAACTAAACAATGCAGAAAACAATAAAAACATGGATAAGCGCTTTTAAAAAAAATACAAGTACATACAATTTAATGTTCATAATAATCGGAATACCTTCTAATTTTATCTTGTAAAAAACTTCTTTTTACGAATTTTCAAATTTTGTATATTTATTTTTTAAGTATTTTATTTGTAAACTCGACTTTCCAATAATGGTTTCTGTAAATGCCAGATTCTCTTTATATATTTCATCAAATATTATAATAAATTTTAATTATTATTAATTATTATTATTATTATTATTATTATTATTATTATTGTTATTAAAGTTGAGTAAATCTATGAGAATAGATCCCAACTCCCATAAATGTCGCTAAAGCCCTGACTTAATACTCTAAATTCCCTCTAGGTGTCGCCAGTAGGAAGCACATTCTAATGCAGGAAAACCCAACCTGACTTATTTCATTCGCTACCATTGTAGAGAAGACGAATGAGCAGGCCTTTATCTATCACGTAGGCCACGGTCCTGGCAAGGAATGAAGTTTTAATAATTTTATTTTTATTATGTTCACTTCTTTCTACGCACAAAGGCACACAACATATAACCATTTTAAATTGATGAAACGATATCAATGGGTGACAAGCAGCGCTCCTGGTGACAATTAATAGCAAAAGTGATTACAAGAAATCGGGCTTTGACAAATCGTTTCCGTTTCCGCTACCTGTTGACAACGCGATTCCGGATCCTGTTTACTTATGGCGGTATGAGAGCCGTTTCCTACTATGTGAAGCGTAAATGCTCCGACTGTAAACCGATAAATTTAGAATGTCACCAAATCCAGGCACGCAAATCGAGCTCGTTTCCATCCACTCTACCTGAATCTAAGAGCGTTGCCTCTGAAGCTTTGTCGCAACCTCGGCCGCTTGGAAGCAATCTGGATGTACGCCCACTTTTCCTAGCTAAGCTATTAGATCTTTCTTAGTGTTGTTGTTGTTATTATTATTTGTAAGTTTGTAATAGTAACGAATCTTTACCCTATTTCCAGGTCATGGCTTGCGAAGAGATTGAGCAATGCCGAAAAAACGTTGCCAATATCCTCAACGACATTATAAACGAATCGCGTTGCCCGAAGCTCAAGCCACGTAAGTATGCATTGATCGTAAAAAAAAAATAACATTTTACTCTAAAAAGCTAATGAGAAATAACAAACGAGGTAGCTAAGGAAACCAGATTTTAAAATTCATGAAGAAGTACAAATGATCAATATACAAGTATTCATAAAAACGAACAAAAATAATAATCTAGATGAAACGGGGGGTAATTTTTTTTTTAATATATATCTTAATAAAACTGAACAATCCGGGAAAAAACAATAAAAAAAAGAGACGACTCTGAGAGAAACGAGAGAGAAGGTGTCGGGTTACCTGCGCATCTCATCTCTTTTGGATCGGAGCCAGTGATTTGGTGTTAGTCTCGTTCAGGGCTCTACATTGATGATAATTAAGAAGACTGATTTCTTTAGACAAACAGTTGGGTTTAAGTAATAAATAAAATCTTGGAACAAAAAATTAATCCTCCCCCCCCTCCCCCCAGTTGGACCTTGTGATCTTCTTTTTTTATCTTTTTATCTGCACTTTGTAGTACTCCCCCTCCCTCCCCCGACGTTTTTTAGGTTCTAAATTGTAAAATAAAACGCAGCTACAAAATATGTGTCAATTTTGATGAATCCAATGAATAGGAAGTTGTGAGTGGCCTATCCCATGGTGCACTTTTCATCATCCCAAATATGCAAATTAGGACACATTCAAAATTTATCTCAAAAACCGTAAGGGATAGAGAAAAAAACCCAATTGCAAACTTGTTTGGTGTAAAAAAAGAAACAAAACAAAAAAAAAATCATCCAAATCGGACCAACCAATCACCCACAATCACGTTTAACGCTTACAAACAGTCACATTGCACAAAAAGTTACTTCAAACAGTTTAAAAAAAAAGTTAATCAACAAAATGCTCGATGTGACGACCGTGGGCACCATGACACAATTGGGCACGGAACCTAACTGATTCTGGTGTCACTCCTCGGCACGCTTCCTGGATTCGTTGTTGAACCAAATCCTCCAGTGAGGCGGGCTGCGTTGCATAAACCTTGTCCTTCAGGTATCCCCACAAGAAAAAGTCAAGTGGTGTAAAATCAGGGGAGCAGGGTGGCCAACAAACTGGTCCTCCTCGGCCAATCCATTGTTGTCCAAACATCTCACTTTAAGCAAGTTCAGACACGTCACGTTTGTGCGTGCAATGGTTTAGCAGATGCTCGTTTCTTCAGTTGAAGGTGTAGCGTGCGCACGTAACTGTGGATAATGGATCAAAGAGGAACACTGCCGTAATCGTGCAACAGTTTCTGGCCAACAAAGGGGTCGTATCCATAGCTCATCCACCTTATTCACCAGACTTGGCACGGAAGACTTTTTCTTGTTCCCACGCCTGAAACAGGCCTTAACGAGAATTGACTGTATTTAGATAAACATTACCTACAATTTCTTTAACCGCTTTGCACCGACCTCTGATCGTTTGTAAGAGTGATCATTTATCCGAGCTTCCCTTTAACCACTTCACTCCGAATTGGTTGGGGCTGTCATTATGTTGTTCTGATTTGTCACGTCGTCATATTTTAGATATAAAATCGGTCGTTCAACTGTTATACTCTGAGTCACTGGTGCATACAATTTTGTATTAAGCTCTTTTTGTGCATTTGTGTTTTCTTTCTTCGTTTTATTTTTTCACTGAACCAGTCGATAGTTTCCAGCGCCTGTAGTTGCACTTATTTTGTTATTTAACGAAATGCCTTTTTTTTTTTCTTTTTTTACTTTCTTAGGTTTACCAGCAAAAAATTACGCTCACGAAAACATCATCCATTTGCGTGAAGTTCAAAACACGATTCATAAGCAAGCAAACGAAACCGCTAAGAATCCTGTTAAAACTAACGATAAATATAAGCATGTGCAGTCGAAGGTTTCACAATTTATACAGGTAAATTGAAAACTTTTGAAGTGGACTTAAATTTCATGAGGCTCGTGAAAGAAGGCATAGCCTTTGAAATGCGTACCCGGTGTTATACAGTGTAGCCATGAATGGATTTGTTGGTGATATGCTATGAGGAGATATCGGAAAGTAATGCTATTTTTTTTATTTAATACACTGTCATATCAATGAATTATGACCAGCACCCCCTTAAAGGCACACGCATGGTTCGCCCCATGCCTTTCAAAAATGTTTACAAACCGGAAGTCGATTCGGAAGCTATGTCAAAAACGTGTTGGAGCAATACCACCTGAGCGCTGAAACATCATTCGTTGTTACATCATCATCGGGAGGGCAAATTAAGGGCTTATTATTGTTGGAAATACGATTAACAATGTACGAGGTCTGTTCAAAAAATACGTAGACTGTTTGAATTGCGCGGGCCCTGTTGGTCCCAATCAAAATCGCTTGGTGTCGCCATCTTCTGACAGATCCGCTGATTACAAGGCAGTTTTTTGATTGCAAATATCAGTATTGGTTGATTAGCTATGCGGTTGTTTGTGAAGTGTGTTTTTTTTTCGTTTGGCGGATTTTTAGAATGAATGACTTGAACGAGCAAAGAGTTGCTGTGAAATTTTGTGTTAAACTCGGAAAAACTGCCACTGGACGAGTGGAAAAGGCCAGAAATGTGGACGAGAGGTGACTGGTTGTTTCGTCACGACAACGCTCCAGCCCATTCAGCCCTCAGAACTCGAGAGTTTTTGGCCAAACACTCGATCACTGTTCTTCCTCACCCACCCTACTCACCTGACCTCGCTCCTTGTGACTTCTTGTTTCCCAAACTCAAAAGACCTTTGAAAGGAAGGAGATTTGAGACGATTCCCGACATAAAGTCAAATGCGACGAAGGCGCTGAAGGACATCACAAAAGAAGCGTTCCAGGACTGTTTCCAAAAGTGGAAACACCGTTGGGATAAGAGTGTGCGTCGGGGAGGAGAGTACTTTGAAGGGGACCCAGATGTGTAACTTCTGAATAAAGTATATTTTGTTTTATGACGTCAGTCTACATATTTTTTGAACAGACCTCGTATGATGTTTCAGTGACCAGGTCTTTATTATAGGTGGTATTGGTTGGAGCCGATTTTGCATTTGAACAGACCGTGTTTTTACCCGGTCCGTACCGTAGTGTATGTTTAATTGGTTCTCATTGAAAATAATGAAATTTATAGATGCATTGTGAGTATCGTGTAGTCTTTGTAGTTGTCATGTGGCCTCGTTTTCGATTTACTGGTTAAGTTGAAAACCTGTTAACTCAAATTTTTTATCTACTCCACTAAAGATTCGAGTTATCAGGGTTCGACATGTCATTTCCATGCTTATTAAATTCGATGCTCTGGACGATCTGTACTTTTCAATGTAGATTTCATCTTTCAGTCTCCACCTAAAATATCTCGGCCTAATTCACACAACGTACTATGCAAGACTCAAAGTGCCGTCCAACAGAAACGAAAAGAGGCTAATGAGAGAATCGATATGTTCGAAAGGCCTCCAGATGTTTCACGGGTAAGAAAGCGTCATTTGAGGTATTTTGCAAGGATTGTTCTATAGAAACACGTTGGACTGTGCAGCCATGAAGGTATCGGCTAGACAATAGAAAGCATTTGTTTATATGCATTGTATAAGTACTAGTGAGGCATCTCTTACACGTATTAGCTGCTTTTGTGATTAAGTTGGAAGATGGCGTTGATGGTAGATAATCCGTCCAAAGATAATCTGCGATTTTATTCAATTTTTGGCTGCCGATTGGCACATGCGAGAATGAAAGTGTACGTGGATCACTTCAATGGAATCAATGCACCGCCCTTTTAACTGCAATTTCAATTTTCGAAAGCGGCGGTAGAAATCACAGGGTGCCAGGGGACACCGGTCATGTTGTTTTCTCACAGTGAGCGACGTGTGTGCTAGAGCAGCCAGTCTTTCTTCTTCCACATCTCTGGGCTTTTGCACCTCACGTTTTCCCTCAATCAATCGTCTCAAAACGTCTAAGGCGATCACAAACAACGTGGATGGCCTGACTTTGGTTCTCTCGGATCACGTCACGTATTTTTTGTGATCATTTCTAGAGTTGTGCTTGTCGACGGTCAACCAGAATGCTTGTCGTCTTCCACAGACTCATGACCGTCTTTGAAATGCTTAAACCACTCAAATGTTTGGGTTAGGCTTAAGCTTGTTGACCAAAAGCCTCCTTCAGTAGTCTGCGGGTTTCAGCACCATGACCAACACAGAGTGACAAAGACAAAAACTGCTCAAACTCAAAATCCCGTGGACATAAGATGACACCGCTTGTCAAATTTACAGCTTAGATGTACCCCTAACACCATCTATCTGCAAAACTTTGTCAGATATAAGACCATTTCGGGAAATTTTGGGTGGCACCTCGTAGTCCAAACTCGTCCCCATGCGATTTTCATGTCTTTGGCCTTCTAAAACAGTCACTGAAAGGACGGCAGTTCAGTTCCGATGCTAGCACAGAGTTTGGTGTTACACAATGGTTCCCAACAATGGCGGGAATTTTACCAGATGGGATTCTATAGATTTGTGCAGTAACGGGACTCGTGCTCAGTTCACGGAGATTTCTTTTGAATAAAATTTGTTTCAGGCTTAAGTGTTTCTATCGAACAGTCCTCTTCAGCCATCACATATTATGTGCTTTAATGGGTGGTCGTTAATTCGTTGTACAGGGCAAGTCAAAACGACGAACCGATTTCAGAAGTTTACTATTCTCGAAGTGGACCACACAACAATACCATATTCGAGCTTTGGAATTATAGTTTTGATTATTTCATTTTTTGTTAGAATCTTGCGTAATTTTGCGAAAAGGAACTTTAGTCGATTTAACTTGATCAGAAGAAGACCAATTGTTTCACCAAAGGAAAGATTATTATCGAAAGTTATTCCAAGAACATTACATGTTTGCCTTGGAGTCTGTTTTTGAATATTAATAATGAGAATATTGGTTTTTGACTCGTTAAACGGCAAACCCCGATCCATGTACCACTTGTTCAGTGTAGTTATGTCTTGTTGGATTTGCTGGGTAGCCATAGACTTATCAGAGTTTGGAAAGCTCTTATAAAGAAAGTTGTCGCCCACATAAGATAAGATGTTACAATTTAACGTCGGATTATATATTTCAGAAGTAGCAGCAGCATACAAACGGCAGAATTTGACCTAAACCTGGCATAAGAGCTCTTTTTATTCTTCCATAACAAGAGAATTTGATCAGACCACCATTGTCGCTTAGGTATTGTCAGACATGTGCTATTCGGAAAGGTAAACGTTCAAAGTTTACTTCAAACACATCACATCATATCACAGATTTTCTATGTGAGCATTTTTTGCCGATAGTTTATCTCCTGCCAAACCTTTCGTAGCATGTCGCAGTCAATATCAGCAATGGCTGCAGTGATGTGTGCACGCAATTCATCCAGTGTTGTTGGCAATGGTGGTATATACACATGATCATTTACAAACCCTCACAGGAAGAAATCACATGGGGTCAGGCACCAGAACAATCTGTTCTCCAGTCAATGCCGTCTTCTTTAACCGCTCGTGCTGACCGTTAGCAGTAGAAAGTGAAAACACTGTGTGGAAACGAAACTGTGAAAGTTAACCTTTTGAAGATGTCTCACATTACGATACGTTCATTAGACATCATAGAATAAACGCCTGAAATCGGGTCCATCATTTTGACTTGCCCTGTACCTATTTCCCATATTTTGTTTGCTTCCTGGAATTAAATTTAATTAATCTTTTTAAACTGTTTTTCAGTTAAATTTAATTGAGCCAAATTACATCAAGTTGAATGCTGCTAATGCCAAATTAAAACGTTGCTCATCGGCTCCTGAAGGAAATAAACCATTGCTACAAAAACACAAAGCAGGAGTTTTGCCTAAATAGTAAGTTAATTTTAAACTATCATACGTTGAGGAATCTCATAAAAGGGGTTAAATTACGTAATTTAATATTTTTCATCTAAAGTACATTTAAGATGATCCCCCACACATGCACACTACCCTCATCAGCCTGTTTCCGGCCCACAATAGCCTCCTGCAGTCTCTTTTCATGGCATTCACGACGCACTCGTCGGAGAAGGCGACCTTAGCCTACTCGTCTGTGGTCCAATGGCGGTGCTCACGTGCAAGGCCTAGGCGTCGTTGACGATGTGTCGACTGTTCAGGCCCATCCATAGCAGGGTGCGTTCAACAGTAGCGTCAGATACATGTCTGTTGGCACCACAGTTGAATCTGGTGGTCTGTTGATGGACTGTGGCTCTCCTTTTACGAGTCGTCGTAGGCGCCGCTCACCCCGTCAGTCGAAGGCTCGTGACCTTTTAGAGCGATGGCGTTGGGATGCGATTTCTGTCCCTGCTGTCCATTCTTTGTACGCCTTCACTACAGCGGACCGTGAACAGTTCACAAATTGCGCAGTTTCGGAGATGGTGCCACCCTTGCTGCGATAGCCTATTATCATCCCTTTTTGGATGGACGTTTACCCATCTTGAGGCTCGTGCACCTGCCGTTTGATGCACCAGCTTTAAAGCTTTCTCAGCCTGTTATGCAAATTTTGCAATGTGTAATCGTTGTTGTGGTGAATCTTTACACCCCTGAAGTTTGAGGATAGTTCGAGTATTTTTCTACATGTTCAACAAATCGTCTAAAATAAAAAGTGTCCCATGACTTTTTGGTAGATAGTGCATGGGGGAGAAATTTTTTATGCACGGAATAAAATGTGAAAAATGGGGGAACCTCTTAGTTTATTCTTGAATAAGTGATTGATTTCGAAAAAGTTTTGCAATGAGTTGTTTATCGTTTCAGTTTGAAGGAACGACAACAGCAAATCGAACAAGAGAAACTTGCAAAACAGAAATTGAAGGAAGCTTCAGCGCCTACAGGACACCGTCTAATGCCAGAAGAAGAAAGGATAGCGACGTTGCAATTACTTAAAAAAAGTAATTTGGGTTTTTATTCATTTATTTTTACAACTCTGCAAAGAAAGGGCATGTTCCTTGCGTTTTCTTTATCTTAAGGGTAGCATCCCCCTCGAAAAGGCAAAATTGAAAACTTGAGAGAAAATGGTCATCACCCTTTTACTATACGATTTCTATGAACCTAAATCTTAAATTAAATTAACAAAAACATTAATTTTTAATTTTTTTGTATTAAAAAACAGCATTTTTGTGTTAAAAAAGGCCCCAATTAGCATAAATTTCTTGTCAACTTTATGATGAAGTTATTAGTCCAATTGAGTTGAAATTTTTTTTCTGGTTTCTATTTAATGTGTATTACATTTTGAACTAGAATTATTGAATTAGCTCTATCCATTCAGGTGGGGGGGGGGGGGGGGGATAGATAACTACCATTTTTAGTCATGTTATCTTGCTTAATACATATTTCAAACTCAAACCAAAAAACTATTAATTTTCACATATCAATGATTCTAGTTCATTATGTTCCTTGATTATGTATGAAAAAACTGGAAAAAAAATTTTCATGATATGTTAATTCTTTAAAAAGATATTACGCCAAGACTGATGGTGATAATGTGAAAATAAGAAAGCTGAGAAAATTAGGTTTAAAGTTGAAATATCAGTTTATTTTTGTTTTCATCAATTTTTAAAAACCACCAGCTACATAGTCCTTATCTTCGATTTTCACTGATATCATATCCACAATTAATAAAGCACTGAGGACAGGGGAATTGATTAATAAATGTCGAAACCAGTTCACAGTCGATAAATCTGTATCCACTGATATTAGTTTCAGAATTCAACTCACTCTTGCAAAAACTGTTGTCAATACCTGATGCGCTTAGCTTCCTGAAAGAAGTAATTTTTTCAGTAGCGTTTCTGTCTGTATCGGCGGCACCTTCTTCGTAAGATTTATTGTTCGTGAAGCGATTTCCATGAAATCGTCTCTTCTTTGGCCGATCGCTTCTTCTACCTGGCTTTATTATTAATTATTTTATAGTTTATAAAATGATTAATAAACTAAAGGTGATGTTTGGAACTGAAATTGATCACAAGGTAACAAAGATGACTGAATTACAGGAGAAAGACGCTAATGGAGGCAGCCATATTGCTAGTTCACGCACGTTTTGTAAACTGCTTTCTGATTGGTTGATACCACGCATAGCTATAACATGCAATGCTATCATCAGCCAATAAAATTACTTGTTTGTTAATGAGACCCTAGTAGGGTCACCCTACGAACGAGAACTTCTTTATATGCAGAAACGGCAAGGCTGCATGGGATGAAACTGCCAATGAAAAGGCATACACATGAAAAGTGATGAAAAACGCCAGAATTTATACCGATGACCCGAAAAAAAAACCGACGTTTAATCTACTTTTAACACCCTACCTGGCTTTTATTCGAGACCGGCGTGTATTTGAATACCCTGCCTGTATTCAAGATTTTACGGTATTTTGGCCGCTCTACCATCCTTTAAAATTTTGCCAGATATTTTCCGAGCATAATATCCTGATAACAAATTCAACTTGGGAGGGGAGTGGGTATAGTCCAAAAGTCAGGAGGGGAGTGGGTATAGATTTTCCTATGCAGTGCTGCCAGACTTTAAGGAATTGATCATTCGTGCCAGTCACCCGCGCGCAACATAAAAAGCTCACGGGCAAAGCTGAGTAGTTCAAAACTCAGGAGGGGAGTGGGTATAGATTTTCCTATGCAGTGTTGCCAGTACTTTAAGGAACTGATCAACGTAATGTGCAATAAGGGGAAAAGGAAGATTACCCGCGCTCACGGGTGCTGCCCACGGACAGAAATCTTGGACGTCCCTGTCTATAATATTCATTGTTGATTTAATTGAAATCCAAAAACATGTTGGTAGAAATGAACATACAAAAGTAATGAATTTGATTCTTTTTAAAATTTAGATGAGCAAGATTTACTTGTTCTCTTGAACTCTCTTCCTGTTCACGTCGACACGTTACGAATGAGGCACTATAAGGAAGACCTAGAGAAGCAACTTGCCAAGATAGAAGAAGGAATCAAAATATTTTCTCGTTCAAATGTTTATATAAAAGTTGATGTCTAAGTTTTTTTATAGTTGATTATCTTATAAGTTTATTGTAATTTTAAATAAAATATTTTTATCTTGCTATTTTATATTGGTCTCCAGTAAATATCTTTCATACAACCACACAAATAACAAGGGAACCATCTGAACCTGTATCTCGCATCAAATTAACATAATTTCCATGGTTTGACTAATGTCACAATAAGTATACTGAAATAAAGAGACCAAGAGCGACATGGTAAAACTAATTTATTTGCCTGACGCGTTTCGGCATTACGCCATCGTCGGAGGCAATAGTCTACAAAGGGAAAATAGGCAAGCATGATACGTTCTCCTACAATCTTTGAGACGGATACTTCAACACAGATTGATGGATGAGCCCGGAAATTACGGACTTATTAGAGGATGGTCGGTTCGGTAAAACTATCGCATTTGCTTATGAAATTAGTGGGATGAACTCAAAATAGATCTGGTTGTTTAATGCTTTGTCATGGTTCGCTCGGAGATGCTTCTCAATTTCAATTTCTTCATGGATCAGAATATTTCCATAGGATGTCCATCCATTTGTCAATATCGAGTAAACTGTGTTGGGCGAAGGCAGATTTCCCGTCGTCGTTGATCCAGGAACACGTCGGTGTTCGTAAAATGAGCGAGTTGTGGATCCAATGTAACGAGCCCCAGAATCTGGGCTTGTGAATTTATAGACATCGGAGCATTTGTACCGATCCGTGTCGGTATTTGGTCGTTTTGAGTTGTGAGTGATACAAAAGGAAATCTTGATGCCTGACTTGATAAGTTGGTAACCTGATACGCCGCAGGTTCGAGATAAGTAAAAGTGGCATAGTTCGTTTGTTTCTGGGTTTCGATATTCCTGGAGATTGAGAGTTCTTCTGTAAAGCAGAGTCAGGAAAGTCGTTGGTTCTAGCTAAGTCGAATATGGCGGCAGTCTCTATCTTCTGGGTGTCCTTGGTGATCGGGTAAGATATGGCCCGTCTGGATCCATGGTTGATGGCAGCCATTTTGTCTCGCTTGCTCACCCAAAGCTACTATTGATGCTTGCAAAATAAGAAATCGTGACATTTCTTTCAAAATAACTGCGAAAACAAAAAATAAATAAATTGTCCGAGTAAGTTAGGTAACCACAGATGGCGAGTTATGAAGATTCCTCAACGGAGAGAGTTTGATGTTAAGTATGTTAGTACTCTCATATGTGGTTGGAAGTCTTCATTGATCATCCATCAAATACCCCTGATTTGGTTCCATCGGGTCTGATAATGTGCATTTACGCCTCTAGGGGAAGTGCCAAGAACGTCGTGAGAATGCTCATCCGCATGAGCCAACAGACTCGGCAGGAGCAGAGATCACTGGTTGGCAAATCCTCTGCACTCAGCAGACTCTTAGGTGTGGATTCCATATGCGTAAAGAAAACGGCAGAAACCACAAAGCAGAAAAAAATTTTTGACGCCAAATCCTGCTTTCTGTCGTGGTTTCTGCCAATGTTTTTACGCATGTGGAATCCACGCCTTACCCGATGATTAAGAGGTTGTTAACAACCAGTGTTTTTCCGTTTGTTGGAAACTATGAAGATTGGATCGTTGCTAAGACCTTGATGGTCGGTGACTTTTCCGCTGGCTTCGAGACGTGTCTTTCCCGTTGGCTTAGTTTTCCAGAAGTGACGCCAATGGAGTCTAATGAAGCCAACGAGAAAGACAGGCCTTGATGCGGAAGTTACCTGACCAACAACCCAATCTTTGTTTTCGACAAACGGAAAATCCAAGATGGAAACTATGAAGATTGCATTGTTATTTGGACTACTATGGTCAGGGGACTTTTCCGCACTAGGGCCTATGCACGACTCAAAGCCAGCTAGATAAACAGGCCCCGACGCAGAAAAGTCAGCTTACCCTTGTCTTTTGATTTAAATAAAATTGTATATGACCATAGAGTTGTCCTCCAATGCCCTGCAAGCAGCTATCAGACAAGTGTGTGACACCCCAAGAATTTGTTATGGTGCAGTCATATGAAAGGAAACATTTTCAAAAGGTTTCATGATCATGGCTGGATACAGCTACAAAGGCAAGTTAACTTTGCACAGAGTTGAGTCAAAGGCCAAAGTCAACGCCATGTCCTATCAAACTAAAATTCTAACCCCATATTTACCGGCGACATCCCAATTTTATACGGTACAGATGTAAACAATGTACTAACACAGGGCGTCGAGTCGCATCGCCATGTCAACTCGTCTGTTCCTGAAATGCATGCAAGAACATGCGGGACTTTGCTCCATTCCATTCAGTGACATACCCATCAAGTTGCCAGATGGATTTTTGTGGCTTTGGCATACTTATACGCGTCCTTGGAAAAGAGACGACTGCAAACAGTGGAGGAGCTTTGGTAAGTAGCTACGAATTGGTGCTCTGCTTTCCAGTCTCCTGCAGCGGAAACTGCCATGCTGGGAGATAGCAGCAATGCATTGCTACCAGATTGAACAGTAAATTTATTAGTGCATACAGTTGCCACCAGGGGGAAAAAAATGATGCTGCAAGATCATACACAAAGAGGTTATGACAGAGGACTTTATAGCAAGTTTCCAAAACTTTTATGAACGCAAAAATAAGTGTGTAGCCTCAGATGGTAACTGCTTTAAAAATATTCCGATGTGTTTACCAAAGTATCGGGCCTTTATTTTTCCTGCCTAAACGAATGAACGGCGGGTTTTCTCCTTTGGCGACGAGGTGTAGCAGAGCTCGGGAGTTGTTGCCTGGCATCGTGAGAGTGAACGAGTGAGTGTAATACAAGCCTGTCGGTTTTTCGATTTTCTCGAAAGTCCAAACCATAAGCAAAGAACTATCAGACGATCCTCCATTGCCTTCGTGATGCTGTACGGCGGAAACGACCCAATCTTTGGGCAACAGGAACTTGTTCGCTCCATGCGGCAATGCATCCGCCCATTCATCGCATCAGATTCAGAAGTTCCTGCGACTATTGGCTATTCCCAAAGCTCAAAAGGGCGCTGAAAGGAAGCAGATTTCAGTCACGAGAAGGTGTTATGCAAAACACGACAGCGGAGATGTCCACCATTCCCAAAAATCTCTTCCAAAGATGCTTCCAACAATACCGGGAGCACAGGGTGATAGGTGATAACATATTGAACATTTTTTACCAAAGAATGCATGGTCCAAACTCCTCCATTCAACTGCTACAGAGAAAACTGCTATAAATACTCAACCCATTACCAGTCGGGTGACGCATGCAACTTAGACCTTGATATTTTCAGTGTTAACCGTGGACTCCTTGAACCTTTGGAGTAGCCATTTTACTCCTGGAAATTCTTATACTTGATGGCAGTATACACCAATGAAGAATTTGCAGACATACATTTAAGTAGCCACATGCCACATTTGCTCGTAGGTTATATCAGGAACGGTACCCCAATCGGTGGTTATAGCGATCGGACACCACTTGTTCCACACCCCCTGGAAGCCTAAGCGGCAGCCACAGTTTGTGAGACCTTGCAGAAAGTGGCTCTGTATTTGATTCATGTGAAATTCAACGTCATCGTGAGTTGATGGCATTTTAACGGGGTATGGTGGTGGGTGATCGACGCATGGCAAGTTCGATTTTGGCTACACACTTTTAACCATGTCTAAGGTGTACCAAGAATGGTTGGAGGAAGGCGTAACAGTCCACAACAAACACCATATCGGGCGTCCAGCCGCCCTCGATGACCATGACCAGCGACACCTGGGATGAATGGTAACAAGAGACAGGAGGGCCACAGTACGACAAATCACGGATCAATTCAACGTCGACCGAGCTAGAAACGTCTTCCAGTGGACAATCTGTAAGAACATGTGCGCCCTCAGCTATGGGAGCCATTGCCCTACGCAGGTACCACTGTTAACCCCACATCATCGGACACTCCGGCGTGGATTTACCACCATCGAATGGACACTGCAATAGTGGCGCAACATATGGTCAGAGGAGTCATATCAACTGGTCCACGCCGATGGGAGCTCACGAGGTGATGGACCCATCATGCCAAGAGGGCATGGTCCAGGGCAATGGGATATCAGTAATGGTCTGGGGCACGTTTTCCTGGTATGGACACGGCTCTGAGACCATCCCCACCCATTTTTGGCCTTCCAACACCCCGACGACCACAGAATAAGAAACGGAGGGGAAACTTTTCTGAGGTCATGTGACGAAAGTCAACCAATGAAATTTTCCTTAAAAACTCTCCTGGTTTTGCAGCGCTACTGTCAGTTCTTCACAATTACGTCATTCTCCCGCAAATGGATTGTGGGAGAGGCTCACCCATATACGACGTCAGATCGATAAATTGCTTAACGTTCTTTTCATTGGAAATATTTTAATAATTTTAATTCAAGTTAATTAAGAAACTTTGTAAACTGGTTCTACAATGCAAGGTGGTTTATCACAGATGAAAAGAAATTATTGCATTATCACGATTTCTTATTAATGGCCTCTGGATTACTACATGCAACAGCGAGCTAATATAAGATTGTCCACTGGAAGTTTCTAGCTCGGTCGATGTTGAATTGGTCCGTGATTTGTCGTACTGTGGCCCTCCCGTCTCTGTTACCATTCATCCCAGATGTCGCTGGTCATGGTCATCGAGGGTGGCTTGGTGCCTGGTATGGTGTCTGTTGTGGACTGTTACGCCTTCCTCCAACCATTCTCGGTACACCTTAGACATGGATAAATGTGTGAAGGCGAATGCATGCACGATCACCAAAATCAAACTTGCCATGCATCGGTCACCCACGACCATACCCCGTTAAAATGCCATCAACTCACGATGACGTTGAATTTCACATGAATCAAATACACAGCCACTTTCCGCAAGGTCTCCAGCCATCGCTTAGGCCTCCAGGGGGTGTGGAACACTGTGTCCGATCGCTAATCAGCGACCTACTATCCCATGAGGTTTGTTCTGTCAGTGCGTACAGGGCGATTTTGAACTCTCTGCACAAACTTCACAGGGTGATAAATGTTAACACACTGAACGTTTTTTTTTTTTTTACCAAGAATGGGTGGTCACCATTAAATCGCTGCTTGTTCCTGGATTAGCCTCCACCTCATTTAGAACATCCGTCTTCTAAATTAAGTGTTTGAACATGTCTGCCTCAAACTGCCAGGGCAATACCGTTAATGCGATCGATAGTGTGAAACTGCAACGTTTGCGAGTAGCCATCAAAACAAACTGCCAGGAATGCTGACCGCTGGAGTAACCCTGCTACGGCCAATAGGACAACGGAGCAATTGATGATGCGATTGAATGTCCTAGAGCATCCTCCCTACAGTCCTGACATAGCACAGTGTGATTTTCACTTTTTCGGACCGTTGAAACTACATTTTAAAGGACGATGATTCACATCGGACGCCGAGGTCCAGCAGGAGGCCACGGCTTTTCTACTTCAGCAGCCGTGGACAGATGGGATGCTTGCCTTAACGCTCACGGTGTTTATTTCTAAATTTGTTCAAGTACAGTGAGCAAAAAAATTATCCGTCCACCAGCTTACGTAAACATGAAAACGTCAAAATAAATAAAACCAATTAATTTTGAATGGAAATTTTTTCTTAATCGACAGTATTTAAACTATGTGACATCTCACATTGGGTAGGGATCACTGTACTAAATGAGGAAAAGTAAAAATACAATAGATAAGATACCTTGTCATAGTAGAACCAAAAAATTATCCGTCCAGTTGGGCTAAAGGATGGAAAAAGTCAGTGTGTAATTGTCAAGGAACTCCAAATTCCACACTCACCAGTCCATTATACGAGGGTGGGCTGAAAAGCAATGCCTCCATGGCTGTAGCTTTTTTTATTTTTTAACCGATTTTCAAAATTCTTTTTGTATCTGATACTCGCATTTCTCCTCTATGCAATGCACTATTCACTTTTCGACATAATCCCCATCCCTTTCCACGCATTGTACCAACGCGTGACTAGTCGGGTGAAGCCGTCGACACGAGGATTGAATGGCAGCTTTGGATCCTCTTCTGCAGCACGATAACGCCTGTCCGCACACGATCGCCACACATCAGATGGGGTTGCAGCGCCTACAGTTCAAAGATGAAAAACTGCAGTTCAAAAACGAAAGACTTTGCACCTTGCGACTTTCACCACTTCCCAAAGAGGAAAGAGCACCTTAAGGGGCATGAGTTGCGTTCTGACGACGAGGTGAAACCTGCCGTTCGGTCTTGGTGTCGACAACAACCCCGGAATTCCCCTCCGACGGGTTCACCCGACTAGTCACGCGTTGATACAATGCGTGGAAAGGGATGGGGACTATGTCGAAAAGTGAATAGTGCATTACATAGAGGAGAAATGGGAGTAGCAGATACAATAAGAATTTTGAAAATCTGTTATAAAATAAAAAAGTTACAGCCATGGAGGCATTACTTTTCAGCCCACCCTCGTATCATCCAACAGGAGAAATCACAAATAAAATTGGAAGGGGCAGGAAGAGGAAAATATCAGCTGTAGAACTGCATGTAGAAGTGAAAAATGATCTAAACATTATCAATTATTCCTCAAACCAGTCGAACAGGTTGCATGAAGCCGGGCACGCCGAAGAAGAAGCCCTGCGTCAATAAGGAAAATCGAATGAGACGCCTGAATTGGGCAAAAGAATATCTAAACAACAACAAAAATTTTTGGAACAAAATTGTGTGGTCAGAAGAAAACAAATTTAACTTATTTGGCTCAGGTGGCTGTAACAAAGTTGGAGAACACCTAGTGAAGCTTACAGACTAGAGTGTTTGAAGCCAACATTGAAGCATGGAGGAGGAAGTGTATGGGGCTGCATGCCCGCTACAGGGGCGGGTCATCTAGAATTTATGGATGGCATAATGGACACCAGCGCAGAGAAGTTCTTGATAAGAATCTCCATGCTTCTGCAAGTAAATTGGAATTGAGAAGAAGTTTTAGGTTACAACAAGACTCAGATGCTAAACATACTGTTCATTCCAAGCGCTTGACCAGCTTCCCCAGTCATCTGACTTAAATCCAATCGAGCACCTTAGGGTCAGAATGGAAATGAAGAGGAAAAACCATAGACCAAAAGCAGATTTAAAAGACTTGTTGACAAAAACTGGAATGATGTAGATGGGAAGAAGAAAAAAAAAACTTTAGTAGAATCTATGTACAATCGGTGCCTAGATTTTGTCAAGACCAGAAGAGGTCCCACTGTTTGGATATTTTTGTATTATAATATCTCATATCAATGATAAACCTTAAGTTCAGGGTATTATTCAGAAACTTATAACTGTATAGACACTAATCTGTGCAATTAAACATGAATAATGTGAATATGCCACTTAGTGTCGGTCATGTTAATCACTTGCAAACTGGTGGACGGATAATTTTTTTTTTTTTGCTCACTGCATGTACCAACACTTAAAAATCTCGCTTTCATTTGACTTGCCCTAATATTTCTCTTGACATTTTCCTTTTTTCATTGATCCAAAAACCTAGCACATACTTCCAGTTTGGACCTCTCTTGCCTTCTTGGTCAGATCCTGACGTGGCAGGGTTCCGCAAGCGCAAGTTACGACTACTCCGGAACATCTAAATCTCGTTACTTCTTAACTTAAATCAACATATTAACAAACTCCTGTATCGAGATTCATTTTTATTCAACACAGAAATGTTTACAATAATTATAGAACAATATATTCAGGCTTCGTGATTTACAACAGTCGCACAACCGACATAAAATTTTGTAAAAATTAAAAAAGAGGGATGGAAAAATATTCTGTTTTTTAATTTTTGTTTGGTTTTTCATTTTTTTTTTCCCCTTCTTTTTTTTTCAGTTATTGGATTGAAACACTTAAAGTCATGCGTTTGTATCAGTTTCACTGGATTTCTTGTCTTTACTTAAGAACGCCCCCTTTGATTGATTGATTAATTAAACTTCTTCAGACTCAAGGTTTCATCCACCGATATTAAAATTCAATTTTGGTATCACAAAGAATGAATTAATACAAACTTACAAGTGCTTAAATAACAATAAAATTCAATTGAATAGAATAAATTTGTCAACTTTTATATCTATTTCTTTTGATATATATTTTTATATATATATATATATATTTATGTATATTTTCTCAATATAAAAAAAAGAATGTCATTTTGGATGGAGGGGGGGATAAAAAGGAGGAATGAAGGTGAAAAATACAATAGTTAAAGAACAAAGTTTTTCGTTTTACAATTGGAAGTTGTAATTAAATATGGTTAAGTAAAAAAAGTATTCACACTTGAATATTGTTTATGTTAACATCAAATATGCCTAAACAACAGGCACTGTTGTGGCTGGGTAAAATGTGGTAGGTAATATGGGGGATAGTTTGGTTTGTTTTTTTTTTTTTCTTTTATTTTATCTTACTTTTTTTTTCCAACAATTATTACTTTTAAGAATTCAATGTGGGAAAACACATCAATATTGAAAATTGAAAATCTTAAGAAAAATCTGAGATTTAATTTATTTTATGTAAAAGTCCACTGTTCCTAGTCAACATCAGTTAGATTAATATATATATATATATTATTTTTTTGTTTGTTGTTTTTTTTTTTCCTTTTCAAAGAATAGAAAAATTGCAGGAAGGGATCATCCGAGAAACCTGCGATGATCCTCGGCTTTTCGTTACGTTAACAGAAAAAATTCAAAAGGTCATGCTATATGCTTTTTGTTCGACTAGGAAACTTTGGCATGTAAATGGGATGAAAACAAGAAAGATGAATGCAGCAACAATGTACCTTCACACAGTTGTGGTCTATCCTGTATGTATGCACAGAGTTTCTTTCAAATAAGAGCTTCTCAATTAAATAAGCAATAATTAAAAATTACAAAATTTGAGTATTACTTAATATCATCATTAAACAATAAAATAATCCTTAGAATATCTGAGTGAAAGGAGAGTTGGTATTTTTTTTCCTTTTATCTTTCTCTGGGCATACAAAAACCAAAAAACAAAAATTCCAAGCCAAAAACAAAGCAAACTTTTATAACCAAAAAAAAAAAAAAAAAAAAAAAATTTGAATATTTCTGGAACTTATATTATTTTTGTCAGAACAACTGCTTCACATTTAATACAATATTTTTTTTTTAATTTTTTTTTTTTATTTTTATTATTTTTTAAATTTTTAATCATGCAAACTTTATAATAACAATCCTGCTTATATAACTATTAAGCATGTAACTAAAGACATTGCCTTTTAGCATTATGAATTCTATTTCAATTTTGTAAACAAATATGTTGGATGATGATGTCGTCGTCATTAATAATAATAATAATAATAATAATAATAATAATAATAACAATAACAGCAGCAGCAGCAGCAACAGGAACAACAACCAAAATGCTTACTAGTTTCAAGTTTGTAAACTATCTTAATGAAAAAACACTGCATATTCAAATGAGTAAATATATACATGATAATATGTAAAAAGTATAAGATTTCTGCTTTTTAATTTACAATTCACTTCAATTTCCAATAAGAACTCTGAAATTATTATTATTATTATTGTACATGTGGCCCACAAAAATTATTGTTTACCCCCATCTACTTAAAGCTACATAAAATATACAGAAGTTGTTTGGGTTATTTTTATTTTCCTTTTATTTATTTTTTTTTTTATATTTTTTTTTGCATTTTTTTTTTGTTTTTAGTTATTTTTTTTTTTACGACTTTTTTATTCATTTTTTCCCCTTTTTTTGTTCATTTTATCATTTTTTTTTATATTTTTTTTTCTTAATAGAGCTAAATTTGTACAAAGAATACAGTGTTAAGGGTGGGAGAATTTGCATCAATAAAATACAAGATTTCGGGCTTGCATCCGCAAACAAACGATGGTCAACACATCGTATTGATGTTAGTTCTTGAAGGTACAGAGTTCATCCTCGAAAGCTATTTAGACTGGAAATAAATGCTCAACATGAACAAGACGTTAGTGCTTCTTTTTTAACGGCCTATACATTATCTGATGACAAGTGCTTATATATATTTTTTTCTTTTCTTCTTCTTTTTTATACATATATATTTTTTATATTCAGCCTTAAAGGCAGGTTGACGAAATGAAAAAGTTCATGAGAGAAATGGTCAACAAAATTTAC
Organism: Rhysida immarginata; assembly: GCA_023313115.1. Classification (NCBI taxonomy): domain Eukaryota; kingdom Metazoa; phylum Arthropoda; class Chilopoda; order Scolopendromorpha; family Scolopendridae; genus Rhysida; species Rhysida immarginata. Next base: position 105,507 of record JAHWFO010012390.1, on the reverse strand, counting down.
AAAACATGTTCAACGCAATGATAAAAGAAAAAATTAACAAAAAAAAAAAAAAAAACCAAAAAACTAATAATAACTCATTTCAGCTTTTATCACCGTTAAGTCTTATTATAATATAAACTACTTTTTAACGCCATTTAAAACATTCTTCTGCCTTCACATAGTTAAGGCTTCGTGATGATGATAATAATAATAATATTACACGGAGGAAATTAGGTTCTCCGTAAACTTGATTTTAATACAAATACAAAAACTTAAAATAAAAATTGAAAACTATACCACGAGTTTGCGTAATCATCTATGTATATATTTATATATATATGTATAGAATATTAAAATAAAAAAAAATTATATATATAATAAACAAAAACTTTACATTCTTATAATAAATTATTGTACAAATCCAAAACTTGCACAATTCGAGGGTACTTTACCCAGTACTATACAGAAAACCCAAGTTAAAGGATTTACAAAATATTAATAGTGCTTTACAATAATAAACATCAATTTATATTAGTTTAAAAAAATATATATAAAAATAATAAAATAAAAACCGCAAAAAAAATTATATAAATTAAAAAACAAAAAATTAATAATAAAAAAAAAAAATCAACTTTATTTAAGGTCAAGAAATTTCAAAAATGGCAGTTGACCAACCTGTATTATGCTGTACCTTTTCCTATATAAAATTCTATGTCCATTCAGTTCGGTTAGTTAGGAATTAAGCTTCAAGGACAATCCTGTTATTTAGATTTCTTTTGTTTTTTTTATTTATTTATTTTTTTATTTATTTATTTATTTTATTTTATTTTAAAACGTAATATGAATAAAATGGCAAACCCGAAGTCACAAATAACTTCCGAAAGCTTCTCGTTTGAAGCGAGAACTTGTTCAAAGCGTGATGTTAAGAACTCACTCAAATATGATGATCCTTGCTTTCTAGCTATTTGTCGTCTTGTCCCCCCTTGGTGTGCCATTCTATTCATAATGGGAAAGACTTCAGTGCATAAATACCGAAGAAAATACTTCTTTGCTCTCCCATCTAAGCAGCCTTGGGAGGTACATGTGCAAGTACACAGGGTAAAGAGAAAGGAGAAAACTGCTGTGAGAGCTGAAAATGTAACCAGAAAACAAAGAGGGATAGAATAACTGGTAAGTTAAATACGATTATACTAGTTGTAATGCATATTACAAGGCATGGAGTAGTAGTAGTAGTAGTAATCAAGCTGGCTTAAAATTCTTCGTTACTCGTTACTTTTCTATTATTGCATACAAGTCACATATACATATAACATGATTTCTCAAATCTGACGAGTTAATCAAAAAAATTAACGAACGTACATTCAAAACGAATTATAAGTTACGAAAAATAAAAATTTACATTCACAATTTCATTAAGACGAACGACTTCCTTTTTCTGAGAGGTAGTTCCAGCTTCGTTTGACAGCACTTACCGCAATGCTGCCTGCCGTAAACATCAGAGAAGGCACTACCATGTGCGTTCAATAATGTAACCTTCCAAACCGAGATGCCAGCGTCTAGAACATAGTCTGTTTTTTAGCAATAAATTTCAGCTCTCACAACATAAGAAAACTTCTGAGTCAGCGAAACGACTTAGCTAACTGGCAAATGGCACATGGGCAGGAAATTAAATGAACAAATAAAATTCCAAAATATAAACAAAGGATAAAAAACAAAACATAATCTTAATGACCTCAGGAACTCTTTACAATGTTACTGTTTGCTCCTGCTTGACCCTGGTGACTGTGACTTGTTCCAGGGTGGTTTTCATCAGGCTGGGGAACGGCATCACGCCTCGGAGGCATGCGCTCGTTAATCTTATCCAGCCCTTTCGCCTCTTCGAACGAAGTGATTTTGTGATTGGGGGAAAATCCCGCCAGAGCTATTAAAAAACAAAAATTAAAAATTCATGGACAATTCTTTAATAAATCGATATAGTAACACACAAGCTAAACAATTATGGTCTGCAGATCAGATCTTGAGCCCTGACCTATTTTACTGCACATTCAAAAACTAGAACAAGTGATCGCTTAGACTTCTAAAGAAATGACCAATCAGAACAAAAGGTTTTGATAGTTCGTTTCACACCACACAACATCTGATAAACTTCTTTCTCAGGACTAGGGCATCATGGTTGTTATAACAGCCACACCTGATAAACGCAATCGTGATGCCGTGCATAGAAACAGGTTGAAAGAGAACTCAAGATCAGATTTGCAGATTATAAGTAAAAATCCTAACAATAATAATTATGAATGTCCGTAACCATAATAGAGAAGAAACAAGATAGAGAGAGCGTTCCCTCGTACAGTGAGCGTTTTTAGATGCCAGTATAGAGGCAAAATAGCCACCTGCGATTGGTGAACGGATGAGAGCGAAGCGGCGTTGTTTACAATACAAAGACGTCAGGAATATAATTTTCTATTAGAGGAACTGTTGTTGCAAGGAGAAATTGGCAGCTTTGCACGCTCTACCTTCTTTCTCCTCTATGGTAATCTCCAGAAATTAGCGTGAATTTACTTTGAGCACCGAGAGATGGCATTGATTTGGGAGCACATCAGGCTTTAGTATTTTGTACATAACCATTGGAAGTGGGTACCGCTCGAATTTAGTGCATCAAAATAAATTTTCTTTTGGACCAGTGATTATTCACGGGAGAAATACTCGTAAAATCATAATTAAGCAATGTTAAATATTCCGAAATGGCTGACATTTTTCGATACAAGATCTTCAACAAAGCTAAGCATACAAAAACAAAAGAAAGGAGCACAGAATATACAAGGCGATCAGAAGGTCTCTCCCTGATAAAGAAATTTAATAAAACAAACTATTATACGAGGGTTAGGCATACGTCATGGCAACCATTTTTTTTTGTAAGAACTCGAGCATGGTTGGAAAATGGGAAATATACAGATGAAAAGACAAGGAATCAACAAAATGTATGGACAATTAACAATATACCAAAATTTTGCTCCATGTTTATTAAGGTAGTTGACATAGTTGATTCTGGAACATGATTACAGGTTTCTTAATAGAAACCAAAATTGAGAACGGCTATTTTGATATACATCCGTCCTGCATGGCAGTTGACTAAGAACTAATTTAACATTGCTCTCTGTGCAACAACAGGAAATCACAGAGCCATCTGGTGTTGAGGAAACATATTACATATGCATAACTTCCTTGAGACATTTGACATTTTGTGATACCATCCCTTAACTCTGAGAAAAAATAATTGCCACGACTTATGGCCCAACCCTCGTAGATACATGCACTTTTTGTATTATGTTTTTTTCATCTAGGAACGTTCTTTTAACAGATGGCATGATAGGGTCAAACGAACTTTACGCTGACGAACTTCAAACCAAATTAGCATACGATATACACTATATGATCAAAAATATCCAGACACCCCTCACAGATCATCGATTGGCCCAATGTCACATGATAATGACTTGCACATCAATTAAATAGCTTCCCACACCTTCAGACACAACTCTGCTTGGACATTGGCAAGAATGGGTCGTTCGGCAGAGCTCAGTGAGTTCCAACGTGGAACCATCGTTGGATGTCACCTATGCGGCAAGTCCGTGCGTGACATTTCCAGCCTTCTTCAGATACCCAAGTCAACATTAGGCGATGTCATTATGAAATGGAAGACCCGGGGATCAAGAACAGTTCAACAACGATCCAAGAAACTAACGGACAGAGACCGTCGAGTGCTTCGTCGTGTCACCCGCAGCAACCGGAAGTCCTCGGCGGAAAAAATTGCCACAGAGTTTCGAAACGCCTCTGCAAACGATGCCAGTACAATGACAATTCGTCGGGAACTGCACACGATGGGATTCCATGGCCGTGCTGCTGCCCACAAGCCCCACATCAGCAGGGTCGACGCCAAGCGACGTCTGGAGTGGTGCAAAGCCCACAGAAACTGGACAATGGACCAATGGAAACGTGTAATGTGGACAGACCCAAACTCGTCCATCTCGCTACACACTCTGGCAATCCGATGGACGAGTTTGAGTTTGGCGCATACCTGGAGAACGCTTCTTACCTGAGTGCACAGAGCCCACAGTCAAGTTCGGAGGAGGAGGAGTCGTGGTGTGGGGCTCATTTTCATGGTAAGGACTGGGCCAGCTCGTTCCTGTGCAAGGAATCATGAACTCCGACCGTTATCTGAATGTTTTGGCAATTTGGAATGTGCACTTCCAACGTTGTGGCAATTTTTCGGAAACGGGCCATTTCTCTACCAACACGACAATGCTCCGTGCCACAAAGCGAGGCGTGTGCAGCAGTGGTTTGCGGACTCAGGGGTCGAAGAAATGGGTTGGCCGGCACAAAGTCCCGACCTCAATCCTATAGAGAGTCTGTGGGATTAATTGGAAAGACGCTTGCGGGCCAGATCACATCGGCCAACTTCTGTACCTGAACTGATTCTCGCTCTTCGGGAGGAATGGAGGAACATTCCGGAAAGTACCTACCAACATTTGGTGGAAAGTCTTCCCCGAAGGGCGGAAGCTGTGATTGGGGCAAAGGGATGTGCAACGCCCTATTGATTTCCATGAAATCGTGGCTAGAGCGCAAACGTGCATGTGTCCGGATATTTGTGATCATATAGTGTACATCACAGTATTTCAAGTTTACAGTATACAGGGTGTTTTTGAATTGAGTACAGATTTTTTGGGAGATGATAAAAGAGGTCCTTAGAAGTATTTTTTGTCATATGAACATGGGGTCCCTGCAGCTCCGTTTACTTACAATACTGCATTGAACAATCAAATGACACAGATGCAGTGTGAGTTGGTAGGCCTAGATTATTTTATTTTTAACAATTAACAATTGGGAAGAATTCTGTTGGGATAACGTTCAGCATACAAATGCCTTGCACCATCCATGGTACCAGCAGCACCGAGACACAGATGCATGTCTGCATAACCATTCCATGTAAAACGATTCATACCGTTTGTTTAACTTTACACATGTAAAAAGTACATCAAGTGAACTTTTTAAAACAAATCTTTACCTACTGCTTTCCCAGAATGCGATTAGTTCATTTCCATATGGACTAATCGTATTTTACAAAGGGGTTGGATACCATGGAATCTTCTTGACGAAGTTTGTCCTAAGACTTTTCAACAAACAAGCACGTGCACCTTGAAATTTCTTTGCAAACAATTACTTTAAAAGTTATTACAGTTGATTGCTTGTGTTAATTGTTAAAAATAAAATAATCTAGGCCTACCAACGCACACTGCGTCCCGGTGTCATTTGATTGTTCAATGCAGTATTGGAAGTAAACGGAGCTGCGGGGACCCCATGTTCATATGAAAAGAAGTACTTCTAAGGACCTCTTCTATCATCTCCCAAAAAATCTGTACTCAATTCAAAAACACACTCA
>JAHWFO010012390.1:89869-99991 GCA_023313115.1 Rhysida immarginata | reverse complement strand
ATTTTGGAACTATTTTTTTTTTCCTTCGCCAAACAAAATTCCATTGCCTCACGATTGTTCTGCTAAAATATCAGGTCATTCTGACGAGTGGTTTCCAAATTATCGATTTTTGAAATCGTAACTTTAATTATAATCACCCTGTACATTTCATTATACTGTATATTAATCCGCTTTTTATCTGAATTTCCCATCGCCAAAAGCTAATACGAAAATAACTTTCCAAAAAGATGGCAACTTCTAAACTGCTTTGATCTAACGAAGTTGCATTTTGTCTTATCGTGCTTCATTTACTAATTTAACGGATGAATATTTGAAAGGCCCCAAAATTAAATTTTTCTTGTACTTTATTCAAAATCGAATCAAAAATGCGGATCAATGGGGATTGCATTATACAAGAGGATAAGATTTTTACTGCGCCTTTGGGCCCTGGGAGTGGAATCGCATTATAGTAAAATAATTTACGGTAATCTACATAACAGTTTTTATAATATTAAATTACCCTATCAGGGAGACTTAATCTGCTACACCATAACCCACTTATAATGAACTCGCCTATAGTGAAATTTCACTTATAAGGAAAATTTTCTTTGGAGCAACCCTGCCAATATAATTTTCATGTAAAAGTGCTCTGTTATAACGAAGAATTTTTTTACGAAAAACACAGCACATTGCACACACCTATAAATCGCCACAATTTTGTTCAGCAAACCTCAATTCATCGAAAGAACGAAAAGATGCTTTTCCAACAAAGAAAAGGCATTGTGCACCGTTCCGTTGTTGGAGAAGCCAACTCCGTTAATCCTGGCGTTGTTTCTCACTGTCGGGAAAGATTTCTATCAAAATTAATAGAAAGTTATTCCCCCGAAAATATTTACAATGCTGATGAAACTGACCTATCCTTTATTACCAGAAAAAATCCATCATTTTAAGGGAGAATCATGTAAAGGAGGTAAGTGTCATATGCATTTCTAATTTTATTTGATGAACATGTACCATATCCCATTTATCACGAAATTTTCTTTGTCCACGTTAATTTCGTTAGAGACAGGTTATGGTGTATTAGAATTGAAACATGCAGTCAGGCATAACTTTGTAGTGACGTAAAATAAATATGAAGGTTGGGGCATAAGTCATGGCAACTATTTTTTTTATGAGAATTCAAGCATGGATGGAAAATGTGAAATATACAGATGAAAGAACAAGGAATGGACGAAATGTACAGACATTTAACAACACGCCAACACTTTGCTTCTCATGTTTCATACGTTTCATGCTTCTGGAAAATTTATTCTGGAACATGATTACAGATTCCATTTTTCAGAATAAGTAACAAATCAAAATAGAGAACGGCCGTTTTGATATACGAGCGAGTTACATCCACCTTGCATGGCGGTTGACTGAGAACTGACTTAACATTGCTCTCTGCGCAACATCAGGAACTCACGGAGCCATCTAATGTTGTGGAAACATACTAGCAGTCACAGCTTCCTTGAGACATATGACATTTTACGATACCGTCCCTTAGCTCTGAGAAAAAAAAATAGTTGAAATGACTTATGCCCCAACCCTCGTAAATAAAATAAAAATAAAAATTTACCATTCCTCAATGACGTTTTTCCTCCCGATAATGCACCCAGTGGCAATAAGCCTGTTGGAGTGAGACCCTTTAACTGCAAAACACTTTCGCTCTCTTCCCTGAATGAATAAATTAACAAATATTTGAGTAAATACTGATAAATAAATTAAGACGTTTAATTTTAAGAAAAATTACTATAACTGAACAGTATTTAATTAATATGTTATCTTTACAACTATGCTTGTTGTACGCATAAAAAAAAAAAATTGGAAAGTTATTAAAGTATTTGATCTGTATGTGCAAAATAATATACAATGAAAACGTTCAAAATTAAATTTATCAAAGAAACATTCTTTTATCTTGATGAAGTAAATAACGGGAAAAGAAAACAGAATTCCGACCCGTTTTATCTTTATTTCTAGTTTTGTCAAGGATATTATACGAGGCCTGTGAGAAAAGTATCCAACCTTATTTTTTTTTGCGAAAACCTGATGGATTTGGATCGCGCGCGCTTGCATGAGCCAACCTTAAACCTTTGTGCGTATGCGTGAATTTTTTCCCGCCTCTCAATAGCGTCAGTTGCTGACAATCAGCATTAGAGGGAGGTAGTGTTGTGCTCTCGTCGGTTTTGGATTTGAACGAAAATGACGGAACGACTGGAGCAGCGTTACTGCATCGAATTTTGCCAGAAACTGGGCGACAGCCAGGTGGAAACCATCCGGAAGATTCAGACGGCTTTCGGTGACGATGCTATGGGCATCACACAGATTAAGGACTGGTACAACCGTTCGGCCATCAGCCTGCCGAAATGACCAGGTCATTGCCAAAGTGAACGCTGTGGTGATGCGGGACCGTCGTGTGACTATCCGAGAAGTTGCGAAAGAGGTGGGCATCAGTACGTTTTCGGCACATTCCATTCTGACCAAATATTTTTGCCCATGAAGAGAGCGGCGGCGAAATTCGTGCCGAAGCTGCTGACGGCGTGTCGACGTCTCACAGGACATGCTGGCCTCCGCAAACAGTGACCCCGACTTCATGAACACCATAATCACTGGTGACGAGTCCTGGGTGTACGGGTACGACCATAGCATTGTCACCGAGAGCCTCCAAATCAAAAAACGATCTCCATGTGTCGGAAGGAACAATCAGAAATATTGTCCATGAAAACATCAGATATCACTCGTATATTATGCGAAGAGGTCAGTTTATGTCAGACAAAACACAGGAAAACCGCCTACTCAGATCGAAAAGGCTCTTAAGCTGAAAAATCCGTATGAATCTGATTTGCTGTGCATTTTCTCCCATGACCTGAATCCGTTGGACTACTACGTATGGAGCGTTGTGGAGAGAGAAGTCAATGAACACTGCCATAAAACCAAAGATGAACTGAAAGCTGCCATTGTTCGAGTAATGACCAATATGAACCACGACCATTTGATTCGCGCATGTCGGCTGTTTCGATCTCGCATTGAAGCAGTTATAGAAGCTGAAGGCAAATTCATTGAATAGCCATATAACAAGGTCTCTTGTGTATTCTCACGATAGGTTTTGATAATAAAGTTATCTCGACTTATATCCGTTTTCCTTCTTGACGTGAATCTGTCCTCAAATACCTTACGCACCCTGTATTTAAAAAATAGGCTTCGTTTTCTGCAACATTTATTGCATATGTGCAAAATCTGTTGGGTGCTCAATACTTATGACCATACTTATGGTCATCCTCCAAAGATGTTTGCCCAGAACAAAATCAAGCAGACCATTCATTAAGTTTTGCTTCGTTCAGACTATTCTTCCGTAAACAGCACTCATTCAGCGGTGAATTTTGGCTCCCAGATGCTTTTCTGATACCAAAAAACAGGCGACCGCCCATTGTTCTTGCTTGGATGCTTGCTTGGACATTCCTTGCTGCTGAGGCCAACAACAATAATGTTGGTGCCAATTGTTGCGTGTGCCTTGATCATGGCTACTAATTCATCATCCGGCTTTCACAGCCTTCGGATGGTCTTTGCTTGACATTAGCTATTGCCACAAGTCCTCATTTAAAGCCATCATATTACAATATGTTAAAAGGGATTACTCGCCTCAAATCAAATGCACCATTAGATACTAAACAACTTTCCCATCGAGACACCTTATAAAGTCTGTCTCAAAAGTATAGAGACTTTGCAAAAACTGTCACATTAGCACATCAGTAAATTTTTTGACCATACCAAATAAAACACTATTTATTCACACTGTGAACATGATTATTACATATTTTCAAAAATAAATAGCTTTTCGTTTTTTTACAAAAAAATATTTTGAAATAATCAGTACAAAAAAGTGTCTCAAAAGTACAGAGACTCACCTCCAAACTGAATGGTCATAACCTGTTTTAAATAAAATTGACCCTTTGGAATAGTCCAAATTATAAAGTAAGTTATAATTTGTATTTAATTTCTGCACAATAATAAGTGACAATGGTGGAAAAGACATTTCTAAAGATGAAATACAATGCAAGTGAAATCTGGAGGTTGACAGCAAATGGCAAGACAGAAATTTCTGCTGAAATTGGAAGATCCAAGCCTGTTGTACACAAAATCATTGCAGAGCAACGGATATGTGAAGCTAAGAAGAGAACATGATGGCCAACAAGCATACTGAACGAGATGTGCGCCAGATTTTTCAGCTTGCTGCTACTGGTACAAATTCCTTACGGAATATGTACTGGAAAATACCACGTGAATTGGGTGGACAAATATCCAAAGATACTGTACACAGAAGTATTAAGGCAAATCCTGTACTTGCTTACACCAGGAAGAAGACAAAACCACGTCTAACCAAGGAGCACAAGAGAGTTCGATTGGAATGGGCTCGGGAGCGTATGTCGTGGACAGATGAGTAGCTTTCTGTAATTTTTTCTGATGAAAAGAAGTGGAACCTGGATGGTCCCGATGGAAATGCATTTTACTGGCATGATTTGAGGAAGGAACCAGAATCCTTTTATAGCAACCAGCAAGGCGGTGGAAGTGTGATGGTGTGGGGTGGATTCTCCTTCAATGGGACTACCAGTTTGGCATTTTTGACTGGGAGACAAAACTCCTTAAAGTACCAAGAAACCCTAGAAAACCACTTGGTACCTTTCATGTCATTTTTGGTTGGGAACAATGGCATTTTTCAGCAGGACAATGCTAGTATACACAAATCACAGTCAACAAACCAGTGGTTTGAAGCACAGGGTATCAATGTGATGAAGTGGCCAGCCAAAAGACCGGATTTGAAACCTATTGAGAACCTTTGGGCAGTGATGACACACAAAATTTATGCAAACGGTAGACAGTACTCTTCCATTGCAGAATTGAAAAGTGAAATCGAAATGGTTTGGTTTAATTTGGATCCAAGTCTTCTTCAAAACTTGATCTCATCAATGAAAGATAGAGAGAGTGTTTCAAGTAATTAAGTCCAATGGTAACTTTATTTGAACATGGCTTGAACATTGTTGTTTAATTAGGTGAGTCTCTATACTTTTGAGACACTTTTTGGTACTGATTATTTCAAAATATTTTTTTTGTAAAAAAAAACGAAAAGCTATTTATTTTTGAAAATATGTAATAATCATGTTTACAGTGTGAATAAATAGTGTTTTATTTGGTATGGTCAAAAAATTTACTGATGTGCTAATATAACAGTTTTTGCAAAGTCTCTATACTTTTGAGACAGACTTTAATAATGTGCTAGAAGTTGAGTGTTCTGCAGATGCACTCCTCAAAGGTATTTTTGATAGCTACTTCATTGTTAAACCTTTCGACGGCAAGATGTCTGGAGAATATGATGGATGAAGATAAGGCAAGTTTTTGGACTAATGTTCTTGACATGTGTTATTGCATTGTCATGAAGAAGTAAAATTTCATGCGTTTCCAGCTAGGTACAGTATTTCTCTGCATTAATGGTTTCCCCACATTTCAAGAACAATCACCATTATCTTCTTCGGATGAAGGACTGCTTTCGGCATGTGTTCATTGGCATCCATACCTGCCAACTTTCAGAAAATAAAAAGAGTAAAATCCTTCACGTTATAGTTAGGCCTATGCAAATTTATATAATCATATAATTAGGCCTATGGCATGGTTCGTAATCGCATTTTTCCACCATGTGATATGTTGAAGTCACATTTGCACACTTTACAGAAAGCAAAGTTTTCACCCTTCCGTGATGAAGATATGAACAGAAATTGTTTTTAACAATTCTCTCTGAAAGTCTGAAATATTTTATTTTATCAACAATTCCACTCAAGGCTAAAACTTAAGTATTTCGCCTTCTTTATCGTGGCCTTCGAGATATCAGGCCTCCGCATGGGGCTTGAAATCACTTGTCTAGGCATTTTCAAGTATTGACCGTTAGTTTGGTGCTCTGCAGGGATAAAGAACTACATGATGCTCTCGTCCTGATCTACTTTATCCAACTTTACCATCCGGCTCGGTGACCGAGAGCGTTGAGGTGCAGGTCTTGCCGCTCTCGTAACCAGCGAGTCGCGGGTTCGAATCCCACCGAGGGCATGGATGTTTGTTTGTCTATTTCACCATCACCCTTTCATCCCAAACAGCTAGTCTCCTGGATAAAAGGGGAGATGCGGGCTGAAAATCCATCCATCCAAATTTTACCTTGAATTCTCCATTGGATTTCCCTGATGACCCCCTCCAGCGTTAAAAAGTTGAACTTCGGACACGAAGGAAAACATTGAAATGATACGTGCTACAGAGGGATAATATCTCGAAGGCCACGCCCTTCATGATGGAAAAAATAGTCCTATTTTAAGAATTTAATTTCCGTAATAATGTGTTCCGTCGCCTACTCGTGTAGGAGAGGAGTTCAACATTTCACCAACTGGGAAAATATGGAAAAACATAAAATCCTTTATATAAAGCGTAAAACGGTATTAAGAGCGTAAATTTTACGTGTAAAACGTAAAAGTTGGCAAGTATGGAGCAAGTTTCTGTTTTGGGAGCCATCATCAAAGCTCCTTTACTTTATAAAGTGCTTGCAAAAGTCAGGAAAATTCGTCTTGGATACCGAGAAATACAGTTTCCAATTCATTTGCTATTTTTATTCCTTTTAAGAAGATTTTATTTGGAATAAGGGAGGCTTAATTCTCGACTCCCCAGTCTGGTTTTATATGTGTCTCTGCGTCTAAATTAGACGTATGACCTTCTTAGAGGATGGTGATTGCCACAGCTTTCTAAAAAAACCAAGCCAGTGACCTCACTTATCAAGAAAATTTAAATGCTCCAATGTTGCAGATGCCCTGCACGTGGCATTCAAAGTGGCTTCATTCCCAAACTGAAAAACAAAGAACCTAAAATGCGTTATCGTGGCAACAACCATAATGAATACCTCCTTCAGGAAATGGGGGGGGGGGGGGGGCGACAACATTCTTCAATATTCTAAACGTTAAAATTTTAAACACTTAATTTTTGAAACTCTTTCACATCTCTTATTGCGATACTTGTGGTAAGGCATTAAGCATTATATGAACATAATGAATAAAGAAAAAGTGTTAACTACCAAACCATTAGAGACTTGAGAATTATATTTTGAGTTATCTTCTAAAAATGTTAGCAAGAAAAAACTAAAATTCAACACCACGAAGGACTTGTGCTAGATGAATGAAATTTAGACAGTATATTCAGCTATGGTATTTATTCAATTGATTCAAGTTTCCTGAGGGGGCGCCACCTGTACATGGTGAAAAGCACTGACTTTAGTACCCGCTGCAGTCACCGCGCTGCTCTATGCAGGCCTGCATACGGTCGTACAGATGCCGAATGTCATTTTGTGGTATGGCATTCCATGCCTGTTGTACCTGGATGGTCAGATCAGCGACAGTTGTTGCTGGCTGTGGAAGAGCCCTGACACGGCGTCCGACCATGTCCCAGACGTTCTCGATCGGCGACAGATCTGGTGATCGTGCTGGCCATGGTAGGATGTGGACACCCTGAAGGGCACATTGGGTTGCAGCGGCAGTGTGGGGTCGAGCGTTATCCTGTTGGAACATACCAGCCATGAATGGCAGCACAATGGGTTCAACAACCATCCGAATGTAAACATTTGCCGTCATGGTGACTGGGATAACCACCAGGGGGGTCCTGCTGTCGTAGGAAATCACTCCCCATACCATAGCGCTAGGGGTAGGGGTAGGGCCAGTATGCCGACGACGGATACAGCTCGGTAACAGGACTTCCCCACTCCTCCTCCTGACCCTTGTGCGACCATCACTCTGACCCAGACAGAAACGACTTTCATCTGTGAACACCACAGACCTCCATTCTGCCCTCCAAGTCGCTCTGGCTTGACACCATTGAAGACGTGCCGCACGGTGTTGAGGGGTAAGAGGCAAACGTGCCACAGGGCGCCTGGAGTGGAGGTTCCTGGCCAGGAGACTGTTCCGAACTGTGCGCGAAGTGACGTTGGGTGCCACAGCAGCCCGAATGTCCGCTGCAGATGCTGTCAGATTTGCCACAGCCATCCTACAGATGCGCCGGTCAACCCTGGACCACTGCTGCCAACAGTTGTACACAGCGGCAACGTCTCGACCCATGCGTTCTGCAATAGCACGGAACGAAAGTCCACCCTCTCGAAGGCTCACTACACGTCCTCGTTCGAATTGGGTTAGCTGCCCATATTCATGTCGCAGTCGCCTTCGAGGCATGTTGTACTCTATCACACACATCCACAAGTATCTGAAGTGACACAGACCCGCGTCTGATCTTCTTTATATCTGTCATTGGAATGTCTCATTTGCATGTACAGGCCCCCTATAAGTTGTAACCTTGAAACTTGAATCAATTGAACAAATACCATAGCTGAATATACTGTCCAAATTTCATTCATCTAGCACAAGTCCTTCGTGATAACCTCTTTCCAATTTTTCTTTGATCTACCTCTTTTCGTAAATGGTGTATAAATACTTATTACCAATAACTTCAAGATAAAAGGGGTGCCACTCAGATTATGAGCAGAAGTTGTTACTCAGTAACTGCTCCTCCAATCAAAAAGCATCAGGCAGCATTGGATATTACCTGATCAGTCAGATCTATCATATATTCTCTCTTATATAGGTCACAAAATTTTTTTGTACCCAATTTTGACTGAATAAAACGGGGAGTGCAAATTTTACTCGAGCCCAGCTAAATCTACCTGACGATGGGGCGCCTACTTAATTTCATTAAATTAATATCTACAGTAAAATCCTGTTACAACGTACCTCATTTAACGTACATTTCAAAATAACATTCAAGTATAAAATCCCCGGCAGAAATCCTAGTCTTTTAAAGTTCAAGTTTCAGTTTAACATACCTCAAATTAACGTTCCAATTTTATGTTCCCTAGGTTAAATGATCCCTTCATTACAACATTCATAGGTTGAAGGTCATGCTCCAATTGGTCAATACCTTGAACAGCCGATGCAAAGGTGACCAAAGAGCCAAAGAGTATGCTAGGATTTTAGGAATTGACAATTTTGAAGCGATTAATGGATGGCTTTTTAGATTCCATGAGAGAAATCTCTGAAGAAGGTTGAGATGCCAACTTAGAAGTAACACATAAGATAATACCATACTATTCTGTACTTGTATTGAATAAAATAAATATAGTAGTCGTCGCTTATTGTAACCACTTTGGTCCAAGTCTATTTGATTACAATAACCGAAGATAAAAAATGAGGCTTTTTATTGCATACAGTATAAATAACGCTTTATTTCGATGTTACACAACAGTACGAGGAGAGTAAAAAGTAAACAGAGTAAATAAGTACGTACAGTATGTACATAACGTTACAGTATAGGAATTAAAGAAAATCATCTATTCTCAATTGCCTGGTTTTGCTCCTAAGGAGATCATTATTATAGCTCTCATAATTATATACCCATTTAAAGTCTTCCGAGAAGTGATGATCTCCTTGTTGCAAAACATTGAGCACATTTCGCGACATGCTGGTGGATTAGAACATTTTTCCCGATTTTCTTCCAGTTCGTCCGGCTCAGCGATTTGAGACTGTGACAAATTCACAGACCTGATTCTCAGTCAACCTGGAAGCGACGTTTATTCGTTTCATTGCTTGTTCTGTTGCATGAGCTTTTATACAAATCGTGGCTTCATAAGTGAAGACGATTTTGTGTAAGAAAATATGCAATTTTCGTTACAATTAGATACTGACGCGGTTAAGAAGGTTGTAAAAGGTGTATTAATGATTTTGAAAAGATTTCTTATCGAGATGTTTAATAATGGGAAAACGCGTTGATTAAAAAAAACCGGCGACATGACGTAGGATCACGTGGCAGCCAGCAAGGAGTAATAGCCCTCCTTGGCAGACAGCTTGCACAGACCAGGGAGCAATTAACCTGGAGGCAAAACTAACGGTTCCCTATACTATTTTTTTCGTATTGATAATCAGCGCTGCTAAGCGGGCAGCATATAAATTACGAACTAAAGATTTCCCATAATGCATTGCTGGATGAATAGAAGGCCCCTAGCTTCATGGTTGCTGTTACTCTTATTTATTTATCTTATTT
>JAHWFO010012390.1:31633-44869 GCA_023313115.1 Rhysida immarginata | reverse complement strand
TTTGCATTTTTATAATTTCATGAATTCCTATTTTAATGAGAGGTACCAAAAATTTTTTTTTACTTTGCAATGAATATTTTAAAGTAAAAATGTATGCTTAATTTTTTTTTTTTTATTAATTTTTCATTTGTTTGGTTTCAATCTTCGAGCATAGTCCTTCTATTTCTATGCTCGAAGGTCTCAACTTGGTCTCAATCATGGCGGCAAAAGAAGTTCTCTTGTTGCGTGACATCATCATGCATACCATCTATAGGATTAAATGAATATTTTAAGAAATTTATCCGAGGAAAAAAAATCACGAAATTTCCGTGACGATGAACTTCAGCTAACGGACGGTCATTCATGTCGGCCTGGCCGCCCATCATTCAACGTACACAGTCACGGAACTTTCGTTATTTTTTTCTCGCATAAGTTTCTTAATATATAATTCATTTTATCCTATTTTATTCATTTAAAATTATATTAAATCTATTTAGAAATGTACGAAATTCGTGTAAAACTGTATGAACCCAATTTGTAAAAACTGTACTAAAGTTAGCACACGATAGGCTAAATCAATAGGCTTAAATCGTTCCCTTACCTGTAGCTCCTTGACACAATATACGAGGATTTCTTTTACTTTCCCACTTACAACATAATTAATTATAATCATCTAAGGAAGAATAATACTTCATTTGTTCTTTGGCATAGAAACATATTCGTTTCACAAAGAAATCGTACAGATCGAGTGATGTTACTGTAGGCCAAGAATTCGCGTCGTTCTTGAAAAACATTTCTTACATATCATCCATGAGATCTGGCAAATTGTGCTCTTCAAACATTAATTTCTGCTTATATCATTTGCTGGCTACGCCGTTCAAACTTTTAAAATGTCTGCTTTACATAATTTAAACTGCACTGTAGTTACACTGCACTAAATCCTTTGATGCCCTCTGAAACGGAAGTTAGTAAGGGCTCTCGTAGGATCGGTCACGTGGTTTTCTGTGACACGTTGTTTTGTTATCGAAACGGTCAATAGACCATATCCACTTGACTTTTCCGGTCGCGCATGTACATTGCCATGGGAGAACTCGTGCTTCTGCTTTATTTGTTTACACTAGTGTTGCCAAGTGTAAAACGAGATTTGTCAACAAAACCGCCGCTAAAAGTCACTAAAAAGCGCTTGAAAGTTACTAAATATAAAAAACTTACTAAGTATTAAACAGACATTACAAAAGTAATCATTGTAAGCTAACATTCTAACCAAAAGCTTTCATTAACAAACCACGTCTATTCAAACAAGTGTAATATTATTTAAGTGTTCAAATGCATCACATTCATCTGCTCGTACTGCAGTTGTCCTCTTTCTGAATCAGTGTCCGAATCTGATCTGGCTGTTTTCTGCTTTTTAAAATCTGACTGGCATTGATTACTTGAAATCTTCTGCTTAGGAGCCATATCGAAGCTGAGTAACTGTCAGCAGGCACAATTCTTCCTCGTGCAGGCTGTGGGTTATTATAAACATGCTAGCTTTTATCCTATCGAAATAAGTAATCGAAGTGAAAATCAAATTAATTGAAAGAGGAGATAGCCTAAAAACTGAAGTCTACTTACAATTATAAATTCTTCCAACGAACTGAAAGCGTTACAAATACCACTTTTATACATACACCAGACATACAAATAAAGCACCAATGGAAGGCCAGCACCAAATCTTGAAACCAGATTGGCTACTTTATCCCTTACAATAAGAACATAGGAGCAGAAGAAATGATATAAAGTCTTCTGCTCTGGTCTTCCATTGGTTCAATCAATTTTTATACCATTCACCATTTGTAAATAATTTCATCGTGATTAAAAACACACAAAAATTATTATTTATTACTATTTTGGGAAAACTGTCTATAAAATATTAATCACTAAAAAGTCACTTTTGAAAAAAAAAGTCACTAAATCTAGTGACAAAGTCACTGACTTGGCAACACTGGTTTACACCGGTCGCATTGGGTTACGATCTTCTCATCCAGAGGTGTTTTTTTTTTTTGTTTTGTTTTTACATTAAATACAAACTAACTATGCCACGAAACTGAAGTGCATTTGGATGCATCATGAGAGTGTTTTTATCATTTTTTTAATTGCGATTAGTCTCACTGGACGTATTTCTTTCATCTCGTCTTGTTGGGAAGGCCGAAAAAATGATAGGAATTGACAAAAAAGTGTGGGCTTCTCGATTTACCGTAAAAATCTTGAATACAGGCCGGGTGTTTTTCGGGTCATCAATATAAATTCTGGCGTTCTTCCTCACTTTCAGATTATTAAACGTCTTTTCATGTGTATGCCTTCTCATTGGCCACTTCATTTAACGCATTCTAATTTCAACCAATTCCATGCTGCTTTACTCTTGAATTTTTTTTGTAACCAGGGAAAAGTCAGGGAATTTTACAAAATCGGCACAAAAAATGCGAAATTGGAATAAAAAATTTGAAATATGTCAATAATATTCTATCAAAATAGATTTTTTTTCGTGCTGGTGGTCAGGGAAAATTACGTGATAAACCGAGAAAAGCCGGGAAATTTTACGAAATCGTTTCTAAACACCCTGTTATTGGGAATAGCCTTTAACGCCAGGTCTTAAATAAATGCCGGGTCTCGATTAATCGCCGGGGGGCTCCAGACCATTGAGACAAGTAGACGCCCAGGCCTGTATTCAAGATTTTACGGTATTTTATTTTAAGTGCCGGGTTTATTGCAGGGTAATTAGCGACCGGGAAAATTCGGGGAATTTTACCAAATATCAGAGAATTTTACAAAATCAGCGAAATTGAACAAAAAAATTTGAAAAATGCCAATAATATTGTATCAACCAGGAAAAGTCAGGGAATTTTACGAAATCGTTTTGCTAGACATCCTGTTATTGGGAATAACCCTTAACGCTGGGTCTCTATTAATTGCCAGGGGAGTCCGGACCATTGAGACAAATAGACGCCCGGGCCTGTATTCAAGATTTTGCGGTAATTCAGCCAGATGATCTGGTTATTCCTGATCTTCTCGTCAGTGAATTATCGGGAAGTCGTGGTGCATCATTGAATTTTTACCTGCATTCACAAAAATGAAAACACAATTGGTCCTGAAAGGATTTGCAGTTTCTAGATTCTGTCAGGCATTCAGTATACAGGGTGTTTGGAAAATGTAGGATAATAAGTGCCTAGCATGGTCCTTTGGATGATGATAAAGTTCCTTATGCAAAATGTTCAAAACTCGAAATTTTAACGGTCTAAATGTCGGGCGAAGTTTCCGCGAAGCTGGTGGAAAACGTCATTTAATCTCGACAATTGCCGTAGTTTTCTCGTGCCATTGTGCAGTTCGTTATGTGAAGTAACTTTTCGATAAGGAACTTTTTGCTTAGATTGATGCATATAATCAATCACACTAGTTAATTATTATCCTACATTTTCCGAACACCCTGTATGTTAGAAGAGGATCATTTGAGGACAATTAGAGGCATTTAGAATATCACAAGGCATCTTTCAATAACAATGAATAAGGGAAAACATTGTATACAAGGCAAAACATAGTGTTTGCGATATTGATAGGTTTTTGGAACATATTATAATTTCTTCCCCATTATTCAGTTCACATATGAGAAGGAAGTCGACAGTAAACTTCCTTTTCTGGATGTTTTGGTAATAAGAAATAATAACTGTCTTTTGAAGTATACTGAAAACCCTCCAATCATTTAAATTTTATCCCTTCTGATTCCAGTCACCCTTGGAATCAGAAGCTATCCAGTTTTACGTCCATGATCGATCGCGCGTTAAATCTTCCTTTAGATAGCACTGCGTTTAAGGAGGAGATTTCCTTAATTAAAAGAATCGCCACCAAAAATGGTTACGCCCACGGAATTGTAACTAAAATCCTGAAGAAGAGAAAATTTATTAAATTCATCAAGGATATTACTACCCTTCAGAAAGCCAAAAGGAATTTCATCACTATCTCATTACCCTACAATGGTCAACTTATCAAAGGTCTTAACTCCGTCTTTAAAGCATACAACCTTTCTCTCTCTTATAGCAACCCGAAACTCTTACTTGGCAATCCAAAGGATAAGGTCTCCCCACTCGACAAGGCGGGAATTTACGAAATCAAGTGTCCACAGTGTACGAAGACATACAAAGGGCAAACTTCCCGCAACATCTTGACCCGCTTTAAGGAACACCTGAACCACCGGAATTCCGGAAGAAGTGACCTCTGCCATTGCTAAACACTCCCTGGAGACAGGGCATGACGTCTCCATCCAAAACCTTAAACTTTTGAAAGCAATAAAAGAAAATACATATGAAATAAATAATTTTTATTATACACAGTAATTATAGTAAATTAACGACATGCAGGACAAAACCTTTTTTTTTTTTTTTTTTTTTTTTTTTTGTGGTTTTGCGTTGATCATATGGATCGATTTTTCTAAATAAACTTATTTTTTTCTATATATCTTTACTGATGCACGATTGGAAGACTTTTAAAATGGGTACCTGTTATTATAATCGATAAAAGAAAAAGACGTCACTGATAGAGGTTTCACAAACTAAACGAAGTCAACAAAGCTATCCCACCTGGAAGTTGCTTCTCTCTTGCGAAAAAGGCGCACATGTGCTTAAAGGCTAGTTTCCATTTAGCGTCTGTTCGGCGTAGGTTAGGCGTCTGCGTCTTTTTTTGGAATTTTTGAAAAACGCATTCGTTTTCCAATTAGCGTCTGTTAAGCGTCTGCGTCGGTCACGCGTCGTTTCAAGATCTGGCATGGCTAGATTTTTAGGCGCCTTTTTGATCTAGCCAATCAGGTGCGATCTACTTCGCTATGGATTCTGGGTAGTTGTCTTCGCCGAGTTCAGATGGAGAATCATGGCTGCCGTAGCTGCTGTTCGCCGACACGGGTTCTCGCGACTTTTCCCTCGTGAATTTATTAATAAACAGGTTATAAAAATTTTGTGAATCATTTATTTATTAAGTAAAAATGATATAGTAATAAATTCAAAGCGTGAACTTGACCGGAGTGGTTGATATCTTCTTTTTCCATCACCTTGAGAGAGCGACAATTGTTTGCAGCGACTCGACCAATCAGATCAGACCAGATTCAGGATAACGGTTGAAAGTCGCTAAATGGAAAACGACCGCGCTCGCGTGCCAATCAGGGTGCATCTCACAGGCGACGATTGCAAAAAAGGACGCCGACGCTAAATGGAAACCAGCCTTAAGGCTTTCTTTTTGTTGTCAAAGTGGACAAGATCTATAGAATGCGTAGGGATTATATAAAATGACTAAAGTTTGTAGGCAATATATGAAATAGTTTATTCATCACACATTTCCTAAGCATTCTATACAATGCCAGAGAGCCAGGGGTCAGAGTATAGAATACTCCCGCTACTCACCAATAATTAAAGTGAACCTTTAGTCAAAAAATTTTTTTTGATATTTTATACATCTAAGTCTAAAAACACTAGCCCGCGTGGAAAAAATTCAATACCTACCTTTATTTATTATTAAATAGCATTTTTAGACGAAAAATTACAGCCCATGGCGGCTGCCATCTTTTCCCGAATGCGCAAAGGAACACTGGAATTGTGTGACGTCATGTATGACGTGCGCAAAACAAGGCCAAGTATAGATGAGAACGCGCAGCTGCAACAGGCGATCTAGCTTTAAGAAATAACGTGGTTAACCTCATTGCTTATGGCTGTAATAATAGGTCTACGACAAACAAAACTTGCAGCTAAAAAAATCAACAACTGTCGAAGCAATGGTTGCATAATATTAACAGGAAAAATTAACCAGTAAATGAAATAGTCAGGATGTGTTCAGATAATTTTACTGAATCTTGTTATACGAGAGATTTCAAGGGAGAATTGTTAAGGGCTGCAAGAAGCGAAGAAGGCCGCCGTCCTCGTCTCCTGAAGCCAGACACGATACCGACGGTTTTCGTTCATCAGCAACCTGAACAAACACCAAGGAGAATACTTATCCAAACAGCTCCAGAAATACAAAGATCGACTTGAAGTAAGTTTAAAATTCAAAATGAAATTTCAGTATTTATATGCATTACGGTAAAAGGAACGAGGTTAAAATACATTACCGAACTTGATCGCATTAGGCTTAACACGCGAATGATAAAATAGATTACTGCTAACCTTTACCCAGTTGGCAATATTAATTAATTTTTGCAAAAACAGAGGAAAAAACCTGTAAGTAATTCTTAATAATTATAATCCATTGAACGTTGAATATGGGTACTGTAAATCTAAAGGCGACATAAAAACTAAAATGTAAATGATTTCACTGGTTTGGCTTCCATTTCTCCCTCCCGCTGGCTCTGCTCAACTTCGTTAAAACTAAAAGTTGGATCGCCTGTTACAGCTGCGCGTTCTCATCTGTAGTAGGCCTTGTTTGGCGCAGGTCATACCTGACGTCACATAATTCCAGTGTTCCTTTGCGAATTCGGGGAAAGATGGCATCCTCCATGGGCTATAATTTTTTGTCTAAAAATGCTGTTTATTAATAAATAAAGGTAGATATTAAATTTTCTCCATGTGGACTAGTGTTTTTTGACTTGGATGTATAAAATATCAAAATATTTTTTTTTGACTAAAGGTTCACTTTAACTATAATTAGTGGACAATTCTAAGACTAAGAAGGAACAACTGTATTAAACGATCAGGTGTACCATCGTAAACCACAAATTTGGACACAGTTTGGGATGAGACTCACCTTGTGTGTGCAGAAATCCCGTTTGACATTTTGTGCGAAGTATGGAATCAGTCGTGATTTGTATCAGAAATGTATTGATGCTAAAGGCCACCATTTTGAACATTTATTTTAACATTTGGAACATTCAGTTTGACCAGAAAGTACACTTGCAATTTTTTTCCAATTTTCTAATTGGGCTGCAGTCTTACTTTTCCCAGAAATTTTAACCTTGTAGGTAGGAAAATAAATTTTCAATGACAGTTCAAAGTGTGTATACATTTTTTTGACTCTCCCTGCATTTCGTAATCACTGTTGATTGGACACAATGCCAGGAACTTGCAAGCATTTCAATTGCACCCTTAATATTCGTTTCTGTAATTCGCAGCTGTTCATTAAGCAAAATTCTCAGCAATAAATGTTTCTGGAAATATTCTTTTACGGATTTTTTTTTTTTTTTTTTTTTTTTTTTTTACGATGTCATGGCTCAGCAGTTGAAGTGTAGATGTGAAATTTTGTGAAAATAATTTTAATCGGATGTTGCTTAAACGTACATAATCAAAATGTGCTGAAATTGTCTATCAACAAAGTCATTTTTCTCTTTGCTAACATTTGAATTGAATTTCAGTAGTCATTCCTGGAAAATTTCTTTAGCACCCACGCCTTGGCGCTGTTCTTGTACATACACAGTAAGGAAACGACACCTTTGTAACATTGAGTTTTACAGGTTTTGAGCCTATGGTCTTTGTAATGAGGGGATAGTTTACCTAGGGAACGTTAATTTTAAAATGTACGTTAATTTGAGTGACGTTAAATTGAAACTTTTCAACATTAAAAGAATAGGAATTTTGCCGGAGATTTTAAATTTGACCGTTAGTTTAAAATGGATGTTAAAGTGAGGTACATTATGATGGGATTTTACTGTATAGGCCATATTCAAGAATGAGTTGTCTAATTTGAATTTTTTATTTTAATGAACGAAGAATGAAGGTAACCATGAAAGTAACCTCTAAACTTATGTAAAAATTAGACACACTTGGACAGATTGTTTTTCACGTTGTAGGCAAATGTAATTTTAACATGAATCGCATCTGTAATTTGATTTATGATTAAGTTCTGGTGGACAACAATGGCACATTTTCAGTTTTGTTTTTTTTTTTTTTTTCATCAGTGATTGAGGCAATCAGGCATGTCAATTCCTAAAATTCTTGTCATACTCGTCCTTGTTCACATGGCTTGTCAAATTCTTATTACACACCCTTTTTTGCATATGAACTAACATTGGTTCGGATGTTATTTCTTTTATAAACAATCCTCGGTCATTATTACTTTATTCCCCAGAAAGAAGCACACAAATCTATAAACTGTATTTCAGTGAATACTGACGTGGCCTGATAGGCTTCAGAGTTTCTAATTAATTATACAAGTTCATGAGGAACCCAAATATCTGGCTTGCTTGTGTATCCCAGCTTGTTCATATGATCAATGTTTCTGCAATCTCTCGTGTAACATGGGCTTATCCGAGTCGTGACTTTTCCGACTTTTCTCTGTCCACTTTCATACAGATTATGCCAGTTTTATGGATCTAATCTAAAAACATTACATCAAATCCAGGTCTTTCTTATGGCAAGAAAAGTGCAAATCTTCTGAATTCTTCGAAACAGAAGGGCTTGCCAAAGACTAATGATTTATTTTTCTTCCTTTTCCCTGCTCTTTGGCTGCAGAGTGAAATACAAATTTCTTATTTAAAAATATTCATGATAATTCAGTTTCCCTATAATGCTCAGATCTGGCATGGGCAATACAGACTTTTCTCTTTCCTGTGGGCAGTGTCTCTTTGTATTAAATCCGAATACAGTTTTCTTTTTTTACGTTCAGAGATTGGAGGGAATGAAACGTTGCCTAAAAATGTATTTGAACTTCAAATTCATAAGGGCTAAGTTTGCATGTAGTGTATGACTATGTTTACCGAGTTATTGGTAAGTTTGTAATATGCTTTTTTCTGTTTAAAGATCAAGTGACATGGATTTTGACGATATATTTACAGTAATTAATGGTTATTTTATTTGTTAATTTTAAGGGAAATTTTGTCAAGGAAGTATATAATCTTTTTCTTCAATAATTGCATCCATTTCTTGTGTGTAAAACTGGAAGTCAGAATCTTATTTCCCTGTCCACTTTCATACAGATAATCAAAATGATTTAAGTGGGGGCTAAATAAATGTAAGCATTAGTACATTTGAAGTTAAAATTTAAAATTTTGAATGTAGGTATTTGTGTGAAATCTATAATTATTAATGGCTGATCTTTTATGCAATCATGGTCAATATCATTCGGGTACTATCATCATTTTTGTGCAGAACAGAATGGTTATATACAACTGAGACTATCTATCTAACGAGACATGGCATTTCATAGTTTTCCCGTAAAAAAACTTATTATATAAATTGCAGTGGTGCTGTGTGAAGTTATTATTATTATAGCTGATATTCTTCCTCTTAGACCACTGACAAAGGTAAAAGCATTGATGTATGCGGATGACCTGAAAATTTTTTTCTGAAGTAAAAAGCTGGGATGATGCATTAATACTTCAAAGTAGTTTAGATTATATTTATTTTTGGGCTGGATCCAATGGTTTAAGATTAAATGAATTTAAATCCTTTTTTATTATTTTTTCAAGAAAGGCAACTAACTTTGTGTTCAATTATAAGTTGGGCCGAATAAATTTAGATCGAAAATTTTTTGCTAGTGACTTGGGTGTTATTTTTCAGGATAATTTGTCGTTTTCTAAACATTTGGGATATCTTATTTCCCAAGTATATATGAGAATTGGAATTATCAAAAGACTCTCCAATTTTTTTTTACTGATATAAACACTTTTTTTAACATTTTTTAAAATTATCGTAATTCCAAAAATATTGTATTGTGTTTTGATATGGTTTTCCGGTGAATCACAGAATTTTCATTTTTTACAGCAAAAAATTTCTCAATTTTATAAATTTTTATTTCGAAAATTTGGACCGTGCGATCATCTTAATTATGATCTTTACAAAACTTTTAACCTTTCATTAATTATTAATACTTATTTAATTAACATTTTAATTAGAATTTTTAATGGACAAATCTGTGCTCCACGAACCCTAGAACTTTTGTGGGTTCGCGTTCCCAGAAGCAGTAGAAAGAGTGGAAAACAAAAATTTCTCAAATTGACCCGGCTTTTAAGATTATTCAAGCTACTTCTGATTCTAGTTCTATGAAAGACATTTTTATCGATTCCTGTGGTTCACTTTTTAAGAATTAGTTGGTTGATTGATTTGAACCTTGTAGGAGAAGGTTTTGCTCTTTGGGTTTTTATTAATTAATTTATATTATTATTTTAATATAAATGAAATTAAATTATTATTATTAGTTCTTTATTTTCTTAATTTTTTGATCTGTTAGTTTTTAGTTTAATTTTTAATTTATTTTCGTCTTTATTATTTAATTATTATTTTGTAATTCCTCATTATATGTTTTTCATTAACCCCGTTTTGGGCAGTTTGCCTGTTGGGGGACAACGTGGGGCTTTCCCCTCCAGATTATCTGGTGGGGTATTCTCTTTCGTTGTTACAATTATTAATTAATTAATTAATTATTATAGCACTCACAAATGGAGTAAAGGAGAAGTGGTATCTAAAGCCAATAATTGACTAAAAGTTCGTAAAAAATCACTAGAAGCAGTAATAGCTAACGTTACCAAGAGATAACTGAGTCAAAATAAGCTAACTAAAATTCAGAAATATTCATGTAATGGTTTCGCAGTAAATGTTTGTTTCCACGATATCACACACAGATTTGAAGCACATTGATAGACCTTAGACCTCAATTCATAGGAAAGTTTATTCCAAAGGACAATTGTGCTGTAAGGAAAGCGCTTAGATTTAAAAGTGGTTAATTTTTTAGGGACCACAAATAAGTATCTACGGGTCTGTCGATATTCGGGGCTGGACTCAAACCAGACATTAGTGAACGCAGCTGGATGGCTGTCGTCTCGTATAGCATCTGACAGTTCTGACGTGAGAGTTATATTACTAATATGCATCAGGGTCGGGAGTTAAAGTTTGTGACAAAATTTGGTCACGGACTCCAGTCATTTTAATTTAAAGGCAGTCCTAATACGGTTTTACGCTGTTTTGAGTAAAAATTTTGAGACTGTCAAAATTTGCGGTGGAAGTTGATGGCTGCAACTCTAGGGGCCCTTCATGAATGTCATCACATAGACGAGAATTAAATGAAGTCATTCTTGAAGTGGAATTGCATTTAACTGAGCCTGTTATCCAAGGCTCTGGATGAACTGAGCCGATGCGCACGTTCTAAAAATAAATTGATAAAAAGACTTTGTAGCAAAAATAATTAAAATTTTAATTTATCTTATCAATTATTTTGTAATGTACGTGTTAATGATAGTACATGTAATCCAGCTAGTTATCGTCAAATTTTATAACCCATTAATACTATATCTCCGTATTATCAGAGTTTTTCGTATCCGAGGTAGTCTCGGTCCCAATTAACTTGGATAATCGCAATTCTACTGTAAATGCACTTCCCTTCCCCGATATATTGTGCACGTTATTTTTATTTATGTATTTATTTATATATTACTATAAAATATAAATAATTATTTTCTATAAGTGTAAATAACGTGCCTAAAAACGTTTGAGAAAATTAAATGATATTGAATGAACTGTGAGAATGGATTAAGTATAAACGATCTTAACTACCCACATAAAAACAAAAATTGTAAAACTTGTTCACTATAAATAGATATAAAGTATTTGTTAATTTTAACCAAATTAATAAACTACAGTTTTAAATAGTTTGAGTTACTGAAACTTAACAGTGTGATATTTTTTGATTTAGATGTATTACTATCATATCTTTTAATCCCCTGGTCTGTGCACGGCTATTGTTCTCTAGGTTAAAGTTTGGTCCGTAGCCGATATTGTACGCTAGATGGCGTTAACTACGGCTTTTCAGTAGGCTCTTTAAGTAATTCTCCTTTACATAACGTGTAAGGATTGAAATTAAACGAAATAAATGTAAAGTAATATACGTTTGATGAGTTCACAAATTTTAGTAAATATGTAAATAATGATTGAAATTTTAAATGTTGTCCAGTTATTAGAAGAAAGGCTGACTTTCATTTGTAGATCTTCAATTCATATAATAACTTGTCAACATCTCACATTTCTTCTTCTTTTCAGCCTAAACGAATTTAATCGTGTGACTGATAAGTGGATAAAGAAAGTAAGCTTTTATTAATAACGGAAAAATACAAATGTCCATCCCCTAGGCGGGACTCGAACACGCGACCAAGCGACTCAGAAGTCAGCATGCTAGCCTCTTCGCCACCTAAGCAGTCTACATTTCATATTTCATTCATTTGGTGAATTCTTAAACAGATGCATTTTGTAAAGTTTATTTTATTTACTTTCCATCATTATAAATTATGTAAAGGAGTATCACCTCAATAAAACCTCAACAGGAAGAAAAAATAATATTTTCCATGGTTCCTGTAGGGTAAAACTGTGCTATTCCTCGGTAAAAGTAGTTTTTAACGCATCTGTAGTGTGTCCTTGACAATAGCCCAACTGAATAGGACCTGTGCATAGAAAGACCATGTTACTATTAATGTAATATTCAAGTTGCCTAGAACAATAAATTCAAATATAGGCAAAAGCAAAACCAATGCTCAAGATGGGAAAAACCGAAAAACTTAACATTTTGATGATATCATTGGGTTTAGGTGCTCTCTGGAGTTGTCGTCTGCAACACAAGCCTTTACAGAGAAATGCATATAATATAAACATTGCTCACTTTTTATGTCTGATGTGCAAATTATCTCTGATATGCAAATATAGTGGGTGCCGCTTAATGTAACCATTGTTTTCATTTTTGCTTGTTCGGAATGCTTGTATCTAAATATGCCAATTATTGTGATCAAAACTTCGGATATTGTTATAAAATTTTTCCCTAAATGTACTAAAAATATTTGGATTGGCTCCCGCATTCAGTTCATAATAGCTTTTCATTTCCTTTAAGTCAATGGACACTGCTGCCCAAAATTACTGATTGGTATAAGTGTATTCTCATTTATTGTAAGGTTTTTTTAATCAGTATAAAGACTATTTCATTTATAAAGACATTAAAGTGTAATGTATAGTTCCCACAATACCTCCTCTTTCTATTTCAGTTATTGTTATGTCTGTTATTCTTATCAATTTGGCTTAAAGTGAACCCACTATATATTGAAAGTTCGTTGTTTATCGTAATCTAAACTTTGGATATTGTAATCGAATTTTATCCAAAATTAAGCTTTTATGTAGAAATTCCACGTGCAAAGCCTCAAATCCTTGGAATCAATAAAAACTTCAATTACAGACGCTATAATAAGGCCTCTATTTAAGCCATTGTAGCCAATCATAGAGCGAAGGAATCGTGCGTTTTTTATATGAAAAGAAAATTAATAATCTACTAAGGAAAACC
>JAHWFO010012390.1:0-30908 GCA_023313115.1 Rhysida immarginata | reverse complement strand
TTTTTCACTTAATTTTTAAAGAATATTACCTACAATTTAACTCGTCTGTAACAACTTCCATGTTATAGGTAAGATGACCAATTTATCAACTCTGAAAGAGATGATCACCGATTTTCGGGTCAAAGGTTGATAGCATTTCCAAAACTGCAAATGCGAATTGTTTTCTTGCTCCTGTGATTAAAAGTGTATTGTGCAAACAGTAAAATACAAATAAATTGCTTGGAAGCTGCTAAGATATGTGCAGGCCACTCGGCATGCAATAGTTGAGCAACTCGCAGTCCAAATGAACCAAGGAGTTGCTAGATGTATGTCGAAGAGGAGAAAAAGAGCAACCCCGTTGCGTATGGATACTGTACCAATGCTGACAAAGGTTCATTTGACTAGTATTGGTGTCTAATATAATTTGCATTGTATTAAGGAAATTGGACCTTCTCCAACGAGTTATGTTTTCTGTTCTGTTGCATGGATGTTGTTGCATTTGACTGAAACCTCTAAAAAAAAAAAAAAATCGCTCTGCCACTTTATTGGAAGGACACAAGCTGAAGGTGGCAGCGTTTTTTTATTGTCTGGGTTCACTGAACCCCTGAAAGGCGTTCTCATCCTATTTGCTTATTTATCCATTGTTGCGAATCAATACATCTGTACATGTTGACTGTCGGGCAGATGGAATATCCAGCAGGAGAATGTGACAGATCATATGACCAGAATTGTTCGCGAAAGTTCGAGGAGCAAAACCTCTAAGTACTTCACTAGCCGTCAATTCTCCAGACGTAAATCCAGTCCGAGTACCTTTGTGGCCACCTCAGTCGCCAGGTTTGCTCCATGGATCCTCCACCATACTTCTTTTAGCAGCTGTCAGATGCATTGCAATGTGCATGCTGTCTAGTTTCTGTCTGTGATGCACACGCTAGTGGTTATTTTGATTACTAGCTGAAGGTCATAATAATGTGTGAATTCTTTTATTTCAGTTTGAAACCAGGATAAGTTCCAAATTATTATTTTTTTTTTTTGTTCTGTTCCATTGTATCATGGAACAATCGAGAATTGATTATATGATTATCTTTGCATATTATTATCTCTTCAAATTAGAAACTTCCATATCGTTATTCTCATGATTAATACTAGGCAAGATCATAGATAGCACCAAAATAGGAGGTGGATGTGGATAAATACGTGTAGATAAATTATGGTCAGGTTGTAACGACCCGACATGAGTAACTAATGACCTTGTTCAAAATAACAAGGCTTAAATGTCACCAATTTCTCTTTTAACCCAAAAATTGTTAGTCATCTTTGTTGTTTAATTTTGGTTATTGGTGTTAATTTTTTTGTGCCAGGGAGAAAATTTGGCTAATTGAATCGCCTATCTTTACTGTCTATCTATAAAATCGTCACGATTTGGTGAAACAAGAAGCCTCGCAAGAAGCAATAGGGCCACATGATCAGCCACTGCGGGGAAAAAAATAACATTCATTGATATATTTAATTCTCCATATCACCCATATAGCGTGCACAAAAATAATGCTAACCATTTACGGAGGGGGGGGCCGCCCCAAGAAAGAAAAAAAGACAAACTTCGAGTGCTGAAACATCGACGGATGAAGAATGTTTAAGACTCACGGAAGTTGCTTAGTTTCATGTTTGCTGAATAAAATTTAGTTTTAATTAAAATTCCTTAATGAATTATATTCACAATGCATAGTTTTGAGTATTTTTGATGATGTGCGTTTTCAGAATAGACTGTTAGGCCTGATTGTCAACAATAGGCCTAGTTTGCCGCCGAATTTTCTACACTTTTGAAACGTTTTTTAACACAGATCCTAATTGAATTTTCCTGCATTTACAAATACTTGATGTTTGCTGAAAATAAGATGTATACAGCGAAACTTTGAGGTATTGGTTTTATTTAACAAAGATGGAGCTGGTGTTTGGTGCACTTTTCCACAAAATTATCTCTTATACGCTCACTATCAAAAAAAAATGTTACACCCATAGAAAACTTACAGGATGCAGGAATGGATCTGGAATTATTTATTTTATAGCCACTTTCATATATTTTTAGCCACAGTTTTGCCAACTCAAAAATTTCCCTCCATGAAAGCGGAGCAAAAAGTCAGATGAATTCAATTGTACTAATGGAATTTAGCAGGAATTTGTATAATTTTAGGGTAAATCTAATGGAATATCTGCTAAGCCAACTAATATCTGATAAGACTGAGGCCAACTAATGCACGTGTCAACATCCAAATGTTGGATAATGATGTAACCTAACTGATATGCTAAACGCAATATTTGATAAATAGGAAAAAGTTGTGTATGGCTTGTAAAATTACCCTGTACAATGACTTCCAAAAGATAATTGTTAACTCCCTTGGAGTAATTCAAGAATAGCCCCAGCTGAGAATGGTGATTAGGGAAGATTATGGTCATTTTGCCACTTGGGTTTTTTTGGGGGGCCATTGGTGAAAGTGGGATGTTTGTTATGTTAAAAGTTGACTCCTGGCACAAGATCTGCAAGAGCTACAAGCCAAAGTTCAGTCTGCATGGAAGTCAAGACTATGTTAAGAACTTGTATGATTCATGTCACGACGTGTGGCAGAATGCATTAGAGGATGGTGGCCCAACTTCCTATTGAGAGTTGTATGGTGTTGACCAATAAATTTTGTCATACCCATCTCATTTTTTAATCATTTGTTGTTGTTGAGTATTAACTTCTTGTCAAATATCTTTTCAATCTGATGATTCCTTCGGGATGCCTTTTTTTCCATCACTGCCTCCTCACCGGACTCGAGAGAAATTCCTAATGTATGACTGTAGCTTTGAAAGTAATGTTAATTGTGTCCTAAAAGGTACTGATTGTTTTTAAAAAGGAATAGCGAGCAAATGGTGACAATTGTTATTTTTGCAGAAGATTAATGTGCAAAGGCGGGAATTTATTTTGGTACGTTTCTTTGGGTTTTGTGGGTCAAAGTTTTTGGACTGCACATAATGACATTTTTAATGGCTTGCTGTCATGGCCAACCATGGATGTCCAACAATGCCTGCAAACTCGTCCAAATACAGTGAAACAGTTGTAAGAGAAATGTACACGAATCAGTAGTGTTATTTATATTTTGTCCTTGCGGATTAAAGGTTATCACTTTATATAATAAGTTATGAATACTACATATTGTGTTATTGTTTTGAGATTTGGTTATGCTCTGTTGTTAAAATGCAAACTTAAGTAAATATTGTATAATTAGAGATTATGCATTTTTAATTATCTTTCAGTATGTGGTGACATACATGGACAATTTTATGATTTAATGAAATTGTTTGATGTTGGCGGGGAGCCTGCCACTACAAAATACCTTTTTCTCGGAGACTACGTAGACAGAGGATATTTCAGCATAGAGGTGAGTTTGATTGAATTAAATTGAATATATTTGAGGGTAAGAATATACAGGGTGTCTCAAAATTATGTACAATAAATTTAGTGACATATTCTTCAGGTCAAAAGAAGACGAAAATGTTCTATATCACTTTGTCTGGAAACGATTTGTTTGCGAGTAATCCAATATGATACAGTAGGGAAGCACGGTAGTTAGCGGACGATATTTTAGCAGTCCAGCGTTTCGACCCAACACTAGGTTGAGTGGTTTGTTCCATTTAAACCTACTTTAGGGTTGTTCCATTAGTTGTGTACGGTTGTTTCCATTACTGTACATCCACTAGGAATATCAATTTCAGAACGTTTGCGTGCTTTGACATACGCATTACGATTTACGTAAAAAAAAGTCATGTACACGTATTCCAGTGCAGAATACACTGACATGCGCCTAATGTATGGTCTTGCAGACGGAAATGCTGTGGAAGCAAGAAGACTCTACCAAGAACGCTTTCCGAATAGACGTTTGCCAAATAACCGATCATTTGTATCTGTCGACAGACATTTGAGGGAGCGTGGTTCCTTTGGCCGTCAAACAGGACAAGGGCGGCCTGTAGCACATTCTCCGGATGAGGAGGACGTGATAATTGACATCATACATGATGAACCACAGACAAGCACCCGTCGTATTTCTTCCATGGTACACATTCCGCACTCATCTGTTTGGCGCATTCTTCACCGTCAGCTTTTGCATCCATACCACCTGCAACTGGTTCAGGCACTGAACCCAACGGACTATCCACACCGACAACGATTTTGCCAATGGATACAACGTCGTCATGCTGCAGACCCTAGTTGTCTCAGCCAGATACTTTTCACGGACGAAGCAACCTTCACCCGGACAGGAATCGTAAATTCTCACAACCAGCACCATTGGGCAGATGCTAACCCGCACGTTACCAGAGCTCGAGCGCATCGAGAGCGTTTCTCCGTGAACATTTGGTGTGGAATTGTCGGAAATAATTTAATTGGCCCTTATGTGTTGCCGCCACGATTGACTGGGCGAACGTATCTTTTGTTTCTGCAGAATGCATTGCCAGAATTACTGGAAGATGTTCCTCTTTTGATAAGATCTAACATGTGGTTCATGCATGATGGCGCTCCAGCACATTTCAGCCATGTTGTGTGAGCACACCTTAATGCTGCATACACGAATCGGTGGATAGGTCGAGGTGGACCGGTAGCCTGGCCTGCAAGATCACCCGACCTTAATCCCTTGGACTTTTTCCTGTGGGGTCATGTGAAAACGATCGTCTACAGCACAGAAGTTCCTAACATTATGGATCTGCGACAACGAATTGAAAATGCATGCCAAACCGTTCGTAATGCTGGCGACGAACTCTTCCATGACATCAGACGGTCGCTCGTGCAACGAGCCGAAGCGTGCGTGCGAGCTGGTGGCGGGCACTATGAACAATTCCTGTAATTTGGAGCCACGGGTTTAGTTGGCTGTATCGCGTAAATAAATCGTTTCCAGACAAAGTGCTATAGAACATTTTCGTCTTCTTTTGACCTGAAGAATATGTCACTAAATCTATTGTACATAATTTTGAAACACCCTGTATATTCTAGATAATCACTTAATTTTTAATCAGTTTATGATTTTATTTTCTCAAATAGTATGATTTAAATTTTCGCCTTATCTAAAATAACCATCTTGCTGTAAATAATAAAAAAAAAAAGTTTCTAATATATTCTTTTACTCATTTAATTTTTTTTATCTTGAA
Organism: Rhysida immarginata; assembly: GCA_023313115.1. Taxonomy (NCBI): domain Eukaryota; kingdom Metazoa; phylum Arthropoda; class Chilopoda; order Scolopendromorpha; family Scolopendridae; genus Rhysida; species Rhysida immarginata. The sequence goes on along the minus strand of JAHWFO010012390.1, from coordinate 25,754 downwards.
GGCTAGTAAAATGGTTTTCAGAGTCACTAGGGTTTCCAAAAGGATTTCAAGGGATTAAGATCCAATGTCGACAGTTGTAACATTTTGTGCCGTGTTGTTGACAGTCTTGGCAGGATCTCGATCTACTGAAAGTGCTCATAGAATCTCGTCCGATGCGTTTCAGTCTTGGATGTTATCAAAATATTAAAACTATGTCAATTTATTTATTTTATTTTATTTTAATAATAAGCGTAATGTTTTCCTTATTCTAGTTGATTGAGTATACATTCATGATTTTATTTCTAAGCATAATTACAGTAAAGGACTCAGTTTCCTGGAGAAACCTTTATCGATTAAGATAAACAAAAGTTAGTCTTTATTTTCTGTTATTTTGGAATTGTAATAAAATCTTGTAAACATTCCAAGGAGGAACTTTAGCAGTGAAGCAGAGATACATTTATACATTTATTAAAAAGAAATTACCCCCCCCCCCCCCAGTAGGGTAAGGTAGATCCTGCAGTCATCTATTTTTAGCCCCTTTGTCTGCACTTTTTACCTCTCCCCAAGTTTTTTAATCAAAAAATTGATTTTCTCGTACGTAATTTATAGAAAATGTAAAAAACCTCGTATATTCTTTCCTTTCTCATCATTTCCGAACGTATGATATATCACACCCTATATGTTGCCATGAAATTCTAAAGACCAAGTGATTGCCATCCCCACAATTCCGATCCTATTGGGACAATTTGGCCTAAACTTTATAGTAATGTTGACCTTGCTTAGAGGAATCTGCATACCGAATTTCACCCCTTTATATGCATAAATACGCATAGACCTTTTGGTCCCTTCTAATTTCCACCCCCGAAACCCCGACCCCAGTGGACCAATCAAAACCAAACTAAATAGTGAAGGTGCACATGCCCATAGTAAGCTACATTCCGAATTTATTTACAATTTTTTTTAATTATTTAATATTTCAATATACTGTATCCTATTTGCCAACTAATATTTGGTACAACCTCCTTTGCTTAGAATGATTTCATACATTCTGCTTATCATGGAATACAATTTTTGTATGTAATCGTTACAGATTCCCTCCCATGAATAGAACACAACGTTTACAGGCATTTACAGCCAGTGACAAAAAATTAGCACCACCATCATTTTCACTGAAATTCTTTCAATGAAACAAAATTCCAAATGCTCTTTTGGAATACAGACACTTAATATCTTCAGAAACAATCTAGCTTCATAAAAATAAATTGAATGTCCACTTAGAATTTTTAAAAAAAAAATTGTTTTACTCAGGTGATATTTCTGAGTGACAAAAAATTAGCATCAGCTACAAAAAAATGGTTTCACCCTAAAGCTAGGCTCATTTAACTCAAGTAGGGGTGATATATTTACTTTATCATGTAGTAAGAACAATTACTACAAGTGAAAAACTTAATTAATAAACATACAACAAGATGGGACGCGGTTCAGTGCTGTCAGAGTATGAAAGAGGTCAAATTGATGCCTTCAAACAAGAAAACATCTCTATTCGTGGTGAAATTGGGCGTCGTTTGAAGAGAAGCCCAAAGGCTATTTCCAATTATTTGAGAAATCCTCAGGAACATGCAGTTTACAAGGGTTCTGGAAGACCTCGTGCCCTTAATGGAAGCTCAGTTCGTCAGATTGTCAGAGCTGCATCCAACTCGAGTCAAACAGCAAAACAAATTCGTGATGAACTGCAGCTCGACACAAATCTGCGAAACGTTCAGCGTGTGATCCACGACTGCCCGCATCTTCTGCGACAGCACATCGAGAGGAAACCACCACTCACTAACCGTCATCAAGAAAACAGACTTCAGTTTGCCAGAAAATACATGGGTTGGACTTCAGAATGGCAAAATGTCATATTCACAGATGAAAAGAAGTTCAACCTTGACGGACCAGATGGATTCTCATACTATTTTCACGATTTGCGAAAAGAAAAACAAGTTCTTTCACGAAGACAGCTTGGCGGTGGATCTGTAATGATCTGGGGAGCAATTGGTTTCCAGAAGAATTGTGACTTGAAGTTTCTCATGGACGAATCAATGCACAAGGGTATTTGTCAATGCTGAAAGACATTTTCCCTGATTTTGGACCAATTATGGCAGGAAATGATTGGGTATTTCAGCAAGATAATGCTCCTATCCACAAAGCACATGTTGTAACACAGTGGTTTGAGGAAAAAAACATCACTGTTCTGCAATGGCCAGCTATGTCACCTGATTTGAATCCCATTGAGAATGTTTGGGGGTTGCTATCACGAAAAGTGTATGAAAACAATCGTCAGTACAAAAATGCTTCTGACTTGAGATGTGCCATCATTGATGCTTGGGAAAATTTAGATCATTCATTGATTAAAGGATTAATTACTAAGATGCCTAATCGTATCTTTGAGGTAATTTCACAAAAAAGGCAAAGCCACCACATATTAAGACCTTCAGAGGATTTTTTTGTAGCTGATGCTAATTTTTTGTCACTCAGAAATATCAACTGAGTAAAACAATTTTTTTTTTAAATTCTAAGTGGACATTCAATTTATTTTTATGAAGCTAGATTGTTTCTGAAGATATTAAGTGTCTGTATTCCAAAAGAGCATTTGGAATTTTGTTCCATTAAAAGAATTTCAGTGAAAATGATGGTGGTGCTATTTTTTTGTCACTGACTGTATGTTATCCATGTTTTCCAGATTAATGCATGAGGCTAAAATTTCTGCATAGGCTATATGAAGTTGCATGATTAGTTTCTACCAAGCTTCTAGAACATGCAAATTTTAAAGGTGAATTTCTTCAAATGACTGAAAAAAATGAATATAAGATATTTCCTCAATTGAATTTCCTCAAAAAAAAAATCTGGCATGGGTTCAACAATTAACAATTTAACTTTTATAAATTAATTTCCAGCAATTGTTAATTGTGAACAGTTTTTTTTTAAGAACGTAAATATAAAATGATGAAAACAATTGGCATAGTCTCACGAGAATATGAGTGGAAACCAGTGGTTTCCAAGTTTGCATTGTTTCATAAACCTTTCACGAACTAATGTTAACATCAAAGAAATTGTCTTTTCAAATTCATGAGAAGGAAATCTGGTTTTCCAAATAAAATCAAGAATTTGTTTTCATATGTAACAAGGTAAGAAATCAATGTGTTATAATAGTCTAAATAATTTGCTTCCTTATTTGCTTCATTTACTTAATTTTATTATTTTAATAATGTTGAATTTTATTCCATTACGATTTGGACGTGCATTATAAATAAATTAATGGAATGTTTTGCGGTTTAATCTTCAGATAGAATTTCAGATTTTTAATTAAGAATGTTTTCATTGGATCAATTTCGTGCTTTGCAGTTTTCTGCCTATGCATTCTCGTAATGTTATACGAGACATTACGAGTATTAAATGTTTTTTTTTTTTAATTTTATTTTTTTACTTTTAAGAAGCAGATGTATTATGAATATGTTTTTTTATAGTTTTTTAAAAAGTTTTATTTTCAGTATTCAAAAGCTTCTGTCTGTTCAAATGGAATGATATTAGCTCAGGTGCGTTGACGTGGAAACTCTTTTTAAGGCTGTTTATGTCCAACATTTAAATTTGTTCGATAATTCAAATACAAAAGTCGACCAAGTCCATAATTTAATTATGCACGCATTTGATTTCTATTTTTAACTTTATGGCGGCAACGATCTTGGAAGAATAATTTGTCGGAGCAGAAAATTCCGCCTCCAACTTTTCCTGCTGCAGAAAAAGAGGAAAGAAATAGCCATTTAAGATTTTCGAAATTATAATTAGTGAAAAGTCTTCAGAAAGAAAAATATGTGGAAATTAATTTTTTTTTTCTTCTTAATAAGTCTTCTCCTCCCCGCTCTTTTGAAACCTAAAATAAAAAAAATAAGACGACATAAAATGACTCATTTCCAGTTTTATCTTCGAATGATGATCATAAGATGTCGATTTAAGTGGTTTGTTCCTTAAGCAGAAATTTTATTGGCGGAAGTGGCTGCAATTAAGTCATTTCCTTCGTTCTCGATGACGATTTCTCTTTTTATGTGGACGCCACCAGCAACGTTCATCGTGCTAAGGAGGATTAAACTGGATATCGGATGTTGCCATAATGGCTTAATGATTAATTTATTATGTTAAAGAGGTTTGTAGGCTTTGCTTTCTTGACCCCCCTCCCCCAAATGTAGGACGCCCAATCCAATAACAGAAAAATATACATCATGAAATTATGTCCTTGGCAAGCTTGAAATGCTTTTGTAAATCTCCATTCTGCTGATGATGAATTGGACCTACCCACTTTAAGTTCTGATCGGTTTCCAGAAAACGCATAATCGATGATCTCTTCCGAGATAATACGCAGCTGGCGATTCTATGATAGCCTTGATATTAATTCTCAGACACTTCTCTCCATAGATCGCGACTTTTTGCTACTCTGGGATTCGAACCTACATTGCTCGAGTGGGAATGTAGAATGTCAGATGAGCAATGTGACATCGCAGTCACTCTGGGGATTCCTAAATCAATTATTTTGTGGCGTCATATGCAAACGAGAAGAGAAAGGATGCACTCAACTGCGTAAAAAGGCTCTAATCAAAAAATTAGCAGAGCAGGATAAGACTTTGCATAGAACTGCACGTGTAAATCGCGCAACTCCTCTTTAAAAGTAATTGGACTGATGTCGGAACAATACGGCGCGTTGCGTAAGTCCCTCCGGGATTTCGAAGCTCAGTAGATCATGGTCGGAGTCACGTAAAACGGAAGGGGGAATGTCAGTGAACAGAGTAAATAACCAAGTTTTTACCTAACCATCTTATAATATGTAACTCGACAAAAGTTAATTCTGTAATTTACATTAGGTTAGGTGCAAAATTATAAGATGTCATGAACTGAGTTTTAATTTTTCAGATCTGGTAGGGTTTTGAATTGGCGAATTTTTCTATCAACTCGATAAATTTGACGGACCATTATTCCCCAAATATTTTCTACGGGGTTTACATCTGGACTGATGGCTGGTCAGTCTAGGACATTTATTTTTATTATCACAGAGCCATTCTTTTGTTTCTTTAGAACAATGTATCGATGGCTCTTGCTGGAATATAAAGTTTTTCCCAGCAATTTTTTTGCACCTGGGAGAAGATGAGTTTTAAGAGTTTCAATGGACTTTTTAATGTCTCGTTTTCCTTCCAGAAAGGCTAATTTCAGTTTACGACCAACAGCAATCTATGAATTAGAAACCTTTATTCAATATGGTATTGACCCTCATTTGGCTGTCATTACGGAACATAAGCGGTTTGGCATGGACTCTAAAAGGTGTTGCAATGCAGGTAAGGTAATCGCAGAGTAGATGGAAGCGGATGCCTTCGACGAATGTCTCTTTCCAACATGTCCCAAACATTCTCGATCGGATTCAAATCCGGACTCTGCGCTGGCCACGGCAGATGTTGCAACTGTGTCAATTCAGAAAACCACTCCTGAACAATTCTTGCTCGATGGACAGTAGCATTGTCGTCCATGAAGAACCCGTCACCATTTGGGTACAAATGCACCATTGAAGGATGGACTTGATCTGCAACAATAGTCAAGGAATATCAGGGGACCCTTGCCATACCAACAAAACATGGCCCATACCATGACACCTCCTTCTGCAGCCTGAACTGTGTTCACAACACGTGAGGGGTCCATCGTTTCATGGGGCTGCCGCCAAATTCTCTGCCGGCCGTCGGTGCAAAACAATGTGTAACGTGATTCGTCCGACCACATCACCTTTTTCCAGTCGTCTACTGTCCAGTCATACCAGTTTAAAATTTCTAATTCGCTCTCGTTGGCTTTCAGTTAAAATTGTACAATACATAAGATGGTTTTAGTGCTCACCACACAACGCGATGAGCATGTTTGTGATGTTGGTCCAAACTTTTGGCCAGTCTTATTTTGATTTAAGGTAATAAAAAAGCAACGACGCAGAAATAAATTTGTTTCTTCCCTGAATATTGTTTCATGTTTACTTAGAGTTGTAGGTGTAAAATATTTTTGGTAGAAATTCATTTTTTCTTGATTTTGCTGGTTGGTCCAAACTTTTGGCCACCAGTATATGTCAAAATGCAGGGTTGTTTTTCATGATTTGTCCATTGCTATAATTTTGTGCTGTGTTAAAAACCAAATTTCATCTCAAGATACTTAATGTTAAAATATAAATTTTAGTTTATGTTTAAATACAGATGTCCACATGTTAATGCGCATATTCTGTACTTTGAATTTAAGTGAAAATCGTTAGGAATTAATGAGTTTTGTAGTCTTATTTCAGAGGTGATGAAAAATTATGGAGAAATCTATACAAACAATAGTCTAGATTTACAAGAATGACGTAACAGATACCCAAGGAAGCGAGATATTTACGAATGTTGAATGAAAGATGGACTCGAATTGAAAAGCATAGATATATTCTCTGTAGATGTTATAAGAGAGGTGAATAGTGAAAGGAAAATTGGTTGAATGAAAGGAGAACGCAAAAATGGTATAATATGTTGCCGATAAGAAGCTTATCTGGGAATGTTAAATGAAAATATCTTTGAGATTGCGGGGGAGGGGGAGGCGAAAGAGTGCTAGTAGAATTATTTCGAAAATAATGTTACATAATATGAGGAAGGACCGAATAAAGATATGAACGATTATAGCTCAGTTCTGATATGGTAGGAAGATAACGTGAATATTTTCAAAAACTGTGCTCTCGAGAATGACGAGATAGAAGATGATAGAAACAACGATAGGAAGAGTTGTGAAGGATAGTAGAACGATGAAAGAATAATAGGAGTCCGGAGTTTGAATGGATCATAGAATAAACATACAGAAAAAAATAAAAACTCTATAATCATAAATTCTGTTTTATAGTACACATTTTTAGTTTTTAGAAAATTTAATTGATTGATGATAAAAAGCTTTCTAATCTTGCATTTGCTTGCTATAATAACGTCAAGAAATGCTTGCGCCCAGCAAAAATGCTGGCTATGATCTACGGTTCGATGTAAATGGAGATAGGGAGCCCTTGAATAGACCTCCAAAAAGTTCTATAAAGACTGCGATTTGGATGGTGTTCCAAAAAACTTAAGTTTCCTTCGGTTTGGAACGCTACCATTGCCAAATTATCCATTTCTTTTTATTATGGCATTATCAACTCCATTATCAGGATAAGAAAACTGAAAGCAGTTATATGATTTTTTTATTGATTTAAAAAAAATTAATCAAAACGTATTTAAAGATATTTAAAAATGTTTATTTCTTTATAAATAAAATTAAAAGGCTTAATTTATTTTCTGAATACTCAACTTTAAAAATATTAACCCACTTTTCTTCTTTAAGTGAACATTTATTCCTTGCAAGGACAAACTTTTGGGGAGATTTTTTTGCTTTTATTATGTGATTATTGTGTGCTTTGCAGGCATGTCTTCGTGTGGGATTAATTTTCAAGTAAATTTACAACCCATTCTCGAAAACATAGCATATTATTAAAAATTTAGTTTTCATGGTTACAAGTGTTATTTTTAGCTGCTAATTTTAACTTTGAAAACGTTAAATATTTTTAAATTTAAAATGAATTTAGTCTCCTTATAATGGGGAAAATCGTGAAATAATAAAACCAAATTAAAAAATTAAAATTAAAGTCACCAATTTTGAAGAAACTTGGGAGATGAAAGAAAACTCAAGGATGTAGATGGAAGTATTATTTTCTGACGAAAAGAAGTGGAATTTAGATGGGCAGATGGGTGGGCATGCTAATGGCATGATCTACGAAAGAAACCCAAATCATTCTTCAGCAAGCAGCAAAGGGGATGTTCGTCATGGTTGGGGTTCATTCAGTTTCAACGGCACTTCAACTATTGTGTACGTTTCTGGTCGACAAAACTCACAGAAGTATTGTAACACCTTGGAGGAATACCTATTACCACTATTCATTTTCTAACAGAACAATGCTCCTATTCATTCCTCAAAGACAACAAAGAAGTGGTTTCAAGAGCACAACGTTACGACAATGAAGTAGCCCGCGAGAAGCCCAGACCTTAATCCCATCGAGAATCTATGGGGAATAATGTTATGACGTGTTTATGCTGATGGGAAACAATATTCAACTGTTGGTGATCTCAAGACTGTTGGTACAATCTTGATCCGACTATCATCCAAAACCTGATTACAACAATGAAGAATCGTGTATTCGAACTCATCCGTGCTTGAAGACAACAGATAAAGCGTTAGTTTAATTAATTTAAAGAAATGTTATGAGTTATGACATTTTGTACTGGCATTATCCATACTTTTGAAACATGATTTTGTTTTCCATTTCTAAACAAAACGTATTTAAAGAAAAAGTAATAAAAGAAAATGATTTTCTAACTTGTTACTTATTTAGTTTAGCACTATAGACCAGAGCAACATAAAGACGTTTGATAAACAACTGATACTTTTATAGAAATAAGTAAAAAGTAAAATTATCCAAACATTTGAAAAGGACCTTATAACAAAAAAATGTTATTCTAATATTCTATTTTTATAAGACACAAGTTGAAGTATTCTAAATTTTTGAGATGTTCTACTTGCAAACATATAATTAGCAAAAAAGTATTTAAAGTTTTGTTAAGAAGTAGAGCAAATATACAGAGTGTTTTTGAATTGAGTACAGATTTTTTGGGACATGATAGAAGAGGTCCTTAAAAGTATTTTTTGTCATATGAACATGGGGTCCCCGAAGCTCCGTTTACTGCATTGAATAATCAAATGACACGGGGACGCAGTGTGCGTTGGTAGGCCTAGATTATTTTATTTTTAACAATTAACACGAGCAATCTACTGTATGACTTTTACAGTAATTGTTCGAAATGACCGCCATTTGCTTCATAGCACAATTCGCAACTCCTTATGATGGATTGATGTACGCGTGGAAACAGTTGATGTAACCTGCAACACGAGCCGCCAATTCTTCTTCGGTATCTACGGGTTCGGAGTACACCATTGATTTTATGCTTCCCCATAAAAAAAAAAATCCATCGGTGTGAGATCTGGCGATCTCGGTGGCCAAGCAACTGGTCCGCCACGACCAATCCAACGACCAGGATATGTCTCATTTAGGTAATCTCTAACTGCTCTTGTGTAATGCGAAGGTGCGCCGTCCTGTTGAAACCACATCAAATGTCTGGTCATTAGTGGAACATCTTCAAAAAGACCAGGGAGCTCCTCCTTCAGGAAACCAAGGTATGTTTGCCCGTTAAGACGGTGTGGTAGGAGATATGGCCCAATCAGGACATTGTGAATCATGCCAGCCCAAATATTCAACGAAAAACGATGCTGAAAACTGTTAACATGTGTTGCACATGGGTTGACATGAGACCACAGATGACTATTGTAGCTATTGAACATTCCCTCTCGCGTCCCGGTGTCATTTGACTGTTCAATGCAGTATTGTAAGTAAACGGAGCTGCGGGGACCCCATATTCATATGATAAAAAATACTTCTAAGGACCTCTTCTATCATCTCCCAAAAAATCTGTACTCAATTCAAAAACACCCTGTATATCAATTAAAAATGTATCAAGCTTAAAAAATCAATTTAATTTTAAGGATGTAATAAGCGAAGAAAAAAAAGTTTCAAAATATTCTATTTTTTTTTGAGAATGGGTTCTTTCTATTTATCTTTTTATTTATTTATTTATTTATTTATTTATTTATTTTTTCCTGTGAATTGCGGATACAGTTTTATATAAAATCATCTGTTTCTGTGAGTAACGGGAAATAAAGTTTTATAAACTCAATAATTTATATAAACAATCTTGCTATATGGAAGTAAAGGTGTTCACGGATTGCAGAAATAAAAAAAAAAAATAAATAAAATGGGAGGGAGGTCGAGGATAAGGTTCTGAAAATGCGAATAATATTGACGTTAAATCTAATCTAAATATCTTAAAAATAAGAAATACGTGTTCTAGGGTTAGAAATAAAATAAATATTTAATGGCGACGCGTTTCGGCATTACGGGCATAAAAGTACAAGTGAGGTTTTTGATAAAAACTTAAAAAAAATTAAAAATTCTTATGATGTTTTCGGTTAATCACTCCTTTCGTTGTAAAATTTTAAATTTTAAATTTTTGAAAAAAAATCTCACTTGTAGTTTTATGGCCATAGAAGATGGTGATAATACCGAACGCGCCGGCATTAAATATTTATTATACTGCTATACTTAGAACGTGATTTCTTATTTCTATTGAAGCAATATTGATCTTCACGCCCATTATTAATATCTTATCCTTTCAATTAGTTGGTTCCTTATTATCACACTGTCAATTACTTTGCGCGACAGAAAACAAAGTTTATGCACAAACACCTATTCTCTACAACAGAGGAACGTGCATTATATAATTTTAGGAACTTGTTATGCCTACTTGATCATTAATGGTAGGGATGTAAGAACTGCTGCTAGCCCATCACTCCCAGAGCTATTAGCTTTATAATCGAAATTTAAAGACCTACAGAAAGATGTTATCATTTCGATTGCTTATCTCTTTCGAAACGGTTAACTAATGAAGGGCAGGGACGCTAAAAAATGTCCACATTACACTGCTAAACATGTATATTTTGATACTATCATTTAAAATTTATTTACTTAAATTGAACATAAGATTGGGTTAGACAGTTCGCAAGCTGAAAATCTATAGTTTTGTTGATTCTTGTTATTATTTTATATTTAATAGATATTCAGTCTCCGCAGTGTTTTTTTTAGACGATTGGCATTGTCTTGCAGTGTTTTTTCTGTAAACGTGAATTTTAAAGTCAGTAAACTTTGATGAAAGCAAACAATGCGTATGCATTAGGAAGCGAAATTCGAGAAAACTTTTTGTTCGTCTCGGGTAGTTTTCATGAATGATTTAATAGTTTATTATGGATAGATCGATGAGTCTGTTTACTGTTTCATTTTCCATAAGCTTCTTATTTCTTTGTTTATTTTTTTTTATTTTTTAAACCGATAAGTTTTAGACTAGATCTGAACAGCGGAAATAAAATGCTTTAAAGTAAAGCAGCCCTAAAGGAGAACGCATATTCTGGAAAGAAAAAAAAAAAAAAAACTACAAGCGATGAAGATGTCGACTCTTTGTAAACAGGACCACAAGATTATTAAATCGAAGGCCTTTATCTGTAAACACTATTCTTAATTTTGAGCTTGACCTTTCTTTATTTTTCTGTACTATCTTTTTTTTCTCCTCCTGCACTATGAGTTTCCCTTTAATTAAGATCGCCCCTTTTTACCAAAATGCAACGCTTTACGGTCTCCTTATCTTAAAGAGAATGAAAGAACCCAGACTCTTGCCTGTTTTCGATTTTAATCTCGAGTTCTTCTTTACCTTCTCGTTTATTTCCCCCTTTCTTTAATTAAAAAAATCTGACTTGAAAGAAAAAAAAAAAAAAAAAAAAAAATTACAGGACATTATATTAACCCAATAATTTACACTTTAATTCCTCGCAGCAGGTTAATATCAAATTACAGTCTCTAAGCATCACGGTTAAATAACCGCACGATTATAACAAGGGTTATATTTTTTTTTTTTTATTTAATTGACATAATCTCATTTACAATGTGCTTGTTTAAACTTGAATGACTTTTATTTTTTTTTCTTCTCCCGAACCTAACCGTCATTTATCCGCATTCCTTTGGGCTTACTTTTGTTTAATCCCCGGGCTAAAGTCCACATTTATAGAAGAGTCTCACTTCGTTTGTGTTATTATTGTCAGCACTCAATTCCCTTAAGACGCCAAATTAGCGCCAATAATCGGCGGAAATTAGCATAGGAAGGATTTGAAGAGGGCCATTAGAAATTGATTAGTTAGTCTTCACATTATTAAAGTGAGCTGCTTAAATGGATTTGTTAAATCAAATTCTAAAAAGCCAAGCTGGTTATAACATAGAAAAACGTTATATAAAAAATCTTATGTTTTAAAAATGGAAAATTAATAAAGATGACTTCAAAAATGACAAAAAAATGGAATTCTTCCTTTTAACCGACAAAAAAAAATGGAATATTCCTGTAGAAACACATTTTATGCAAATTGACCAGGCAAATATAGGTTTCAATTTACGTTATTCCATTTGTGCTGCTGTTGAGGTTCTAGAGATTTGTCACCATCCGTTCGCAAACAAATTCTGACATTACGAGAACATGGCCTTACGCAGAAACAAATAGCAATACAGCCAAGTTCCCGCAGTCAGCAGTTTTTAAGGTATTGACAAGACATACTCAAGGATATGGAGTGAACACAGTGTTTGCAGAAGACTGTTAGGAAAGCCCCATTTCAGTCTTCCAAGCACTTTCATCGACAGTGGCTGCGGTACGTGAATGTATCTCACCAGACGACAGTTCGACGTCTACATGATCTGAAGTTTTCATGACGTATTCCAAAAACCAAGCCCCTCTTAACTCCGAAGCAGAGAAATAAGAGGTTGCAGTGGTGCAAACAGCAGGTCGACTGGACTGTTGATGAGTGGCGAAGAGTGGTGTTCAGCGACGAGTCGCGATTTGAATTAGTTTTCGGTGATAAAGATTGTCGAGTTTGGCGCCGTAAGAATGAGGCGCCGCGACATCTGAAGAAAAGTGTTAAATTCCCACCCTTTGTTATGTTATGGGGGGCATGTCAACATATGGCCTGGATGCTTGCGGGTTCATCAACAGTTTCATCAATGCAGCTGTTTACCAAGATATTCTACAGGGTGTCCCCCCCCCTTTTATTTTTTGAACCGAAGCAGATATGTAAATTTTGATGAATCCAATGAATAGGAAGTTGTGGGTGGCCTATCCCATGGTGCACTTTTCATCATCCCAAATATGCAAATTAGGACACATTCAAAATTTATCTCAAAAACCGTAAGGGATAGAGAAAAAAATCCAATTGCAAACTTGTTCAGCATAAAAAAACAAACAAAACAAAAAAAAATCATCCAAATCGGAACAACCAATCATCCACAAAGACGTGGTGAACAGTTTGTACCTTACAAACAGTCACACTGCACAAGGAAAACTGAATGTTGATATTTCCACCATGTAAAGCATGCAAATCAAAAAATTAACATAAATTACCATACTCACATTCACTTTCATGTTTCAGCACACAGAAGACAGAACAATTCCAGGATGGCAAGCTACACTGTTTCGGAAATGGTCAACATGATCTTCTGCTACAAACAGTTCACCACATGATTGTGGGTGATTGGTTGGTCCGATTTGGATGATTTTTTTTTTGTTTTGTTTGTTTTTTTTTATGCTGAACAAGTTTGCAATTGGGTTTTTTCTCTATCCCTTACGGTTTTTGAGATAAATTTTAAATGTGTCCTAATTTGCATATTTGGGATGATGAAAAGTGCACCATTGGATAGGCCACCCACAACTTCCTATTCATTGGATTCTTCAAAATTGACATATCTGCTTCGGTTCAAAAAATAAAAGGGGGGACAGACTTATGGACCACCCTGTATATCCGCACTTGTTGTTCGTCTCGTGCGCAATTTTGATACCTTTGCTATGAAATAAATTGCTGATCCTTGTCACTTCAGGTCCCGTGTAAGTGAATACCGCGTACTTGTAGTCGCTGTCGTCTTTTGGTTTGTTGTCTCTTGGGCGTCTAGTTCTATTTAATATGGACAAAGTAACCGCATCTAGAAACGAGTTTCTTCTTGCCACGTCGAAGTCAGGCGTATCTCCTCTTTCCTGTCCTTAGCCGTAATGGGGTAACTTAGTGCCCTGTTAAAATAGTAGCTAATAGCTCCTATTGTTCGAATTATTTTATGCTTGTTGGTGACCAATGGATGTGTAGTACTTCATGTAAACCCCTCTATTGGAACTTGTTTCTGATTGGAGGGGTATGGCCATAAATACAGGCCTTAATCCTTGACAGAATGTAGTTGTCCTACCCTGATGATGTGGTTACCAAGAAACGCGTAGGTTTATTAAAATCAATTACCAATTTGCTAATCAAGTCCTTTTATTTATTCAGTTACGAAATATTAAGCAGAAATGCAGTTGTAAACAATAAACTTTACCTAGTTTGAATTGTTTATTTGCATAAGTTTGTTAATTATTCCATTTTTTTTTGTCGGTAAAAAAGGAAGTATTCCATCTTTTGTCATTTTTAAAGATAGATTATCTTTATTAATTTTCCATTGTTTAAAATATTTGTTTGTGTGATATAGCTAAATAGCCTTGAATTTTGTAAATTAAATTCGCCAGGTGCTGTAGTTGCATTTTGGTTTAACGCGTCTTATGTTTGTGTCATTTTTATGATAACTTCCATTTATTCCGTTTTATGACACAAAGCTGTAGTTTTAAAAAGATAATAGATTTTTGCTTTGCTAAGTTAATTGCTATTTCAGATATCGCATGAACTAAAGTCTGTTATTTTATTTAGTGCAATCATCTGCATTCCTTTATGATAATATTGGCAAAACAGGCTTTAACGAACTTCGCAAAACATTTTTAATTTTTGTGTAGGTTTTTTGCCATTCGTGTAGTCTTCGTGTTAAAAAATAATTTATTTTGAGAAAAGACCCATTATCCCTCTTTTTTTTTTTTTTTTCGTTGTGCTTAGGCGAGTGTTTTCAGATGTCATTTCGCGTTATCCTCTTCAAGACAAAAATCTTTTTGCTAGGTCCGTGGAAAAGGGAAAAGAAAAACATCTGTTTGTGTAATGTCAATTAATTTTACATACAACATCATTATGAGGAACAGCGCAGAGCCATTTGCAATCATCACGTCCCAGTAGCTACAGGGCTCGGACACGGCGTCACGTATTGAAACATTTTTTTAGTTCTTTCTCTTCTTTAGGCGCTCGTTAAGACAACGTATATTAAACGACCGAAAAAAAAATGTTAAAATAGGGTGAGGCAACACCTAGATTCGATTTAACATAACATGGAATTATTATTATTATTCATGATACAAATAACAGGTTGATAATCAACTCTTTGAAAATTTGAACCTCCCAAAAAATAACCATATATTAGAATTACATATATTTCTAATAGATGAGGTTGATTTCTCCGGGCGCTGGTCGTCTAGTCCAGGGAACGAATCGAGAGCATCGGCCTCGTTACGGAAAAGGAACCCAGGTGGTGAAGACACTTGGTAAATAACAAAGAACAACATCGTATGCTGCAGGGCACTCGAATGGAGTGATATTATGCAATGTAACGAGTGAATGAGGTCGGGATGAAAAAAATACGAGTTGTACTAGGAGCAGTAGTAACGAGTAGCAGCCCTTTTGCGATTCCCCGTCATTGGTTTTTTTTGTGAACTGACCTCGTCGCCGAGTGGTATGCAGCGAAGCATCCGCCGAGATTAAGGGGCCGCTTTCGCTCGGTGTGACCGAAATCAAATTAAAAAGAACACTTCACGAGACGTAAACAACCACCAGTTTTTTTCCTTCTCATAAATCTTGTTAATTCAACGCGACTATGAAGATAATAAATAAAATAATAAGCAAGTTAAAAACCGAAAAAAAAAGTTTCTCCATCATTAAATGGCAGTTTAGAGAAACGTATCGTAGAAATACAAAAATAAATAAATAAATAAATAAAAAAGCAGACAAAGCGACACTGATGTAGAAATAAGCGAGCTACATATTTTATAGAATAGTTGACACCTAATTTTTATTTTTAAACTTTAATGTCTACCTCATTACAGTTTTACATTTTCAATAAGAAATGCTGAATCATCGCGATGACTTAATTATCTGAGCGTTCCTATTGATTAGCAATAAACTTTTTTTTATACTCAAAAGTTCATTCTTATCCGACCGAAAATAATAATCAGGAAAAAAAAATTAGTGGATACGCAAGATTGGATTCCACAAACGTTCAAAGATCGATGAAAATTTATTACAAGGAAGACATTGTATTTCAAATCGGCTCTCTCCTCCTTTATAACAAACAGCAAAGTTTATAACTATCCATGCCCTTAAAGGCGTATACCTTTAAGAAAGCAAACAAAAAAGACATCCGGTTTGTTGTTATCGAGATGGATTGTTTAAGCTTCTACGTATGAACCCAACCGAGATAATGCACACAGGTGTTTGCTTATGTTTTCGTAGGTGGGTGTAATGCATTGGTTTATGCAAAGCTGACTTGGCAATAATTTTAGCTACATTGATAAGAGGAGGAGGAGGAGGCGGCGAAGTGTGGAGTGGTAGAGCATCGCGTGCAGAAGTGGTAGCCGTGATCTGCCCTCTTCTCTCTGTGTAATCGATTGGGCCCCTGATGAGTGCCTTTAAAGTAGCAAGCTATATGGCATGTTGTGCAATGATAGTTTGGAGGAATTCGTTGCTCTCAGAATTTTGATGATGATGATAATGATGATGATGATGATTATAATAATAATAAATAAATAAATAATAATAAAATCCCCAGTCTAATTCGCATGCATGCATGTCGATTAGGATAGAAAAAAAATAAAAATTAAAAAAAAAAGTTGATAAAAATCTGATTGTTGATAGAGATTTAATTTTAAAATAAATTTATATTTTTATTTATTTATTTATTTATTTATTTATTTATTTATTTATTTATTTATTTTTGTTAATGTATTTTGAATTTTTTTTATTTTATTACAATGCATATATAGAATTTCTGTTGTTCGGGCTTTTTTATAGCATTAATAATTCTTAAAACTTGGAAATATTTAAAAATAAGCACTAACTGGAGATAATGGAGATTTAGCAGAATTTCGAGAAACTGAGCAAGTAGCGAGTGAACTGACTTTTAATTTTTTTGTGTCAACAAGAATAAAATTTAGACTAATTTGTAAAACTTAATATAAAAACTTTAGTTTCGTTTTATTTTTTTATTTTTTTTTTTACATCAAATTAGCATAATGTTCCATTAAAAAACGAAATTTGAGTTTATTGTACGAATTCATCCAAATTCAATATTTTTTTTTTAAATAAAAAATTATTAAAACAGAAGAACAAGTAAATTAAAAAGTATTTAAATTTTTTTTTTAAAATTTTTAAAATTGTCCGCATATAAATAAATTTTTGAAGAAAGTTTGACGAGTGCAGCTCATCGCATTGCCTCACTGTACCGAGTGTACTCTGGCCTTATAGAGAAGGAGGAGGCATTTAATCATCTGCCGCGTAATATGAAGAGGGTTGTTGAAACGATCAATATGCGTTTGAGCTAAATCGAATCAAGTTTGGAGAATTATACGAGAAAAGTCTCCAATTAATTTTGCCATCAATCCGTGCACGAAACAAATATATTTGCTGGACGTTTTCTAAAAATTTTTTATTAACTGCCTCGGGATCAGCCAATCAAAGCGGCGTTTAAAATGGGGCGAAGATAGTCGTGTGTGGAGCGCTTCTCCGCTCTGATTGGTCGTCCATCGGTATGCGCAAAATTATGCGCAATGCAGAATAGAAACGAATCTGTTATTTACGCCATTTTTATCGTTTTGCAATTGTAAAATTTATCTTGTGGAATCGTTGTATCGTCGTATTCATCTGTTTATGTTTGGTGTAAAGTAAAATTCTAGGATAACAGAAATGTCGGCTAATAACCAGAAAATGTCAACGACGGAACGGGTCATAAAAAGTAAGTGAGTTTTTGGAACATCTTAGCTCCTTGGATGCTGAAAGTGGTCGCCATTTTCCAGAGAGAAATTGTTTTCCTTCTCGAATATTTCCCGTACGCGCTCCCTCGGAAGGCATCCGAGCGCGGGGAACCGTAGTACGGGCAGCTACTAGGTTTCCGAATATGCAAATGCGCGCTCAAATATTTGGAAACGTTTGGAAAGAACCGCTCCCCCCCTCTCTCCTCATCCTCCTAATTTAGCTTAGCATCATTTAAAAGGATCTCCCGTTCCTCGAACTTAGTTTGCTTTCGTTACCTTTCCCCCCACGAAACGCGAAGAAAAGCTGGAAACAACAATGCCTAAGACCGAGCCGCAGGTTACCCGGAGCATTTAAACGCTCATTAATATTTCGTAAGCACGATAAGCTAATTTTACGACCCTGCTTCTCTTTAAATAAGATTAAATGTATCTCCATTTAGTTTAGTGATGCCCTGATAAGAGGTAGCAGCAATAAGTCAATTGTAAACACCTATTGTCTCTCCCATTAAAGTATTTGAATATTCCACACACTATTTGCCATAGGAAAACAACTTCAGTATCATCATCATCATCATGATCATCATTATTAATATTATTTTGATCCTTGCTCGGCGAACTATGCCCATCGACCAATGCCAATCACCCAAACATCTGTTCACCATGTTTGCAAGCTGCACATCTCGTCTCAGTTTGCGCTAGCTAATTCGAGTTTTATTTAAAATTATTTAAACATATTTTAAAAACACAACGTTTAATGCTCTTTATTTATTTATACCTTTTTCCAGGTGTACCCTTTCCACCCAGCCACAAACTCACTATACAGGAAGTGTTTGATCAGAAGACTGGGAAGCCAAAACCAGAAATATTAAAACAACACTTCTACTCAGAAGGGAGGATAGAAGAGTCTGCAGCATTAAGGATTATAAATGATGGTGCTTCACTCTTGCGCCAAGAAAAGACAATGATAGATATAGAAGCACCAGTGACAGGTTGGTAATGTTGCTAGAATGTAGACGTATTGTTATTATAATTCGTCATTTACGAACATGCAAGGTAATCTAGAATAACAGGTAGGTCCAGTTTGCCAGAAGCGCTTAATGCGCATGCGTATTGTGACGTCACTGGATGACTTATGGCTTTACTTCCGGCGTGTGCGGTAGCCATTATTCTGGTCACAAAAGAAAACGTTTTCACGTAAAAAAACAAAACTCTTACGTTGATTTCTGAAGAAACGTTTATTTGTAAACTTACTATTTTATAAATTAAAATTTCCATCATCTGTCTCTTAACTGCCAACGGTTCCGACGAATCAATTTCGAAATCTTAACGAGGAATGATAACTAGGCCTAATGATAATGAGAAATACGTTATCGTCCTTGTCTCTGTGTTCGCTTAACTATCCGCACATTGCGCGACGAGTGAACATGAGACCAAGGTAAATGATTTTACGGACATTTTAAAGACACCCACTCCCCTTTTAACGAACTGATATATAACCCTTTTTCTATTTAGTCTCAGTAAATTTCACTTACCTTGGTCGCATGATCAGTTACCGCGCGATGTGCTGATAGTTAACATCAACCCTGTGTTCACATTAAAAAGATAATACGTAAGTACATTTTACAATAATTATAAATTACGTAAGTCCCATCATATAATGGCATTATTATTTAATTAAAATATATAGTATAAAGAATGAGAATTGTGAAGGAAATGAACGAGTCGTCAAGTGTGGCTATCGCACGACTGCTTTCATTGCCGCCATGTTTTAGTTTCTGTTGAGGTTTCGATTTAGCGGGTATAGGTTTCGATGTCATCTAGTGATGTCAAAATACGCTTGCGCAGTAAGGCAATTTTTACTACTTCCGGCAAACTGACCCCCACCTTGTTCTAAATCACCTTGACGAACATGTAATGTTGAATTGTATACCGCCAGCTTTAAATGAGCAAGGTTATTTTGATGATACTGAATTCGAATGTGTATGTGTTAAACCTGGCATTGTATTGACCCTTTCGAGGAAAGCTCTATGCAGGTTGTGGCAGCGACATCCGTTGGCCTCTGGAGCCCAGCCACACTTCCGGCGTCGCCATTTGTCCATGCAAAACAATACTCTGTAGTGTTGTGTTGTATCAAATAGATTTAATACATTTTTAAATGAATTTAATACAATTTTACCCCCGCAGTACAGAAATACGTAAGAATAAATATTTTTAGTATTACAGTAAAACCCCGTTACAACGTACTTCCGTACTTGCCAACTTTTACGTTTTACACGTAAAATTTACGCTTTTACGCTTTATATAAAGGATTTTATGTTTTTCCATAATTTCCCAGTTGGTGACATGTTGAACTCCTCTCCTACACGAGTAGGTGACGGAAGACATTATTACGGAAATTAAATTCTTAAAGTAGGATTTTTTTTTTTCCATCATGAAGGGCGTGGCCTTCGAGATATTAGGCCTCTGCATCACGTATCATTTCAATATTTTCCTTCGTGTCAGAAGTTCAACTTTTTAACGCTGGAGGGGGTCATCACGGAAATCCAATGGAGAATTCAAGGTAAAATTTGGATGGATGGATTTTCAGCCCACATCTCCCCTTTTATCCAGGAGACTAGCTGTTTGGGATGAAAGGGTGATGGTGAAATAGACAAACGAACATCCATGCCCTCGGTGGGATTCGAAACCGCGACTCGTTGGTTACGAGAGCGGCAAGACCTGCACCTCAACGCTCTCGGCCACCGAGCCGGCTATGGTAAAATTTTAAGTTGGATAAAGTAGATGAGCACGAGAGCATCATGTAGTTCTTTATCCCTGAAGAGCACCAAACTAGTCATAGAGATAAACAACTAGTGGTCAAAACTTGAAAATGCGTAGACACGTGATTTCAAGCCCCATGCCATGTCTAGTATCTCGAAGGCCACGATAAAGAACGAGAAATACTTAAGTTTTAGCCTTGAGTGAAATTGTTGATAAGATAAAATATTTCAGACTTTTAGAGAAAATTATTAAAAACAATTTCTGTTCATATCTTCCTCACGGAAGGGTGAAAAATTTGCTTTCTGTAAAGTGTGCAAATGGGACTTCAACATAACACATGGTGGGAAAATGCGATTACGAACCATGCCATAGGCCTAATTATACGATTATATAAATTTGCATAGGCCTAATTATACGATTATATAAATTTGCATAGGCCTAATTATAACGTGAAGTATTTTACTCTTTTTATTTTCTGAAAGTTGGCACGTATGTACTTCAAGGGACCTGGAAATTTGTACGTTATACTGAAACTGGGTTGGGGGGGGGGGGGAATGTTGTGCCAATACCAATACCAAAAAAAATATGGATACTTGCTGGTATCAAGTACTCAAGTATCGTATATTGTAATATGGCTCAAGTATCGATAGTTTGCATGTCGATACTCGATACTGAAAAAACCTATGAGGCACCTAACGAAGATGTGTGATTTTCAGCGTTAATTCAGAATCTGTTGAATATACGAGGGTGGGCTGAAAAGTAATGCCTCCATGGCTGTAACTTTTTTTATTTTCAACCGATTTTCAAAATTCTTTTTGTATCTGATACTCACATTTCTCCTCTATGTAATGCACTATTCACTTTTCGACATAGTCCCCATCCCTTTCCACGCATTGCACCAACGCGTGACTAGTCGGGTGAACCCGTCGGAGGGGAATTCCGGGGTTGTTGTCGACACCAAGACCGAACGGCGGGTTTCACCTCGTCGTCAGAACGCAACTCATGCCCCTTAAGGTGCTCTTTCCTCTTTGGGAAGTGGTGAAAGTCGCAAGGTGCAAAGTCTTTCGTTTTTGAACTGCAGTTTTTCATCTTTGAACTGTAGACGCTGCAACCCCCTCTGATGTGTCGCGATCGTGTGCGGACGGGCGTTATCGTGCTGCAGAAGAGGATCCAAAGCTGCCATTCAATCCTCGTGTCGACGACAACCCTGGAATTCCTCTCCGACGGGTTCACCAGACTAGTCACGCGTTGGTGCGATGTGTGGAAAGGGATGGGGACTATGTCGAAAAGTGAATAGTGCATTACATAGAGGAGAAATGGGAGTATCAGATACAAAAAGAATTTTGAAAATCGGTTAAAAAATAAAAAAGTTACAGCCATGGAGGCATTACTTTTCAGCCCACCCTCGTATTAACGCTTTTATTCCAGTGGCTGCTTACTGATTGGGTATATTTCGAATCGTTTATTTCTCCTAATGAGGTCGAGCTCATGCCTCGCTCTATGGGCGCACGGGAAATAAAAAAAAAAAAAGCTAATGATTCGGACACGTGATGATAGCTTCCTAGTAATAGTAATTAGGTCTAATAGTAATGAGTGATGCTAGCCTCCACGTGCTCCAGTATCGGTTCGACGTCCTCTCAAAAATGCATTTTACCATTTAAATAAATACTCATTTTTACTCGATACTATCGATACTTTCTCATTGAGTACTCTATATTGGTATCGAGTATTTTATTAAAGAACTCGGTATCGCACATCAGTGGGGGGGGGGGGCTTGTGAAAATTGCATATATTCATAGAAAAACATAAGAATACATGAATGCATTTTACTTTATTCAATACAAATAGCATATACAATATGTAGCATTACATTAATTTTAAAAAAAAAATCTGTAATGTCAGTCTGCTTTCTTTCTATAACTTGCCTCCCAAAAAAGCCCTCCATATCTGACATTGTGAAGTTAAATGTTTCTGGTGCACCGCTATGCTGTGCAAAATAGTTTCGTAAGCTTTTTATAGCCTCCATTGCTACCAAAGTTGAGACTGGCGTTACCTCTGGTTCTAAATGGCCATCTTCATCTTCCTGATCGCTATGAATTTTATTTTGCTTTTGTCTCTAATCTAATTGCAGCACAAATTGGATCCCGACTGAGTAGCATGCAGAGATTTCTGGGTTTATATATGCTATACTGACCAACCAATGAAATGTGAACTCTGCTTAATTAGCCCATTGGCCCATTGCAACTTTCGCATGGGCTGCATTGACCAATCAGTGCAAGACATGTGAACGATGTACGTTGTACTGAAGGTATAATTTAACCAAGGGGATGTAAAATTAGTACGTTATTCTGAAATGTACGTTAAAGCGAGGTACGTTGTAACGGGGTTTTACTGGACTGTATTTATTTTAGTTTAATTACAGTGTAATTAATTATTACACGACGGTTAAGTGTTACTCTTGTTAGCTTGGTTTTATTTGTTTATGTTACAAGCTTGTTTTCTGCAATTGAATTAAAATAATAAAAATTTTTTACGGTAAATTGACTAAAACAAGGTTACAATAAAATTTTTTTTTTTTTATACTTAATTTGGTAATTAAACTCAGTTTACACTGAACTAAAACACTCATTATATTTATTTAAATGAAGCGTTATTTAAAATCAGTAAAAGTCCCGTGTAGCGTCCCCTAATTTTCTTGGCTGACATCGATCAGCCCATCGCGTTTATGCTCTGAATTTATTATTGTAACATACCTAATTAATATGTAAATGATTTATCATATTATCGAAATTATATTTTAAGAAATTTATGCAGGAAAGAGTCACGAAATGAACTTCAGCTAATGGGCCTGGCTGCTCATCATTCAACAAATGTAAAATTATAAATAGATTATTATCAGGGCTGGCTCTACCATAGGTGCAAGTGGTGTACTTGCACAGGGCGGCAAACTTTTAGGGGTGGCAACGGCAAAATTGCATTCTGCATGGGGCAGCAAAATTGCTAGAGCCGGCCCTGATGATTATAATTATATACTCTTCATTAGATGATTATAATTACCTTGTAAGTGGGAAAGTAAAAGAAGTCCTTGTGTATCGGGTCAAGGAGCT
Source organism: Rhysida immarginata (assembly GCA_023313115.1). NCBI lineage: Eukaryota > Metazoa > Arthropoda > Chilopoda > Scolopendromorpha > Scolopendridae > Rhysida > Rhysida immarginata. The sequence goes on along the minus strand of JAHWFO010012390.1, from coordinate 2,245 downwards.
ACAGGTGAGTAAAAGATTTAACGTGCTAACTTTAATACAGTTTTACAAATTCGGCTTCATACAGTTTTACATAAATTTCATACATTTCTAAATAGATTTAATACAATTTTAAATGAATTTAATAGATGGTATGCATGTGACGTCATGCATGGCGTGCTTTGCGCAAAACTCCACCCATCCACCATAGTTGAGACCACTATAGCTTTATTTCTCGTGCTATGGTTGTGATTTTGGTAAATTTAATAAGCAGAGATGGTATATACAAAACCATTTTTTTTTTTTTTATGAAAACACAGTAGAGGCTCAATTAACAGATTTTTTTTAATATAAACTCTTTTTTTTCTACTTAAAATTTAAAAAAACAATTATTGTAATTTTAAACGTTCATTTTCTCCTTCTATCATCCGATTTTTTTTTTTTTTTTTAATTTTGTTGTTCTTTTCTTATTTTTTATTTTTATTTTTTAAAATTTTGTTTCAGAATTATTTAATTATCATTATTTTTGCATATTTTTCATATGCTCTTATGTTATTTTTAATTTTGAAATTTTTTAGGATTTTCTGAGATGGCAGGGCTTGAAATTCAAATTTTTCATGGAGGGGAGGTTCCCCTCCTATGTTTGTGAATGGAGAGGAGATGAACTCTTTGGGAGGGAAGCAATAAGTTATGGGTTATACAAGTGATTTTTAAACATATTTTAAGTTTTGTACATAAATGTGTTAAAAATAATAAAAAACCAAAAACTCAGTCATAAAATAATGTAATAAATTTTTATAGGGTAGATGTACCAGTAGTTGACAGTGTACCAGTAATTGACAATTCACGATTTAAAGGCTTTTAATAAAGTAACAAAGCAAGAAAAGGGACTGGGGTTGCCACCTCTTATTAAACAACGTATTAAGCTTCCCAGAAAAACAAAAAACAAGGAACTTTGGTCCCTATTATAGCCGCAAACACATGTCGATTGTTCAATGCCTTATCGAGTCGAAAAAACCTTGTAATGAACCACTACACAAGGGTTTGAGTACTTGAATTTATTTCATGAATGTTATGCAATATTTGTTATTAATTTTACGTGAACCTTTTTGTGTGATCAGTGGACAATACTTCTAGTAGTAACAGAATTTCTGATGACTAATTTTTTAGCTGTTTTAATCCACCGTCAATTACTAGAACCCAGATATGTAGTGTCACTAGTAATTGACATAACCTGTCAGTTATTGATAATTTCTGTGTTTAAAAAAAAAGGACCACAAAATATACTAATGTGGTTTAGAATGTAGGGTAATAATAAGGAAACATGATGGTTTTAAGTGTAACTTCTGAATTTCCAGTATTTAACCTAAATGTGTCAATTATAGGAACTTGACTGTCAATTTCTAGATCACCCACTTTGACATAAATCTTTTACGCCCTATTCGCCGATTCTTTTTGTTGGTCCTGAATCTTGTCACAGAGACGATCAACAGATAGCCCAGGACAAGTTATCTTCCAAGAAAAAAACTACTATTCTGTTTACTATAAGACGTAGCATAGGATGAAATGGATGAATTTTGCAAAGTTGGAGAACAGTTGTCAAAAATCAAGTTTTTCTATGAACAAATTGTTGGCCAAGATCTGATGATACTGCACTACTGGAAAACACCTTTATTTTTTATGGTCTTTGCACTCTACATGGGAATAGACTGATTTTATTTATTATTTCAAAGGGGAAAAAAAGATAAATGATCAGAAGAATCAGACTGAAGAAGATACAATGAAGAATCAGACTGTAATGGCGTCAGTGCGTAGACAAGAGATGTAGTTAACCAACGCGCATGCGCGGAATGCCGACCGTAGCGCTGTGGCGGCGGAATCGCAAAACGGTACTTACTTAAAAAACATGCCTCGTAATTATTCAAATATGGGATATTGATTCATTTTCAAAATTTGAATTCTTAGTAAGGACTGAAACCGATTTTTATTTAATTTTTCATGCTGGGGGTACGGAATGGCTCACCTGTATATTCAGTTTTCTTCATTTTTACATATTTGTAGCAAAAGCATGGGTTAAAAAATAGATAGCAAATCCGAGATTAAAAAGAATAACATAGCAAATATTAAAAAAAAACTTTAATCATAAACGCAAATTTAAAAAAAAAGGCAGTCAGCGTTTAATATTAAAATTTAAAATGAAAAAAATTACGCTCTGCCATACTTTTGCATTTTTATAATTTCATGAATTCCTATTTTAATGAGAGGTACC
>JAHWFO010012366.1:0-28014 GCA_023313115.1 Rhysida immarginata | reverse complement strand
CCTCGCTTTCATATTGAAAGCGACTTATTTATTATTGGCAGTCCTTTCAATTGTCACAGATGAAATTTTATATTTAAAATGTAATTTACAGATTCACCTGTCGTGGCACCGTCATATGACGGGCTTTAATACTAGTAACAAATAATAGTTATTAATTAAAAATAAAGAAATAAGTAATAATAATTAACAAAATAATTAATAAATAAAAAATAAAATAAAAAAAAAAGCTGACGTTTTGAATAGAGACTATCCTTTATCAAAGTAAAAAAGATAATTCTCTAAAGGCAAATAGACAGTGTTGGTGCTATTATTGGCGTCGCTATCGCTATTGTAGCTATTTCATACCGCGCTTATTTCCCAAACATTCAGCGCATAATAAGAAAAAGAAATTGACATTTCCATAAAAATTTGATATATAAAAATACATGTCACTTCAAATGTATCACTGTCGGTTTTGCACCATTATCAAGCCATTTTATGCAATTATTTATCAATCTAGCGATAGTATAGCGAAGATATGCTAGAATTTTGTCGACATAGCGGTAGCGATATTTAGCTAGATTTTCGTTTATATAGCTTTAGCGGTAGTGATAATTAGCTAGATTTTCGTTGATATAGCGGCAGCTTAGCGAACTAGATTTTTTATCTAGCGATGCCAACCCTATTTGAAATAGAATATTAGAGAATTATCCTGAAGTTATGTTTTTCATCTCCATAATGTTTTTTTTTTCTTTTGTGTAAATCTCTGCGTTTAAACCAAAACTTCTATTAGGATATCCATATCTAGTATCACCATAAGTAATTAAATAAAGGGAGTCCGACAAGTGATATGGAAACAAGAATAATTTATTTTCTAACGCGTTTCTAATGTCTTCATCATCGGAGGCTATCCTATTACAAATCTGAAGCTGGTCAACATGCACCTTATACATTGTCATATCACTGAATTATGACCACCTGCTTAGTAATGGGAGTAACCACCCTTCGCCGCTATAACTGCTGCTAGGCGTCGTGGCATGGACGCAAGAAGTGCGCGGTATGTGTCCGATGGTATGGTAGTCAATTCCGCTTGAAGTACTGTCCACAGAGCTTCAAGTTGCTCCCACAGACGTTCGATTGGATTGATGTCTGCCAAATTAGCAGGCCAAGGGAGCACTCGAAAGTTAGTATAGTGTTCTTTGAAGGAGTCGTACGTTGTGGCAGGGTGCATTGTCCTGCTGGAACACACCATCACATTGGGGAATACCGTGAGTATGTACGGGTGCATCTGGTCCGCTATGATTGACAGATAGCCACAGGCATTCAAATTGCCCTCTAGACGAATCAGTGGACCTAACTGCTCCCAACAGAAGATCCCCCACACATGCACACTATCCCCACCAGCCTGTTTCCCGCCCACAATAGATTCCTGCAGTCTCTTTTCATGGCGTTCACGACGCACTCGCCATATCCCTTCAATCTTATGGAGCAAAAACCTTGACTCGTCGGAGAAGGCGACCTGAGCCCTCTTCTGTGTCCAATGGCAGTGCTCACGTGCAAAGTCTAGGTCTCGTTGACGATGATCCATGGTCAACAAGGGGAGCAACTATACGTCGCCTGTTCAGGTCCATCCGTAGCAGGGTGCGTTCAACAATAATGTCAGAAACACGTCTGTTGGCACCACTGTTGAATCTTGTGGTCAGTTGATGGACTGGGCTCCCCTGTCACCTTTTATGAGTCGTCGTAGACGCCGCTCACCCCATTGGTCGATGGCTCGTGACCCTTTGCAATGATGGCGTTGGGACGCGATTTCTGTCCCTGCTGTCCACTCTTTGTACACCTTCACTACAGTGGACCGGGTACAGTTCACAAATCGCGTCATTTCGGAGATGGTGCCACACATGCTGCGATAGCCTATTACCATCCCTTTTTGGATGTCTGTTAAATCCGGACGTTTACCCATCTTGAGTCTCGTGCACCTGCCGTTTGATGCACTAGCTTTAAACCTTTATCAGCTTGTTATGCAAGTTTTGCAATGTGTAATCGTTGTTGGCGAACCATGCGTGTGTCTTGATGGGGTGCTGGTCATAATTCATTGATATGACAGTGTATCATAAAAGAGATGGCGGACCTAGTCGAGCGCTCCTCAACGCATCGACCTATTGGGAGGAGGGTTGGCCAGGTATTCACTTATGCCATCACTTTCAAAGGGGGTTTGGCCGTTAAGAAGGAGGACATCGTTCCTGTGGTGGTGTCTTCTAATCTCCATTTCTCCTTTAAGCAGAATTCTTTCTTTATCACACCCTTTCCACAGTATTTCCATGCATTCCTCTATGCATAACATGCGATGTCGAGCCCTTATGAGATGGTCTGCGTAGGCCGACTTCCCATCTCAGTTCCTTCAGGCCCAGTGGTGTTCCTTGAATCTCTCCCTGAACGACTTGGCCTGGACACCGGAGCCTGTATACACCCGCCCATTGGAAAACATCCGCGTCGTCATCCTTCAGGATAGGGTTAAGGATCCGCTTAGTGTTTTTGGACTGTGGAACGACACGCATATGTTCTGTTAATGGTTGGTTGGTTGGTTTTATTAGAATTTTTGCCGTCGACTGCTAAGGTCATTTAGCGCCTTTTACACAAGTTATATCTATACTCTGTTTATGGAAAGATCTCGAGTCACGGTATATAATTGGGCCAGTAAACGTGAAGGTAACGAAGTCTTTAGGTCTCAGGCTCTTGTCAATTACTCTATGCATGACATTTGATGTCCTGCCCTTATGAGGTGGTCCGCGTAGGCCACGTTCATATCTGATTACTTCCTGGAGTGTGGATTTGGTAACTCCCCTTTGGAACTGGTTGACATTATCGAGTTCGACGACGGTACACATCTCATACTTACGCGATTTTTCATCGATGGAGTACGTTATCCCTTGCGAAACCCTAACCGTATCGCAGCGTTCACATGCGTCTTCGAATGCATGGATTCAAAAGGAATGATGTTGGCCGTCGTCGAATTCTTTCTATATAAAATGAAGGTCAATCCATCTACCCTTCTTTCCACACTGATATCAAGGTAATTGATCCCGTTATTTCTTCTAGTTCCATTGATTATTGTAACTTGTGATCCATAGCATTGAACTTCCTCAGTAACGAATCTTCTGAACATATTCTCGTACCCAGTATGACAAACGTGTCGTCCACGTGTCTCCTGTATAGTGATGTTGCGCCTTCTTTGATCATCTGGTCAATCCATCGTACTTTCATGTTCTGTGGAAAAATCTCAGAGATGATGGAGCTCGCTGGGGATCCCATGGCTACGCCGTCCAGTATTATGTAGAAACGTCCATTAAATTCGACAAAAATTCAGCGAATGCGGTAGTCGCAAAAAGTCAACTAGGTCCTTGCGTGTGCTCGGATCCGTTCAGTTATGCTTGAGTATGGCTTCAATAAGATCATTGATCTCGCTACAAGGCACATTGGTGTATAAATTGACAGTGTTCTGAGAGACCATTCTCTCGTGTTCTTTCCATTTCAGCTCTTTCAGGTCATTCATTATGCTAATAGAGTCCTTAACGATATACTTCTTATTCAAAGGATAGTTGTATTCTGTCCAGGTGGTTACCTGTTTCGCAATACTGTATAAGGAGGCGCTAAAATCTGAGAAGGAAAGCTTTACATGGAATGCTGTTAATCTCAAAATTTGCAGCACGGTACTTCCCAAATCAATCTCACCCGTGAAAAGAGAGCTATCTATTATCATTAGATATCACGGGAAAACAATTAAGGAAGTTCTAGGCGGGATAAAAAATCACATTATTCTAGATAAGATTACTGTACACACAGCTCACTCTAATACTATCAAGGGCAAATGCCACGACAAGGAAACACACAAAACCCTCGTGTCAGGAATCAAGAAGAATGATGTGCTTAAAATTCAGCACCATCAAGTTAATTTGGAGAAAATATTGAAATACGTCGTTCCCAACGGAGAGAAAACCTATGGTTATTGCGACAAAAAAAAAATCATGACCTTGATAATTTTAGCGACGATCTTAGATACGCTAACTACTTTCCGGTTACGGCAATCTCTTTGTATATAAGGAAGAATGTTTGTTTGGGGGTATGTTCATTCCGGCCTTGATGAAATTTTGCGTACTTGACCTTCAAACCATGAGGAAGGTTAATGTCTATCTCATATTCCGAAAAGTAATAATTATCGATAAAAATCGATATTAATAATGATAGTAGGGCATATTAATAAGAAATATCTCCAACAATGCAAACCATAGTTATCAACAATGGTTTCAATACGCAATTCACAACCACTCTGCACGGACCAACAATGTATATCTCATGACCAACAATGCAAAGCAAAGTTCGGGCAATATAGATAAGATTCAATTTGTAGCAATGCATAGAATTTCTTTTATTCAGGCTTTTCTTAGTACTTAACAATTTCTTGAAAATCTTTAAAAATGATCAGTAACTGGAGCTAATGGAGAGTTAGCAGACTATTGAGAAAGAGTGGAAAGACGACAGAGGAAGCAGTCCTTTAGCTCCGTGCTGTATTGAGCAAATGGTAAGTATGTCAAGAGAAGAATCGGCGACCGCTACACTACACAAAGTGATGAATGGCCAAGTTTTGCTTCAAGACATCGAGAGCAGAGTGGGAATTGCAATAACATCAAAGGGAACATCTAAAGTAAGATTACGTGACTAAAAAATTATTTAGGCTTGCAGTGGCATACGTGGAGAGGTCCATCCATTGTGAGCATTTAAAAAAATTCTTTTCGAATTTTCATTATGAATTTTTACTGTATTACTTCTTAGCGTTTTCATGCGTTTATTTTTAAGATATTGCAAAATTTAATAAAAAAACAAACAAACAGATCCAAACATTTCACCTAGCTTATTTGGTAGCACAGCAGATCCAAACATTTCATAAAAATACATTTTGACTATATTCCGTGTGAATATGAATATTTTGGTAATTGAGATGCTGATAATGCGATGATTGAACGATCGTTTTCAAGAATTGTTAATAACTAGCTGTGCCCGCGACTACGTACACGTGGAATTTATTTTTGACTTATTATAAAGCTTGTTTGTAAACAATGTTTGAAGTAGTATGATTGGGTACATGAATAAATAACTTATATTAATTAAAAAATTATATAATAAATAAACTTGTTTGCTTCATTAACACGGGAGAGAGCAACAAAGCAAACTAACTCTAAGATCCACGCCGGCAACACGCAGTGTTTGGCCTTGTGTTTTGTTAACTATAATGGCATAACATAAGCTCACCGGGAAGTGTACACGTTTAAAGCGTAATGGGAAATTGCTAGGAATAAGCGGGATTCTGGATTTAAAAATTCGCTCGCTTGGGCCACTTCCCGTCTAAATATCCGCTTCTATGATGTAACGTTGGAGAGAAGTAACTTTAAGGTTATTTCATAATCTGCCGTTACCGTTTGCGCTGTGCTCCAACGAAAGCCGTTCCGTTTGCTGAGATGATTCATAGTTGTGCTTTGTCGTTATACCGATGGCTGTCGAGCCGCCGTCCGCTGTCGCGCTGGGATAGAACGGCCAACGCACAACGGCCCACCAATCAAAACTTGAAGTTCTCTTCTTTGAAAAACAAAAATGGAGGAAAGCAAGTTAATCGAAGCGATTCAAAAGTATCCCTGCTTGTATGATACGAGAATGAAAGAATACAAATATCAAAAATTAAAGGAAAAGATTAAATATTCTCTTCTTTGAAAAATGGATCGTATATATATATATAAATCTATTGGAATGATGCTTATTTCTTCGATACAGAGCATGCGCAATATTCCCGTTGACCGTTATACCGCTGTGACTATGAATGCTATAGCGCTGTAACCAGAACGCTAACGGCAAAGTTTTGAACTTGACGGAACGGCAGGCGGCCGACGCGAAACGGTGTTTTTAGACTATGAACCAACCTTTAAGCCTCGTACCATTATACAATTTCGGTGGGCTTAAATTCCGCTACAGAATAAAAGGGACGCCGTTTTTCAAATTAATTTTGTGTGATGGAGGGCTAGGTGCGCTAAGAGAGTTTACAAATTAGCCTTGATAATTGGTAGAGTCATCTTGGTCCATAACTCTGTTAAGAGTGACATGCTCTACATCTTCTCCCTCAACATGAGTAAACATGTCCGTGTTGATTCTTGCAGCTTGATCGTTTCGAAGTGTCAATATAGCCCTTTCACAATGCGAAGAGTTTTCAGAGTTGTTGTTTACCTTTCATCACGATAAACGGAAGAAATGAGGTCTTGACCTGAAAGTATTGTTCGGCACAAATTACTAGGCAAAACGATTTGACCATTTTCTTCCTGATATGTGTCCTCACCAATTTTTAACAATAAATCAGAAAACTCCTGTGCGTTTGTATTGTCCCCTATTCGCGCCCGCATGTCCACTATTAAGTGCATCCGCGTAATGTGTCTCCACAGACATGAGCTCTTCAAGCATGTTCTTATTTTATCTGCCCTTTTTCCCCATGAGGCAACTGGTAATGTCTGCCTAAAATCACCACAAAAAGATTGTTTCACCACCCATGGGTTGATCATTTTGTCGAATATCTGTGATGGTTCTATTAACCGCCTCTACTGCTTTTCGATTAGGCATGGTGCACTTGTCCTATATTATTAAGCAGCTATCGCGTAGAACCAAAGCCACAGATTAACGATACACAGATGGGACAATTGAAGGCAATCCTATGGAGCAAATGGAATCAGGTCACGTGATTGCGACTCATGCTCCAACTGGCGTTATAGTGGGGCCACGCCAGCAGCTCTATAGTTCTCTGAACGTAAACAACGTTGTTGTTGAGCGACGTTCGTGAAAAATATTAAGCTTTATATTTTTTTAAGCTTTAAAGGAAAGAAACTGTTACTGGATTAACCTTGAAGTTTCAAACATTTCAAACAAAAAGGTTTACAAGTCGACAAAATACATTAAATGAATCATTTTTTAATAAACATCTATGTTACTTTGCAGATCAAGTTTAATAGCTTGTAAATAGAGATTGAGTTTTTAATAGTTAATCTGTGCTTGTAATATACCTAGAAAATTTTTATTTGAAGAAGAGTAGCTGACTCCATTGCTGAAATTCAGATATTTTTATTAGATCAATTTAAAAAAATAGTGTTTTTTTTTTCCAGAATTTTCAATATACAAAGAGAAGAAATTTGCTGAGTAAAATAAAAACGAATATAAATGTAATAAAAACATAAAAATGTAAAGAAAACAAATATTTAGTGACATGTTCATGTTCATACATGTGCTAGTTTTTCATTTTTTTCCTCCTTGGTTTTTTTTAATTTTAAATTTATTTTCAGTAAACCATTTTACAGTTGAGAAAATTTTGATTTCAGCAAATATGTTTAGACCCAAAGTCAATTTCTCAGGATAACCTTTAAATCAATCAAACGAATTGCAATGAATATAATAATCATTTAATCTCTGTTTTATGTTAAATCTGTTTTAATTTCTGTTGAATGATGATTTAGCAATGAAAAATTTTTTAATTGAACCACCTGAAGCTAATAAAAACTCTGATGAAGATTCGTCAAATGTAGACGAGGGTGGGTTAGTTCATAACTTCAATGGTCGGCAATTGCGAACTAAAGCAGAAGTAATTGTGTCAAATAAATAATCAACGAAGAATTTGGCGGTTATTCATGTCAAATAAGATAAAACAGGGATATATCATAAAAAAGAACAAAAAAAGCAAAATTATTCTTGGAAAAAAAAAAAGAATCTTCCAGACTCTCTGTATTTTGCCAGCATCTGATTATTCCAATTAAGAATGTGTTACTCTCATCCAAATATTTAAAAAATTTTTAAGTCAAGAAATTATAATTCTAAATATAGAAGAATCATCAACATATACTATGCAGAAAGAAGGTATGAATCAGATTTAGTTCAGAAGAATTATATATATATTTTGCCAAACTGTATTTATACGGTTATAATTTAGTTTAATTTAGTTGTAATTTATAAACGTTCGGAATTATCTTCTGATCTGAGAAACGAATTAGGAGTAAATGCTATGAGAGGTTATAGCTTTTCAGATATTTGCAAATGTATATACTTATTGAAGACACAAGAATAGATCAGTCTGACAAAAGTCATTTGATAATTAAATCATATTGCAAACAGCCGGAAATATGCCTTCAAGATCTGGAAGTCCTTCAGTTTCAAAGTTTAGCATTATCTCAGCTAGAATATGTGTTGATATACGTTTAGATGGTAAAACTTATTTTGTGTCATCAAGGAATAGAAAGCGACTCCCATAGCTGCTCCACAATGGTAATAGTAATATAGGACTTTTGCATTGACTGTTTTGATCCATTTCATGCAAAATGGTATTTATCTTTATTTACATTATTTTTTATTAGTAATAAATGTAGTATGTTACTATATGTTCAAAATACTCGTCAAAATTTAAAGGAAAGCAATTTTTTAAATATATTTTGCCATTATTTCGTCAATGGTCGGGTCGCAACATTTTGCTCTCAAAAGCGAAGTTATAGTGATTAATTAATAAACAATCGATATATATATTTTTATAATGATGATGGTTTTCTTCATTTATTTAGACATAACTGAACATGGATACATATGTTTTAAGTAAATTAAAAAAAGAACATTTTAGGCGTCAAAGGTTTAATGTTGAACATGTGTAGAAAATTGAATAGATATCAAACAGTACTATGGCTTTAAATTACAACTTATAATTTGGCGCTTTAAATTTTCGCTTTTTTTACGTTTACAGCAAAAAATTAATTCTTCACAAAATCAATGAATTTATTTCTGAAACTTACTTTAAATAGATCAAAATATCTTCCAAACGAATAAAAAAAATCATTATAAGGATAAAATATTAACAAAACTGTCCTTTTAAAATTTTTTCTTCGATAAAATAGAAGAAGTCCAGGAAAAATATTTAAGAGCCCAATTCAAGGCGTTTTGCATTAACCTGCTATGGTATTTAAGTCTGCGGCCCCATTGTACCGCTATAGCGCTGCAATCGTTTTAATGAGTCATCCTGTTTCCCTTTGTTTAGCATTGATTGTCCTATCAGTGTATCGTTAATGCACTTTCGGCAATTTTACAGACTTGGGCTCACTAGGCGGGGCTTAACCTATGCCAAGACCTATAAATTTAATAAAGTCTCGTTTGTCGAGGTTCCCGATAGGAAAGTGGTTAACGGTTTTGACTATCGTCTGCGTAGCTAGGTTCGATTCCCCTTACGTTGACTTTTTTTTCAAAAATTATTTTATATGTTTCTTCAATATTAAATAATACCAGGGATGAATGAAGGGGGGGGGTATAAATGTCCCGCCACCTTCATATGTTCTTGATAATAATGAGAATAAATAAGCAGTAAATGCAAGATGTAAAAAGTAAAAATGAAAATATACAAAAAAATAGGTTAATAAATAAAATAACAAACATATGTAAGATTACGTAAAAAAAATTTATAATTAAAAAACATAATGAATTTTTTCTTTATTCTGGATACTTGGTTGCATTTAAAAAATCTTATTGGTCTCTGTTTCTTCATTTCCTCCAACTTACTTTGTTAGTTTTCACACGGATTTTGATTTTGTTTGCATTTTAATATCTTGTTCAAGTTTTTTTCTCTTATTTTACAATTTCAAATACATTCGAATTTTGTGCTCTCTGTAAATATGTTTGTTCTATAATGTTTTCTAACTGTTTTTTTTCATATTTGTATATGTACGTCCAATGGTGTAAAGTAACTTGAGATAACTAGTAGTCTCCCGACTCATTAGTTTTCATAATGTGTATTAATCCCCATTTTTTGCAAGTTTCAAGTTTTTCTTTTATTCGTCCAAGAAAATAAATTTTTTCAAGTTTCTGCCAAGTAACCCATCATGGAGAGTGCCAATGCTTTTTCTAATGGAGAGTGCCAATGCTTTTTCTAATGGAGAGTGCCAATGCTTTTTCTTAAGTAATTGAGATATTTTCTTCTAATTACACTAGTCAACACACATTTTGTGACTAAGACCACACAAAATGTTCTTAGTAGTAATTTGTAGGTAGAATCCGAATCTGCTTTTAGATTTTTTCTATCACGTCAAGTTTCCAAGTTATGCACATCGAGACTTCTATGTTAAAGTAATGGGAGCGAAGAGAAGCGGCTACATTGTTAAAGTATCCATATTTTGGGGCCGCAAACACTGAATGATTTAAAAATGTTTCATTGTAAAACAAGAAAGCTGTGAGTGCTAAAGAAATTTAAAAATTATATTCGTAATCAGCAGATAAAATACTATCAAAAATCACCCACTTTCATTTTGTCACAAGAAAAATCTTAAATTTTGTTGGCCAGTGTTATTTGATTTTATGCATGCTAATCTGTAATTTATTCTACTGTAATGACAAATATAGTAAATATAAAAATTATTTTTATTAAAATCGTTAAAATCGCAAGGTCACTTATAAAATATATCAAGTACATTAAAAAACGATGCTAATCTGTACCAGTATTCAAGAAATACTACGTAGTGGAATTAGAGCTCTCAAATGCCCGAACTTTCTTGATCCCACTTGTTAGACCGTTTTTTTCTTTTGTGTTTCAGAAGACTTTATTTTTCCAAATAATGATAATTTAAAATCTAATAAAACCCAATTAACCTTCTTCCCGATGACGGGGTACCCGGGTGCCATTTTCGTTTTTAACATAAAAATTCTCTATCATACATTCGTATTTTTCCCGTGGTATTTTTTGACATCTCTAAGTTGGTAATCCTATGCAGTTTTATGAAAAAATAATTTTAAAAAAAGTTTGTGTAATTTCAAAAAATATTTTGAAAGTCTTTTACACTGTACATCCATGATAAGGGCACCCGGGTACCCCTACAACTATTACTCAAGAAAACGATATAAAAAACGATATAAAAATGATAAATCACACTTTAAACGAATTTTAATTACAAAAACGATTCTAAGATAATTACAATATCAATCAGTAAAAACATCATATCCAAAGCTTACACATTTGCAGAACAAGCATAACATTTTGTGATTGTTTTGGTATGCTCATCACAAACTGGGCGATGACAATTGGAACAAGATTTTCTTGTTTTTCTACGTTTTTTGGTGGATTTGCAAACATAACAACTTCCAGTCGACCTGAGGAATCTCTGCGTTGTTCTTCGTCACCTGCAGAAATGCAACTTGCAATAGGCCCTCCCAGCATGCATTCTATTCCTGATTTCGTGTTGAAGTGCTGACAAGCTCGTGGGTTTCTGGACCGAGTTTCAATCGCTGGCATTGCCAGTTGTTTACCTAAATCTTTCAAAAACGCACGCCGGCTGTCATTTTTTTTGCTTGGATTCTAACGGAGTGTTTTCCTTGTAAATGATATAAGCCTCTAGGCAAGCTAAATCAATCATATTGTAAAACATTGCAACAGGCCACCTTCTAGTCTTCCTCTTGGAAGTGTAGTGCGATACCATTTTATCCATATTGTCAACACCACCTTTACCCCGGTTGTAATACAGAATGGTTTCGGGCTTTTTATTGGTCCACTTACATCTTTTGTGTAATGCATGGTTGACAACAATATGACTGATTTGTTAGCTTTTGGCACATACGACACCATTGTAACTTTGTCATTGCTAAATCCAAAAAGAGAAGACAGTGGTTCTCTCGATTTGTTGGCGAGCATTTGTGATGGTATGTAAGGCTTATTTTTTTTCAATGTCCCAACCATTGACAAACCCCATGAAAGTAGGAATCGTGCCAGAGGAAGCGTTGTAAAAAAGTTATCCATCACAACATTCCGACCACTTTTCTTGAATTGGCAGCACATGTCTTTTACTAGTCTTTCGCCCTGATTTTTTTCACGACCTTCAGCTGATTTCCCGGTGTATATTTGCCCAGTGAGTGGATAAGAATTTGCAGCATCACACACCCACCATATTTTGATACCGTATTTTGCCGGTTTTGACTGCATGTACTGGGTAAATCTTGTTCTACCCCTAAATGGAAATAGCTGTTCATCGACAGTAAGGCATTCGGAAGGCAGATAATGAGCTCTGAGATTCATATTCATCAAGAGCCATATCTCTGAAATTGCTGCTGCTTTGTCATTACTCAACCTATCTTGCCTTGTTGTAACATTATCAAAACGAAGAAACCTAGTTATTTCCCAAAATCTATTCACTGACATAGATGCACGATATAACGGATTAGCATCACTCTTCCACTGTTCCCTGATGCCTTCTGAGCAAGAATGGTGAACCCCTGCTATAATGAGAATCCCAAGATAACTATCGAATTCTTCGTCTTTCAACTCCTTCCAAACTTTGGGAGGGCTGTTTGGATTTTCTGCATTCCACTGAGAATATACAGATTTGGCTTTCTTGTTTGTTTCCCTGATTATGATATTGCACATAATGTTATCAAAAATGCATTGAAGGTTTCAAGAACTGAAAGGGATTGATTTTTTTTACAGGTCCTGATTTTTGGCGTAAATGTTTTGCTGTGGTGTTTGAGTACTGTCAGGACTTGTTAGATTCCATGCAGTTCCATCTTTGCCATACAGCATCTGCTGATCGGGAACATTTTCTTCATTCTCGACTTCACTGGAACTTTCAGAACAGTCATCTACTTCTATTTGGGCATTATGATCAGCATTGACGTCTTCTATATCAGATTCTTCATCTTGAAGAGCTTGATTGTGTTTTGGTGGAACGCTGAGATCATCAGGAATGTTGAGCAATACAACTCAATATCACTTTCTGAATCATCAATGAAATTATCCAGATATGATTGTTGTTGCTCAAAACTCATTCTACAACAAGATGAATTAGGCATTATAGTAAGTGCATATTAGTCAAAACTCATTGAAGAATCTTACCGACTGAATTCTTCCAATGAGAATACTTGATCGCGTTTTGCCATTTTTATGTTGGTCTTGTGCAAGTATAAAACTAGCAAGTTCAATTATAGAAAGCGTCCAGTGAATACCAGAAAATAAAACTAACACAAAAATTAAAACTGAAAATTTTCAGAAAAACAAAACTGAAAGTTTTCAGAGAAAATAAAACTGAAAGTTTTTACTAAAATAAAAAAATTATGATTTTTGTTATTGATTTCATATTGATATCAATAACAACACATGTAGGTAATTTATAAAAAATAATGTATGTTCATAATTCCCATGTAAATCAGTGATGAAGGACTTGGGTACCCGGGTACCTCGTCATTGATTTACTTAAAATTTCTCACCCATGGGGAAGAAGGTTAACCTGTCTCTTCAATTACCATGTATTTAACTTGAGCTGCTATAAGAATTTTCTGATTGCGCCATCTCCTATCAATTATGTTAACTTAGACCAAAATTAGAACCAAAATATATTAGGATGAATTGAGATGTAATATCAAATTGTATTTTTGTATTTAAGAAACATATTAGTGTTTTTTTCCGACTAAGATTCTCTGAAAGCTTTTATTTTCCTAGTGACCAGTTATTAGGCAACTGTTTTTAACGTCTGAATTATTTAAGGTATTTCTGTGAAAATGACACGTCATAGGTGAAGCCCCGCCCACAGAGCCCAAGTCTGTAGAGTTGCCGAATGTGCATCGATAATCTGTGCCAAAGCCTCCTAGATAACAAAACCCGGACACTAAGAGCTGATGACGTCACAAAGGAGGGCAGCGAGTAAATAATACAAGGAGGAAAAAAGAGCTCGTTAGCAAATTAAAGGAAAACGTCGATAAACATTTTTGAGTTTTTCTGTTGTTTTAACAATATCGTAGGTCTTTTGTATTGTCTTTAAAAATATTATAAGCTTTTAGTAATATTTAAATTATTACATTTAATAAATAAATGTTTGATTTGTAGTTGTTTTCAATTCTAGTTCAAGCATTAAGCGGTACAAATGTAGCAGATAAATGGTTTGCCTGTGAGAGCATCCTGATCTAGAATTTACTGCTTGAAATGTTTGAAAAACTATAAAGGATATAGGCTAAATCCAAATTTGGCTTATTACTATTTATGTGTGACAATTGTTTTATTTATAAATGTTAGTAGTATGCAAATAGCAGATAAATTATTAAACATTATTTATAGTTAGGCCTACTTCACTGGAACTAATGCTTTGATGTGTATTCGGTTTTTATTTAACTACAATAAGATTTAAGTGAATATATTGCAATTTCTTTTATCCTGGATTGCTAAAATGTTATTCGAATTTTTAGAATGAACAATTCATTTAATGCCTACAAAATTGTCGTCGGAACAAATGGAAGGCCATAGCTAAATTGCCTAAACCAAAATCACTTCTACTCCAAGTCTGGCAAAATCGAGCGGGGGGTATAGGAGAGTTTGGCACCCTGCCTGTTTTGACCACTAGGGCGGCGCTCAAAACTGCCGGTGGAAGAAGAAACACATGGTCGTACGTATTATGCTATGGAGCTGAGGCTACTTAGTAACAGAAACAATTATTTTTAAAATTTTACAAACAACCTGGATTGCTGAAAGTTCTAACAAGTAATGGTTAAATATTGCTTTGTGCCAGGATGCACTTCTGGTTACCGAAAAAAAGGCGAAAGGATCCAAAAACGATCAATGTTTAAACCGCCGAATCCTCACATGCACGATGTGTGGCAAAGAAAAATTTCAAGGAGTGACAGAGCCTTAACAAATCAAGATGTTGTATGTGATCTTCATTTTCAGGTAAGATGATTGATTTGACTTATATCCAGATTCTTAAAGTAATCATTTAAATTAATTAAAACGAAATTTACTTGAATTGATTATTTTTGATATATGGGGTGATACTGATGATAGCATGTAAATAAATTAATTTTATTTATTAAAATGGATTTTAAATAATTTTTTTGAATAAATTATCAAATAAAATATATTAAAAATAAACAATTAAGATCTTTTAATTCAATAAAAGGTAAATTGGACTTAATATGAAACTAATCGATTCCCTTAAATAATTCTAAATAGAATGAATTGAAACAATGCTTTAAGGCAAAAATTATTTGTGTCATAAAGCATTGTTTCAATTTATTCTAGCCGGCCAGGTGGCCGAGAGGGCTAGGGCGTAGGCTTTCTAGCACTCGAGTCCGCCTGGTCGTGGGTTCGAATCCCGCTGTGGGCATGGATGTTTGTGTTTGTCCCGGGCTGCGTACTGTTATATCTTGTGTAAAAGGCGCAAAATGACCTTAGTAGTCGATGCCAAAATTTCTAATAAACCAACCAACCAATCAATTCATTCTATTGTATTTATACACAGATTTACTTTATATTGTTTATTAATTCTCTTTATTTTCTAATTTTTAAGGACCACTTCATTCAAAGATTTTTCATCCACAAAGCGGATGGTAAGGAAATAAAGATCCCAAGAGACGTACCCAAATTGACTCCTGATGCTGTTCCAACTATCTTCCCAAATCAACCCAAATATAGAACAAGATTGATTAATCCTCGATGCCCTCCAAAGAGAAGAAACACATCATCGTCTACTAGTGTAAGTTTTGTCTTTAAAGAGCTATGGCATATGATATTTCCTATTAATTATATATTAATCTTGTTACTACTCTTAGACTCAAGTAACTAGTCAAAGTAACGAAGCCAATGAACTCATAGATAGCGTCAATCTTTCTGGAACTAGTGGAATTAATGAAGATACACCTACAGATAATGTTACGTGGGAATGGCTATGTGATTTTCAAATATCCAATGATGCTATAAGAACAATAAGCAACAATTTTGCTGTATCTTTTACTTTTTTGTCAGAATTAAGTGAATCTTTTACACAAACAATGAGACAACTTGTATTCAAAAGATCAGATGAAAATGAACAATCTTTTGAACTAATGATAGTTATATGAGGTGTTATCATAAATTGTCCATTTTTAAGGGATTATAGTTTGAATATAATAACTCAACATGATGTTACGGCATTATTAAAAAAAGTAAGAGAGTCTGAACTTTGCAATGGAATAAAAATTGAAGATATTATGGCTTCTTCTTCAATAAAAGCACAAATTCTGAAGAAAATGAACATTATTGGAGAATTTGCTTACAGTAAAAGTTGTGCAGGATTGTTTAACTTAATTTGCCCTAGTTGCAAAAACTTACTAACTATTATTAAGAAAATATATGCAACAGAAACACACAAAAAAATCAATAGAAGGTCCAAGAAGACAAACAGGAGTTTACGACGTTATATTTCATCTATTGCAAAATTAAAATGTGAAGCAAAGAATCTGAAAAAAGAAACTGCAAAAAAATCTGACTTGGTTTTAGAAGAGGCCATCAGTAAACTTCCTGAGAAACAACAAGAAGCTGTCCGACATTGCTTTAAAATGAGCAAACAAAAAGGACTTAAATACACAAAAGAATGGATACTCGAATGTCTTCTAATGAGAATAAAAAGTCCAGCCTTGTATAAACATTTACATGACCACAGTATCCTTGTCCTACCCTCTTTTCGTACATTACGTAATTATATATCAGGTATTGATGCAGAATGTGGCATCTCTAAAGGAATTATAAGCACAATGAAATTGAAATTATCACATTTTCCATCCAATGCCAAAGAACGTCATGGAACAATTACTATTGATGAGATGACTCTAGCAGAACATGTTGACTTTAATAAATCAAAACAAAAAATAGAAGGGCTTGTTGATCTTGGCGATTTTAATAAGCCTGGAGAGTGTCGCCAAGCTGACCATGGGTTGGTATTTTATTTCAGGCCATTCATTGGAACCTGGGGTCAGGCTGTAGGATTTTACACTTCTCGTGGGGCAGCACCTGGTAAAGTGTTGGCAAAACTTCTACTCCAAGTTATATACAAGCTTGAAGAAACTGGGATTTTTGTTGACGTTGTTACTTCTGATGGAGCAACAACAAATTCATTAATGTGGAAAGACTTTGGAATTGGAGATACTCCTGAAGGCCTGAAGAATAAGATTACTCACCCCTGTGATGAATCCAGATTTTTGTTTTTCATGTCGGATGTTCCACATTTGTTCAAATGTGTCAGAAACAGGTTATTACAAGGGAAAATATTCAAAGTGAGTTTTATTTATGAAAATAAAATACAAATTTTTAGATGCAAATGGTAATCTTTAATGATATATTTTCAAAATGTTTAGACTCCAGATGGTGATGTTCTTTTTGAACATTTACGGCTATTACTGAAATATAATAATGATTGCCAAACATTTGGGTTGCATGTCAACGAACAAATTACTGAAAGGCATATTTTCCCCAACAATTTTGAAAAGATGAGCGTCTCTCTTATGACACAGATAAAGTAATCAATAAATAGCATATTTGTAATCATTTGTTGTAATACATAATTTAATTCTTTTCTACAGCTATTTAGTGTGAAGACTGCAACTGCTCTTCGCTTTTTTTAAAAACAGAGCAGGATTAGAAAATTGTGAATCAACAGCCATCTTTATTCAAAAAATGGCTAGCCTTTATGCCATTTTAAATAATAAAGATATATCCAAAGGTTTGAAAATTGATTCTCCAGACCTGCAAGTAAGTTTTGTTTATGGACATCAATTTTTCTATCATAATCATATTATTAAATTAATATTTAATTTATATCCTTATTAAATTAATCTTTAATTTATATCCTTTAGGTCATTTGTGATTTCCAGCAGTATTTGAATCAATGGCAATCATCAACATCATCAGTCTTTTTTATTAGTGAACAAACTGCTACACGAATGAAAGTAACTTTGCAATCTACAATAGATATCTTGCATTATTGTTCTGAGTCACTTGAAATGTCATATATTCTCACTGCAAAATTCACTCAAGATATCTTAGAGGTATGTATGTAATAATTAAGGAAATGAATAATCAAATTCTAACTATAAAAGCTTTTATATATATGATTTAGTTATTTAAACATTATATTCGATTTGCTATTCAGAAGGTTGGAAGTCGACCACTGCACCAAAAACAATCTGTTTAGCTACATAACCTCAGTGAGTTGCATTCATTGTGTTTTGCTCTTATAATGAATTTGTTAGTACTTATTTACAAAATGCTTAATTACTTACATTATGCAATTATAATAATTATCCTTATTTTACAGCATTTTTTCGGACTTATAAGGCAAGGGTTAGGAGCCAATAATCACCCAACACCAAGAGAATTTATTTTCATGTCACGACTTTTGTCTGTATACAATCTTGCAAGACCCCCAAGAACTGGAAATTGTCCTATAGATACAGCAAATGTTGTAATATCAAATCTTAGCAGCATTTCAAAAAAAGGAGGATCAGAAATAAACCAGATAGATGAACAATTAGAAGAATGGATTTCAAATAGTACAATTCAAGCATCAAACCAAAGTTGTGAGCTCCATCAAACATCTGACCATGATTACAGTGAGGATGGTCAAGTCCAATCAATAATTCATTATCTTGCAGGATTTATTATAAGAAAATTATTAAAAAAATATCCATGTGAAGACTGTAAAAAGTTTTGGATTGGGACAAGACCAGCAGATGTAGACGATACTTCACTTATTGAACTTAGAAATGAAGGCAATTTAATATGGCCTTCAGAAATACTTTTTTCCCTAATTATGAAACTAGAAGTTTGTATTCAAAAAGTTTTGATGAATAGCCCACTAAATGCTCACTCATCATGGGAGATTTTTAATGAAATTATTTTGTCATGTCCTAAACAGGCTGTTGCATGTATTACACACAACAATACAGTTTTAAAATTTATTGCAACTTTTTTTGTGACAATTAGATTGCACTTTCTTTGTAGAGATATTAATAAATCGAGCAAATCAAAACAGAAAACATTTAAACATGCAAAACTGTCAAAATTATAATTTTGCAAATAAAATTGATTAATAGAGCAATTGTGTTGTTCACTTTGTATGATTTATTTATTTATTTATTTATTTATTTATTTATTTATTTGAAATTTTGCAAGCAGCATGCTAGTAAAAGCCAAAAACAGCTTAAAAATAAGAATAAAAGAATACAATAAATAAGGAAAATGATCATAAATTTAGTGTAAAATTTCAATAACATTTTTTTTTACATAATGATTAAAATTTGAATAAATTAGAAGCAATAAAAATTTTCAAGAATATATTAATAAAAAGTATAAACATAATAACATTAAACAATAAAATAAGGAGGTGAGATTGTAAAGATTATGAATACAATATTTTCAATACCTGTTTGTTATAACTCAAATTATGAGTTATGAGAACTCAAAAATTCATAATGAAGGGTTATAATTAAAAAAGTTTTGTTATAACTCAATTTTTGAGATCAGATATGATGTTAAAAAATTTAAACATTCTACTAAATTTTTTTTCTTGAAATCGATCCTAGAATTTAATTTTTACATTTAAATTAAGAATAAAAAAATTTGGAAGAATAGATTATTTAATTTAAAAAGGTAACAAAGATCAGGTAAAATTCGTCTGTTAATTAATTTTTCACATTTAAAAACATTTCGTCTGTATTTAATTTTTCTAAATACAATTGCATTTTAAGATAAATATAAAAAAAAGGAAATTTTATAATAAAGTTAGAGAAAAATAAAATTTAAATTGTTTTTGTTTTTTAATATTATTCTGGAAAAATTAACTATCGTCTATGCTTTAATCTCCCTCCCACTGACTGGAGCGCCAGCGGTGGCGAAGTCATTAAAGGTGCCAAACTCTAAGCATTAGCTGCCAGACTTGGAGTAAAAGTGATTTTGCCTAAACTTTTTGAGATAATCTTTACTTCGTGCATTTAAAAAGGAAACGCCTAAAACGCTTTACGTAGAGCCTTTTACAAAAATTTACAAAAAAAAAAAAAGAATCCAAATTTCATATCAAACGCTGTTGAATCCAAATTTCATATCAAATGAATAAATTTTTAAAATTATTGTATATAATTAATTTAATAATTGTATATATGATGCCTTTTAAATTCGTAAATTTTATTTATAAAAGCGCTTTAAAAAATACCAAATCTGGCAACACTGGTCCATATCTACTATTTCCGGTTCAAAATGGCGGCCATTTAACAGTATCTTTTAAGTGCTCTCTGGAAAATTGACTTACAACTTGGGATTTAATCAGAAATCTTACATTATCTGGTTGTTTTATTGTGTATAGGCACTCTCTGTATCTTTTCGTGACGCAAGGAGTTCTTCTCTGGTGCCTTTTTCTTTATTTTACACCTTTTGTTTTTGCTCCGCGATGCCCGAGCTCGCCCGGGCGCTAATCATTGCCTGGTCTTGGGTTAGGCCTACTTCGCTTCGGCACTTTCTGTGGTCCGTAACGGCCTAGCCATACATCCAACGCTTCTGTAACCTGTTTGAATCGATTCAACAGCCTTTTTAGTTCAGGTCAGTGTGTTTTCTTTGATTCTAGCTGCTTCTTTTTTAGTTTTTCTCACCCTTTCCACCTTTCCCATGTCTGTGTTTTTCGGCACCAGCACGAGGTCGTCCTTCTCGGGCTCGCCGTTTTTCCCACTATTGCTCTACTTCAATTCCGATGACAGATTAAGTTTCTTTGGAATTTTTGCTATCGAATTGTGGTATTCTATGTGCTTTTTTCGATTTTTTGGGGGGTATTTACCTTATCGCCGACCTTGGGCTTTTCTCTGTGAACGATGGCCCCACGTGGCGTTCGTTCGCCGGCTTGATATTTTTGTTTTAAGTGAGATATCATAATTCTGATAACAGATTCTGATTCCTCGACATTTTCGCTATCAAATTGAGGTATTACTTTTAATATTTCGTTGATTTTGATTTTCTAAAGCGTTTTTCTAGTCGGCCTAATGTTTTCCTTTATGCTGGATCACGTGACGGACGCGTCGGCAATTTGCGCGACTCATATCTTGGTTTCGGTTGATCCTACGGCCTCCAAACCAGCTTTATTGGATTCTACGGGTGTTTTTCTATGAGGACAAAGTTATGTTTACTGTCCCTGTGACTGTTTTTCGCTTTACTGTTTTCTTCCCGTTTGGGTTGATTTGTGTTAAATTCTTCCAACGGACGACCGTTTTGAAGTGTTTTTGATCTCGCTCTCCTGTAGTATAAACCTAGTTGGTCCACTTGTCGCGCGTTCGCCACAGACTGTAGCGCCATCTGGCGGCCACCTAGGGTTTTCCTTTCTAAGGCGTTTTTGGGGTTTCCCGAAGCTTTTGGGTCGACAGTCTCGTACATTTGGTCCTTTTCATTACCACACGGACCTTTTTCTTCTCTTTCTACTTCCCTATATCGCTCTGCTACGAAGGAATTACTCCTTCTAAGGAATGCTTTAGGGCCTCTGGCCTTGCTTTTTAGGAGCTTTCCTGGGTTTTTGAAGGCGAGGATCTCGAATTTTTGATTTATTATTATTATTATTATTATTAACTAGGTACAACGAATTAAGGCAGCATGGCGCTGCGCATGCTGAGAGATTCTCCCTGCTGACTTTGCAGCTGAGCCGAACGCCTTTAATGCTTTGGACCGTACGCTCATATCGGTAAGCTCCTTTATACTAAGGATGTTACTACACGAGACGTCAATTACGGCTGATTATTACGAAACTTACAGGCTAGTGGAGCTTCTTTATTCTAGTAATGTAGGTCAATAAATTGTGGTAGTGAAGGAGCTAATTTTCTCAGTGAATGAGTTTATTAAGATAGCGAAGAAGCTGCAGGACGATAAGTCAGTGGCCGCGCAGTACTTGAAATTTTTATCACCAATGGTTTAGCCAATAGAGATTTTCCTTAAGCCAGAATCTCATGTTTTTAGCCAAATTTAAAATTAAAAAAAATTATGAAGCATTAAAAATTAAAAAAAATTAATCACTGATTAATTTGCACACACGTGTTGGCAAATTTTCAATTCCATATTCTGCTTGTTGTTCTGGATGGATTAAGTACATATTGCTAGATTCCTTTTGGCTAATTTATTTTTTTTTTTGATTCTTTATTTCCGATGTTTTAACTATTTCATTTGTATTTTGCTTTTGTCTTTTTTATTTTTTTATCTGTTTGACATTGTCCTGGTTCTCTGATGACCCATACTGGTACTTGTGGGCTCATCTTTGTAAATAATTTATAAATAAATAAATAAATAAATAATCGCCTTTTTGAGGTTGAAATTAAAAAAATTTCATATAAACAGAATTAATCAAGTATGTTCGCCAAATGTGATTGTTTATTCGTCAGATTGGTTGAACTGTCGCCACTACCGATTTGGCGAACGGACTACGCGGACACTGCGAGTTATTCACTTGCAAATCGATAATGCGCTAACAAGCGATGGAATTAAACCTGCTCATATGTCAGATGCTTCTCATGCTCAGGGGGTTCTTCAGACCACTTACTCTAAACAAGCTAGTGTTTCTAATGGTAATTTATCGCGTCTACTTAATATTAAAAGTTCAGTGAACAAGCCAATCGTATTGGTTCAAACGATTCATATTCTGGACCTCTTCAGCCTATAGGTTAACGACCTAAGGTAAACGCTTGTTTTTCTCTCGCTTATAGCCTACTCCTACTTGTTCAGAATTAGCTGACGTCGCTCTGGTAGAATGTCACAAATTAAAGACTACATTTAAGATCTAATCCTCTTTTTTTGTTGTTGTTGTTGTTAAATCATGCGATTATGCTGCATTGTTTAATTCAATGGTTTGGCACCTTTGTACTTTCACCGTTCTTGGGGAAACATTACCCTAATCAGATCGTGTCGTCCTGCCCGGAGGAGGCCACAAAGACGTAAGATTTCTATAATCTTTATAATTTATTACCAAAATGGGAATTTATATTTTATTACCAAAATGTCCATGGTCTACGTACAAAGATTTCGCAAGTGTTTGATTTTGTACATTTGAATAATTCTTTTATTTATTGTTTATCTGAGACATGGCTCGACAACATGCTTACGGATTTTATGCTCTTTGGTGATAGTTTTAACGTATATAGCGAAGATCGTGCTGATAATAAACTTGGCGGGGGTGTGCTTATAGCCCTACCGAGAAATATTAAGACTTATAAGTATCCTATATATACCACCATTGTATTGATCTCGTTGGTGTTGTGTGTATTATGATTAAAGCTGGTCGTGGCAAGAAATTGGTAATTCTGAATGTTTACATTCCTTTTTCACTCACTGCGACCAACTTTCAATTTTTTCTTGATGAACTGTCGGAGTTTGTGTCACCATCCTTCGGATTATACAATACTTGGTGACTTTTATTTTTCGGATTTTAAAACGTACTCAGACAACGGATTTTATGCTAAATATCTGTTACTGGTTTCTGGCTTAATAAGATGAATTTTCTGAACTTTAATTTGGTTGTAAACAAAAATGGAGATAATCTAAATAAGGTTTATGCCAATGTTGATCTCTGTTCGTTCTTACGAGAATGCGTTTGTTCTGGCTAACTGTTATCATCCACCTTTACCGTCCATATTAATCGTAATTTTCTTTATAATAGTAAGCCCAGTAACACGGAATTTTGTTACAGTAAGCGCAATTTTGAAAACTATAAATTGGCAGGATGTTTTCTCGATGGATGAGTCAGTCAAATTTGGGATAGGATAGTTGCTGTAATTAAAGAAGTGGTCTTTAAGTTCATTCCCCATAATATTAATAAGCATACTGGTCGTAGATTGTGTAAACAGCAATCTCAATTTCCCTTCTGGATTTTTAGAGCCATTCGCCAGCTTTGGAAGCTGAAGCAAAAGTTACATAGAAAATATAAATTTTCGAACTCTCCTGTCGATCGTGTCAGTTTTTCAAATGCTAGAACAGCATTTAAAGTAAGCTGGAATCTTGACAGGATTTCTTATTACAAGCAATTAGAATCTGGTCTTTAACATTCGTCACTCTCGTTCTGCGATATTGCCAAACGGTTGCTCGCCTCGAAGCAGGCTAGTTCTGATTATTTAGATCCGGATTGTTACGATCAGATCGCACAATCTTTTTCTTTAAATTGAATAACGTTGCAGAGCTTACAGGTGAATATAAGTTGCTTGAATCCTGTTGGAGCTCTATTAGCAAAAGCGTTACGTTCTGCCCAATATCTTTACTACAATTTTTAGAATGCGTGAGGTGCACCTCAGCATCTAACGCTGTTATTATTTCTGTTATCCCAGACTACATTTTTAAAGCTTGCCTGATTCCTCTTTCAATACCATTGCTACTCTTTAATACTTCAATTGTGTCCGGCCGCTATCCTGACGGCTGGAAACATGTGACTATACAACCAATGCCTAAAAAGCCCTTTGCTGGCAGCGCAAATAATTATCGCCCAATTTCGTTGATTCCGTTCCCTGCCAAGTTGTTAGAAATTCTTATAGCCAAACAACTTGCGCAGCATATTGATCCTTATCTTTCTGACAGTTCGCATGGTTTTAGACCCACCCGATCTACTCAATCTAACCTTGCTACGTTTCTTCATTACGTCACGGTCCAGATGGATAATAAGACTCAAGTTGACTTCTTATATGTGGACTTTACCAGAGCAACTTTCACATTTTGTTGCATAAATTGCGTATTATTGGCCTTTCGAAACCTGCTATTGATCGGTTTTCTTCCATTCTGCTTGGTAGACGGTTTAGAATTGCAGTCAGTACCCTGAAATTTTTCACCTATCCTATTTACAGTTGAGTTCCGCAGGGATCTCCCCTCAGACCGTTCTATTTAACATTTTTGTTTCCGATTTACCATATTTACTGGTTGGCTTACCTATTCGTGTGCTTATGTATGCTGACGATATCAAATTATTCCATTCGATTTTTAACTGGTCATGTTTTGAGAATTTACACAATCGTCTCGCTGTTGTTCACAAATGGATCTTTAGCCAATGGTTTGGAGTTCAATGCTCAGAAGTCATTTATTGTTACTTTTACTCGTAAAGTGGCACGTTTTATATATGATTACCATATAGGATCAGGGTTTTTAGTTACAGAGAATTCCGTCAAAGATCCTGGGGTGTTTTTTTCAGATACCTGCTCGTTTCCTAAACATATTGACTATCTCATTTTTGATATCTCTGATAGACTACTTATTTTGAAACGTTTAACATATTTTGTCTCTGATTTTAAAACTTTTATATACTTGTATAAAGCAATTGTTGTTCCTAAATTGCTATACTGCTCATGGATATGGTTTGGTGGTAATAAAAAAGCGCTTGCAACGAAGATTTTAAATCCTTTTTTATTAATCTTTTTAATTGTCATAATTTCTTTTCATCAAGTTCCGATCCTTTTAATATTGATTTTATTATTAGCAGATGTATTTGCAATTTACTAACGAATATTTATCCGGAAGGTTGTTGTTCCATTCGTTTTTTCAAGATTTTAATGTTCATAGTCTAAAACTCACTAGAACTGGTTTTAGACTGACAGCTCATCTTATGTGGAAAACTGATATTTCTTAGATTAATCCCATCAACAACTATGAGCTGCACTTTATTACATAAATTGTCTAAATGCAATGATTTACGTTTATCTATCTTTTCAGATGAGTAAGTTTTCTTAGTTTTGATCTTAACTTTATTCCATCTCGTCTTTTTTCCTTTATTTGCGTGTTTTCATTAAGCCCGTTTTTCTGGCTTCGGCCTGTTTTGGGGACAACGCGATGCTTACTAGCTTGGTTTTTCTTTTCTCAGCTGTTGTAACATTATTCCTTCCTTATTCGATTTTGGCCATCTTTGGACCGCGTGACTTAACACTCATGAGTATTTTTGAGTTAAGTTAGAGGAGGAAAATCGGTAAATACCAGATTTCAAATTGAAACTGGAATTGTTAGTTACACAATATAAAATGGTGATGAAAAAGGGACAAACACAAACATCCATGCCCTCGGCGTGATTCGAACCCGCGACTCGCTGGTTTCGAGAGCGGCGTAACCTGCGCCTTTAACGCTCTCGGACACGAGCCGGTTTGCTGCATTATAATAATAATGATGATGTTGATGACACTGCGTCCACGTGGAACAAAATCACAAGTGGATGAGTTTAACAAGTTTTCTTGCGAGTAAGAAGATATTGGGTAATTATTGTATAGAAAGTTTTCGATGATTCGAAAAAGTCACATTTAGATATATTTTGGCGGTGGTTTAGGGGGATATCATTTCATTATTCAACGGTATTGTACGGAAAATAATTTTTTTGAAAATTGGTAATCATGTGAGGCGGTCGGATTAATAATTTCTTACACTGTCTGCAATCGGGGATTACAGAAAGTCATGTTCTAATATAGTGAGCAGGATGCCTCTCACAGCCTGTTTTACAAATTTACGTAAGTTTGGCCAAATAACTATTGAATCGAACATAAATAAACTATGTTTATTACAATCTTTTGTAATTCAATGGTCGCCATATACGAGGGGAGATCAAAAAGTAAGTTGCACTTCCACTGTATGGCCATTTATTATACCACCTATACAAAAGCAACACGGCTATAGCAACATACAATGTAGGTTCACTTTTCCACATGGTCCCCAAGAGATCCTAAACATTTATCCGAAAGATCAACCAACTTTTCGATTCCGGATGCATAGAAATCTCCTCCAGCGTTTTGTAACCACACGGTGACAGCCGCTTTCACCTCCTCATCGTTTCGAAATCGTTGTCCACCGAGTTCCGTTTTGAGCTTACCAACGGTACGGGACGTTGCGGGCCTGCCTACGCGATCTTCGTCTGTGATATCCGTGCGTCCTGCTTCAAATTGTTGACACTATTTTACAATTCCTTGCCGGGAAATTGCACGCTCTCCATATACAGCAGTGATCTCGCGATGAATGTCCGTGCAACTCACCCGTTTGGCCCATTGAAATCGGATTGCTGCTCGCACCTCAAGTTGGGAGTGGACATCCAGTTGACGCGCCATTGCTTTTAGCCTGCTAGTCACACAAAACACGACGGGAAACCACAGCAACCGTCCTATCCGACGTCTGCGCAGTTAATGTCCCTTTCTCCGCTTTGCCCAAGATTGCGACACACAGCGCGCTCCTGCGGCGAGTTAGTGCAACTGACTTTTTGATCTCCCCTCGTATCTGTACTTTGAAGAATTCTCACAATTGGGCTGGATTATCATTAAGCTCCAGGAGATCAAAGATTTTTAACAAAAATTCATTTATATATTTTTGACAATCAACATCCTATAGCTTCCCAACCTGCCTTTCTTATGCGCATACTAGTCTAATTCCAGCCAAACAATTTTGTGATCTCCCTTTATCACCTTATTGTCAATCCCTAAACTTTTAACAGTTAGGTACAAATCGTAAGGGATATAGAATCTATCGAGAGAGGCCTTCGACTCGTTCCTCTCCCAAGTATACGTATATCTTGGCAATCTTATTCTTAGAGCGCCAAATATCTATCAGGTTAAAAGGATTAACCATTTTCCTTAAGGCCTTTCCTAATGCGGGAGTCTGTCATATTCTGGATCCAATGTACAGTTCCAATCCCCATAAGTATAAAATAATCATTTACATTCTGACTCATAAAATTTTCTAAGGACGACACTGCATTATTAGCCTCCTTGGCACTCTGTAGTATTAAAACATCTATCATCCATAATTTTTTTTGTAATTTTTATCGAAATCATCACGATATAATACTTAAGAATAATTATTTTATCTATAATAATAATGTTCCCTTTGTTAGGTATAAAATATGAAACCCCATTATAATTATGAGAAGAAGGAGCATAAAACATCTGAAATTGTAATTATATAAATGGGTCCAGTCAGGTGGGCAACTAGAGTGCACTCTAAACTCATGCAGTGCAAATATCGCACTCTTCTCTTTCATTAAAAAATACGAAAAAATTTTTTTATTCTAATATCTATTCAAATTTCTCACATTCCATGAAATAATCTTTATGTTCGCCATAAGCTTAAGTAAATGATCAAATGCCCTTTTAATTTTTCTCTTTTTACCATTAATCTACCTCTTTCTGTTTTTTTTTTCTACTCTTAATCTCCTAATTGCACTTTTAATTTTATTCACT